>JANRMT010028174.1:121019425-121072884 GCA_026402145.1 Polypterus bichir lapradei | reverse complement strand
CAGTGCACAAACCCCAGTGCCTCTTGCACCGATTCCCCAAAGTCCAGACCTCTCAGTCACTGTGCCTCTCTCTCTTGGCCGCCTCCCGTCCTCTCTTCAGCTCTGTCCTCTTCCACCCGACATCCACCCTTGACTGGAGGGAAGCGGCCCCTTATATGGGAACCCGGATGGGCTCCAGCTGCTTCCCGGCAATCTTCTGCGGACACACCCCCGTGTGGCGGAAGTGCCGGCTGCGCACTCGGAAGCCCTTCGGGTGTCCCCTGTCTTCTTCCCCCCAGCACTTCCTGGTGTGGCGGAAGTGCTGGGCTCCAGACTTCTACAGGCACCGGGGCACCGCCTGGCGGTGGCCACGGGTCCCTACAGGGCTGGGCTTCCAAGCCCTTTACCCGAGGCCCCCAACATAACCAGGGCGGACGCCCCCTCGCGGTCTGGAGGAGGCACAAGCCTTCCTCCGGTCCTGGGCATCCCGGCCGGGCTCCAGCCCCGGCCGAGTACCACACGGGATATTCCGGCACCGGTGCGCCGCCTGGCGGTGGCCACGGGTCCCTACAGGGCTGGGCTTCCAAGCCCTGTACCCGAGGCCCCCAACATAACCAGGACGGATGCCCCCTCGCGGTTTGGAGGAGGCACAAGCCCTCCTCTGGTCCTCCTGGTCGTCCCGGCCAGGCTCCAGCCCCGGCCGGGGACCACAGTGCCCCACAGCTAGCGAAGACACGTGGGTCCGAGCGACATTCCCCGAAAGGGCAGCACGTCCCCAGAGAGGGTCCTACTATGTCCCCAGGGTCCAACACGGCACCCTGGGACATCTCGGTTCGGCACCCCCTCCGACGCCAACGCGCCCCTCTGGTCTGCGCTGCTCTCGCCCCCGCCGTCCCCGCCAACTGGGTCACCATCGGCCTCCCGGCGGGGAGCCCTCCCGCGGAGCGGCCCGTTCCAGGAGGGCAGGTCCCAAACGACGTCGGCTCCAGCGCTCATCGGGGCTTCGGACCTGTAAAAGAGAAAAGGGAGGGCCAGAAGCACTGCCAGGACACTCACCCCGAGCGTCCTGTCGGTCTCTGTACCGGCAGTGCTCTCGCCCTCCTCCGACAGCCCCCGACTTGCCTGCTTGAGTCCTCCGCCGCAGGTTCCATGCCCGTCCTCTCGCTGTCAGCAGGACCGCTCTTGCCCAGGGGATTCCCTCTGCCTCCGCAGAGGACGGTCTTCCTCCGGACGCTCGCTCCCAGCGAGACGCCCCTTCCTATCGGAGGAACCGGCATTCACCCCTCGGTTCCTCCTTCTCCTCTTGGACGGCCTGACGGTCTGGGTCTGAGCATGGTGACAGCTCAGATCCAACCCCGTCTGCGTCCCTGCAGAGCGACAGGAGACTCCCGCGGGCTTGGAGAGCAGGGCGCTAGGACCCAGGGCACTCATCAGCCCCTGTCCTGCCAATCCCTGCGTGTTCGCTCTCCTCGCCCCGCCGGTCGTCTGCACCGCCGCGTCCGCTGTGGGGGGATCACTTACTTGAAACCGGTCCTCCTTAATAAAGTCGCGGCCGTGTTCGGCAGATCCCCCTTTATGCTTTACGGGGACGGTACAACCTACCTTCCCCGTGGTGTCTTGTTTGCCAAAGGCTCCAGCGTCATGCCGATCCTCCATATCACGTGGCATCTCTCCCGACGCGACCGCCTTCCCCTTTCAGCTGCTCCAAGCGGATAACAAGATCACCCAGCACCTGTAATAAAGGCGACTCGGCGGGCCGAAGGGACTCCTCCGGCTCGCGCCAAGCCGCTGGCGGAAACAGAGAGACAGACACGGTGGGCTTACCTGACGATCAGCTCCACTCGTCGTCTGCCTCCTGTGGGCCACTCCTTCTGGCCCAATCGGGTCTCTCCTAGGCACGAGACTGGCGTTCCTTGGTCCCGCCTCTGTACCGTCATTGGCGGGCACACCAGACACACTGGCCAATCCCGTGCCTGTCAGCGGGCGGGACATCCGGCCCGCGGCCATCTTGGCTCTTTCCTCCCCAGTGCGGCGGCATCCTGGCTCTTCGGGTTGCAGCATCTCCCTCTCAGCAGCTCTCCCAGCTGCTGCTGCGTTAACGAGGCGCCGTGGTTCGACAGGCGCCTGCCACCGACAAGGATCCGGGTAGCCCCTGCCTGTCGAAGACAAAACACATGCGGCCCCACAGGGCCTTTTGCCAGCAAGCAGGGAACTTACCTCCCGGGTCCGGTCTGTCCGGGGAAACGTCCCCGGCATGGCCTCGCCAGGCGACATGCCGTTCCGGGCGCCTTCTGCCGCGACATGCTCACGGGAGCCCGCTGCACTCCAGCAATGGCCATTATCCTTCCTCCGCACCCGGGGAGCTTGGCCATAATGCGGACCGGCAGCAGTCCGTGGGGTGAACCGCTCCCGCGGGGTTGTGCACGCGCCGCTCCCGCGGCGAGTGTGTGGGGTCCGCTGCTGCGCCGGGCCGTCCACAGAAATATTTGATTTTAAAGCAGGTCCCCGTCTTGTACCAGACGGACCATCCTGCCAACTACGCCACTGTGGACTGGGACCCGGACACACACAGATGGACATGATATCTCACCCAACACACGTTTATTTCCACAATATATACAATATTTACAGTGCACAAACCCCAGTGCCTCTTGCACTGATTCCCCCAAGTCCAGGCCTCTCAGTCACTGTGCCTCTCTCTCTTGGCCGGCTCCCGTCCTCTCTCCAGCTCTGTCCTCTTCCACCCGACATCCACCCTTGACTGGAGGGAGGCAGCCCCTTATATGGGAACACGGATGGGCTCCAGCTGCTTCCCGGCAATCTCCTGCGGACACACCCCCGTGTGGCGGAAGTGCCGGCTGCGCTCTCGGAAGCCCTTCAGGTGTCCCCTGTCTTCTTCCCCCCAGCACATCCTGGTGTGGCGGAAGTGCTGGGCTCCAGACTTCTACAGGCACCGGGGCGCCGCCTGCCAGTGGCCACGGGTCCCTACAGGGCTGGGCTTCCAAGCCCTTTACCCGAGGCCCCCAACATAACCAGGACGGACGCCCCCTCGCGGTCTGGAGGAGGCACAAGCCCTCCTCCGGTCCTCCTGGGCGTCCCGGCCGGGCTCCATCCCCGGCCGAGTACCACACGGGATATTCTGGCACCGGGGCGCCGCCTGGCGGTGGCCACGGGTCCCTACAGGGCTGGGCTTCCAAGCCCTGTACCCGAGGCCCCCAACATAACCAGGACGGATGCCCCCTCACGGTCTGGAAGAGGCACAAGCCCTCCTCTGGTCCTCCTGGGCGTCCCGGCCAGGCTCCGGCCCCGGCCGGGGACCACAATATATATGTGTGTGTGTATATATATGTTGACGGCTAACTACTGTATATATTTGCTTCTCTGATTGCCTTAGCAGAGTAAGAAAGCTGATGTAAATGAACATTTGAATAACAGTTACTTATCCTTTAATTTAAGAAAACAATTTTACTTTAGTATATCACAGGCCGGTGTACACTGAAATGATTATTTTATTGTACTTCACCTTTAATTTGTCTGAATCTAAACAAAATAAAGGTGATATCTTTGACATTAATTTAACTTTTAGCTGCCACATTTCTCCTTTGTCAGACACATGAGTGTCTAACGGGCACATAAAAGAGTCATATGAAATAAGCAAAATTTTGGCTATAGATCCAGGAAGATCAGAACACATTGGCACTTGTTTGTACATCTGTTTAACATGGTCACCAGCCTTTTGTTAATTTGCTATCACAGCCACCACCCTTTTGGTGCTTTAGATGCTACATGTTGCAAAGCATGTGGCATTCACATTGCTTTTTGTGGCGTCATGATAATTGAACTCTACAAGATGATCGTTGTGTTGCCAGATAGGACTGAGCAGAGGAGAAGAAAAATGATAAACATAACAGGGGATGGGAAAGGCAAAAATGAATAGTCCATTACTAAGCAATAAGGTAAAAAATGGAGAGACAAACATAAATAATCTTAGTCTTAAATGGGCTGAGGTCAAATAAAGAAAAACAAAAGCCCAGTACATGTATCAGAAGTCAGAGCATAAACAAAGATTCTAAACTAGTATTAAATAAATTTTCTAACACAGTGAAATAACTTTAAAAAAACACACAATTTTAGGAGTTGTGTGCCACCTCCTTTAATAATTCTTGGTTGATGACATCATGACACGTCACTTCCTGGATTCACAACATGTCAATGGTGCCATTGCTTTCAATAATTATTTAGTTTATTTACTTTATGGTGGCTTTTATGTGAACTAAAATAGCCAAAATATAAATGAAATAATAAATTAAAAAGTCAACAAAAATAATTCCATATCAGACAAAATGAGTAAAATATTCACCATATCATAAAAGTCACAGGCAAAAAACTAATTTCACCATTAAGCAACTAAGGAACTGACCTTACAAGGGACACACTCTAAAGCAAAGAAACAATTTAAGAATGAATTCCAGCTTTGCCTTTAGTGTAATTTTGACTTTTGTTATGCACTTTTCACCTAGTTGGCCTATCTAATGTCATCTCTGTATTGACCTTTAGCATTGTTCCTAAATTATCCTTTTGAAAAAAACTAAAATCAATGTCAAGTGATCTCTGATACTCTTTATTAAGAATCTGTCCAACTGGATATCTCATTTGTCCAATAGAAACCAAAGCAATCATGATAAAATACACAATATTCTATATGGTGTACCACAGAGATCAATTTTTGGACCATTATTATTTACAATCTACTTGCTTCCGTTAGGCCTTTCTTCACAGAGCCTCATAGCTCAAGACAAGGTGGTGGACTTGCAGTAATTGTCAGAGTGGATTTAAATATCAAAAGATTCTCAATTGACTATCCATTGTCTTTTGAGTGTCTGGCTCTTAAACTAGTATCGGAATCAGGTCCTGTCTCACTCCTTGTTCTTTATCGTCCTCCAAAATACAATGCATCCTTCTTATCTGATTTGACTGAACTATTAACCCACTTAAGTTCCCTTTCCCAGAGAGTCATCCTTCTTGGTGATTTTAACATCCATATTGACATCCCCACTATCTACTATCCCCACATCTAAGCTGAGAAATGAATTCCTATCCTTACTGGACTGTTTTGACTTGACACAACATGTTGATTTTCCCACCCACTCTGGTGGTCATATATTGGATCTGATCTGTACTTCTGGACTATCTGTTGTTAACATTTACAGCACTGATTTGGGACTCTCTGACCATGAATCAGTGCTTTTCACTGTCTCATTACCTCTCCCTCCTCTTACCTGTAAATGACAAATTTCTTACAGAAACCCTAAAAATATCTGTCCCTCTGTTCTTTCTGAATCCATTTCTGATCTTTTACTGTCTTCACCTATTCCATCAACACTAGATAGTCTTGTTGACCACTATAACACAGCCCTTCATTCAATATTAAATAAAACAGCTCCTTTAAAACATAAAGAGGTTTCTGTTAAGTATTCAGCTCCTTGGTATAAATCAGAATTGCAATCTATGAAAGCAGCTGGCTGACGCCTTGAGAGAATGTCATGTAAGTCTGGCTTCACCGTGCACATCCAGGCTTTCTCTGACCACCAAAGAGCTTACAGAGAAGCACTAACTGCTGCCAAAAACACCCATTATGGCAGAATAATAGAAAATGGCCATGACAACCCAAGGGTTTTGTTCTCTGTAGTTAATAAACTACTCGAACCCGCATCTGGCCCAACTACCTCTTCTACTGAAGTCTGAGAAATTCCTCCACTTTTTCCATAACAAAATTAAAGATCTAAATAATTCAACTAACATAAATACATCATCTGTTTATATCTTTCCCTGACTTCCCAATCCATCCAGCTCCTTCTCTAAGTTCTCACCATTCACATCTGGTTTTGTTAATGACCTACTTTGTAAAATGAGGCCGACTACTTGTGTACTAGACCCCATCCCCACCACACTACTTAAATCCTGCCTTCATGCCATAATCCCGACTATTACAACAATAATAAACTCATCCCTTGACACTGGCTCTGTGCCGCTCACTTTTAAAATCGCTTCTGTAACCCCAATGTTAAAAAAGTCTGGCCTTGACGCTAACAATCTTAACAATTTCCAGCCTATTTCCCACTTACCTTTTCTGTCAAAAGTTATTGAGCGTGTTGTAGCTTCCCAACTCACCAACTACTTAACTTCTAATAATTTGATGGAACCCTTTCAGTCTGGTTTCAGGGTGCAGCACAGCTGTGAAACTGCTGCTGCTACAGGTAACCAAAGATTTGTTTATGGCAGCAGACTCTGGATCAAGCAGCATATTAATTCTGTTAGACCTCAGTGCAGCATTTGACATGACATTCTACTGTCCAGAATGGAGAACATGCTGGGTATCTCTGGCACTGCCCTCCAGTGGTTCAAGTCCTATCTGACTGATAGTCTTGGCAACAGCAGATCCAGCTCAGCGCCAGTCACACAAGGAGTTCCTCAGGGCTCTGTCCTTGGTCCTCTGCTCTTCTGTATTTATATGCTCCCCCTCTGCCATATTATTCGTAGTTTTGGACTGGGTTATCATTTTTATAAAAACGATACTAAACTCTATTTCAATATTAAAAGTAAACCTTCATCAGAGCTCTCTCAGCTCACAACCTGCCTCAGTGAAATTAATACCTGGATGGAGCAGAACTCTTTAAAATTAAATTGCAACAAAACTGAACTCCTGCAAATTGGGATTAAAGTGCAACTTAATAAAATGAGCTCCTTCCCAGTCCATCTTGGCGGTGATCTCATCAGACCTGCCTCTACTGCAAAGAATCTTGGTGTCATTTTTGATTCCTCCCTTTCTTATTCCGCCCACATAAATCACATTAAGAAACTTTCTTACTTTCCCCTTCGTAACATATCCCGTATTCGCTCCTTCCTCTTCTTTTCTAACACTAAGAAACTTGTCCATGCTTTTATCACATCCCACATCGATTATTGTAATTCCCTACTGGCAGGTGCCTCTTCTAATCTTATATTACAGCTCCAACTTATTCAAAACTCGACTGCAAGAGTCCTTACTTGAACCAGCAACAGTGAGCACATCACACCCATCCTGCTTCGCCTTCACTGGCTCCCTGTATCTTAAAGAATCAAATATAAAATCTTACTAATAACCTACAAAGCCTTAAACGACCTTGCGCCAAACTACATCAGTGACCTTCTCCATCACTATGTGCCTGCCCGCCCACTAAGGTCCTCTGATTCTGGCAATCTTGTTGTGCCCCACACTAATCTACACTCCATGGGTGACAGGGCTTTCCACTGTATAGCGCACATTCTCTAGAATGACCTACCGAAATTAATCAGATCAGCTGACTTCATGAATTCTTTTAAAAACAACTCAAAACTCATCTGTTCAGGAAGGCTTTTAGCTCTACCTGACTTTATTACCCTTCTCTAAGTTTACCTCTATGTCAAGATGCTCGTATAACCTGTATGTGTGTGCTAGACCATCAATTATGTTGTCTGTTAGGCTTTTCTCTGAATTTACTATCTTACTCTTCTTTATTTATGTATTTGGTTTAGTGCAATGCTATATACTGTATACCCTGCTGTTCTTTCTTATACTCTGTGAAGTGCCTTGAGCATGGGAAAATGGCTATGATAAATAAAATATATTATTATTATTAGGCATTATTTTTACATACTCTTTGTGGACCTACTGTTGAGGCTTCTATTATTGCTGAGGACATGGGTACAATAAATAAAAAGGCATCTTTCTTTCCAATATCACTTTACATTGTCAGCAGTGCCTGGAAGCTAACGGTGATCAGTTTAAACACTAGATGTAATATGTAACTAGTGATAAGCAAAACAGTTCACAAAAAGGTAAATTGTTAGTGAATCTCAGTATTTCACTTTGCAGAAAAATTTGGAAACAAATTTTATTTTCATTTCAGAAAAATTCCTGCCATTGGCATAAGAAGAAATCACTTTTTTTCCTTTCTGGAAGCAATTTCGTTCTTGAATTTCACCCAGCTTAGTAACTATGATGGCAGTCTTGAGTACTTGCATCCTAAAGATGCATGTGAGACAGAAATGAAACTTGTTTTCAGTGTGTGAACCCTTATTTGCAAGATTTAACGAACAGGAAAGGAATTTGCTAGGGGGTGGGTGGAACACAAGCGGCTTTCCATATAGCATGTTGTCCTATGGAGAAACCATGGCAATGTGTTTTTGGTGTGAATTTGTGTGTAAAATATGCAGCATGGTCACATTTTAAAAAGACGCACTGAGCCACTGCAGTGATGTGAATGATAGCCACAAATAAAATTATTTTACAGGTATGCACACTATTACCTGCATTATGCATGGGAGCCAAATTATATAAATAGCATTTTCCTGAAAAACATAGAAAAGGCAATACGACTAAGCAAGTAAAGGTTTATATAGGTTTATAGGATCATTATTCTCACGTATACAAAGTACGCAGAAATTCTTACTTGCTTATGCTAATCAACATGCATCAAAATGCAAATACATTTTGTGACACAATACATATGTGTATATTTATATTTACATATTGCAAGGTATTTTTATGCTGTATATTTTATTTTTTATCCATTGTTTTATATGTTATATAACTATTGATTGTGACTTTTGTGATGTGAAATTTTGCATACAAGTTGATAAATACTTTGTATGTCTTTATTTGTATTCTTGAACAAAGCAATGTACTATTAGTGTTACATTATACACAATAACAGCAATGGCTTGATGCTTTAATAATCCCTTCCCCTATTTTAGGAATGAGTGTCTTTGAATTTTACGACAGGGTTGGGGGAAGTGTCTCAAACAAGTTTGGTAAATGTTTTTCTGCTGTTTCTTAGTCAACCCCCACAGGAAAGCTAGACTGCCGAGCTGGCAAACCTTAGCTCAATACATGGTTTTGGGGGATGGCAGGTGTGAAGATTTTCTATCCCCCCATTGGTCTGAAGTATGGCTGTTTGGAACTGGCTTGTATCAGAAGCCTTTAAGTACCACGACACCCGATTGGCTCTAGGGGTTGGACGGAAAACCTATAAATTTGCTTGCTTTACCTCGCTTTCTCTCTTTTACCAAACTGATGAAAGACCACCATGAACTGAAAAGGACAACATAATGAAGAGCACAGCTCGGCAGCCATATTAAGACAGGCATGCAACCTGTTCTGAAGAAAGCTGACTACAAATGAGACATTTTTAAGTAACTAACAAGTCTGTGTGCCACCTAAAACTACACATCACTATTTTTCAGGTTGTATGGTTGCCAATATTCAAATGTACTTTGCATATTGTTATTATTAATGAATATTATCAATTATGCATTATTTAAAGTGTAACTAAACTCCAGCTTAACCTAATTGCCTGTGGTTATAGATGTAGAAGGGAAGGTGGGGAGAGGTTATATGGTACAGTACCTTATAAACAGTGCTAAGTCTGGGAGATTTGAGGCATTCTGACAAAGGCTACATATTAATAATACAAAAGGGGAAAGTAGAGTAATATATTACTCTACCTAGACAAAACAGTGACTAAAGTAAATTCTCACACTCACAGTCTCGGTGACAAAAGCAGCTTTTCTTTATATCTAGACTGTATCAAAGAATTCTGTTTAAAATTATCAAAATTAATGAAAAAGGCTGGGCAGCAAATAAAGAATAAATCCTTTCATTTTCACATATTCAGTGTTGCCCATATAGCTACCAAACATGAGTCCCATTAGAAAGTAAAAGGTTTGCAAGGCAAGATACAATTGCTTTCCAATAAAAAAGTATGTTATAGTGACCAACTGCACCAGTTTCCTAAAAACAAGATTATCACTTTATTTTTATAACTATATGAACTCTCTTGAAGAGATAAACCTTTAAAACCCAAAACTTCCATTATCAATAAATAGTCTTTATGCATTCTCATTAGCATTCTAGCACCTTATCTGGCCAGAGTAAGAAATCATAAACAGTGACTAAGTACACTAACATCTTAAATTCATGTCTCTAATGTAGGGTAATGCAATAATAATATAAAAATAAGTTTAATTTATATACTGCAACAATATCAGAATTTTTATGTTGATTAACTGTTTTTATTTATAAAGTACACCTGTGGGCGGCACGGTGGCGCAATGGTAGCGCTGCTGCCTCGCAGTAAGGAGACATGGGTTCGCTTCCTCCCTGCGTGGAGTTTGCATGTTCTCTCCATGTCTGTATGGGTTTCCTTCGGGTGCTCCGGTTTCCTCCCACAGTCCAAAGACATGCAGGTTAGGTGCATTGGCTGTTCTAAATTGTCCCTAGTGTGTGTGTGTGCACCCTGCGGTGGACTGGCACCCTGTCTGAGGTTTGTTTCCTGCCTTGCACCCTGTGTTGGCTGGGATTGGCTCCAGCAGACCACTGTGACCCTGTAGTTAGGATATAGCGGGTTGGATAATGGATGGTACACCTGTAGGAGTAATACATTTAATTAGTGACATGGTCCTCTATTTGTAATAGATTGAATTTGAATAAGTAGATTACAAATTGGTAAAACATACAGTATTACCTCTTATTCAAATAAGAGCAGATATTGTTTCCCTTACACATCTAGAGAAAGGGAGGAGTATAGTATGAAATAATTGCTCAAATCACTTCATTATTCAAAAGTTCAGAAAAGGCTAAACTTAATTAATTGAGCATATTGAAAATGTCTATAATATTCTAAATAACTCTTCCTTTTATAGAGTGATTCTTTATTCTATTTTCTTGGCAAAATAGGTCATCCTTTCCTCTTTGTGTTATAGTAGGTGACCAAGATAAGACAGTGTTGCACAAGTATTATTTAAAATTGTCACAGTGGATTATTAATTTAGCAGTTCTATCAAGTATTACTCAAACTGACCTTTTAGAGGTTAAAAGATTATTGTGAACTGAACAATGTCTGAAAATAAAATATTTGATTATAATAAGGTGAGCATAGGTGCCTGATAATATCACATAGGCTTAGGGTCATGAACTGAATACATTTCAGAGTGTCTGAGTCAAGGGAGATGTATGCAGTATACAAGTTTGATCTGAGTTTACTTTTTAATTATATTTAATATTATCCAGCGTTGCCCTGTCTTGAAAATACTGATATAGTGAGATATATATATATATATATATATACCTAAATCATTATTGCAACAAGGGAATATAATTAAATACTGAGAACTTAACATTTTCATGAGTTGGGAGGAAGCACTCTGAAGGCTTGGGGCACCTCCCTAAAGTGAGCTGCATGACAATAGTCAGGGTTAATTAACAGTGTGTCCAGGCAAAGGGGGTGTGTGTGTGGGTGATGGGAAGAACCATTGGAGTTAGGCAGAAAGACAGCATCAGGGTGAGAGGAAAGTGAATGGTTAAAGGGCAGACAGGATGAAGGTGTTTGATTTTATTAAGTCCCCGTGACCAAGACAATGGTGCCGGTAGGGTACCGTTTATAGCACAGCAGACCAAATAAAAAGTCAGTTGATGTTTGGAAGACTCCCTCAGAAAAGTGACTCCTGTGTGTCTTATTCAACTGGTCTTCACAATATTATTATATTATTAGTGTGCAATTGACAGTAAAAGCTCAAATTGCAAATGTATCTGCAATTGCTAACCTATTCTAAGCAGGTGTTGGCAGAAATCAGTGTTAGCTGCTGCACATAGCAAAGTATACAGGAAGGAATTAGTGCCATTTCTAACCAACACTTGTTCTATCATTTACAACTCCTTACTCCTTACACTGTGCAGATCATAAGCAAAAGTGAAAGTTAGGTACTGTCATGCACAAGACCCCTTCACCTCAACACAATCTTCATAAATTTTTGAAGAACTCATTTTTTTATTCTTTATATTTTGCATGAATTAAATAAGAATGGCGTCCACTTTTTCCAAGTAGAATTTAATAATACGGTTTATACTGGAATGAACTGTAATCACTAAATAGTATTTTCTTTAACAAATTCCATTTTTGTCAAGGCATGTATCATTATATTTTGTGTTTTTATGATTCCTATATATATACATTCTTGTGAGAGAGTTAAAAGATCAAATTTAACTTGACATGCAAGGCTATTCATGAAAATATATTCTTAATAAAATTCAGAAACGTTTTTATTTTTTCATTTTATTTGTTATCATTTTATTATTAATCTGGTCTATACTGTATATTGGGCCCAAACTTGCATAATGTAGTGAATGTAGTGAAAAACTATGTCCATAATAATAATTGCATAATGTGCTGAATAATAACATAATTCAACTCTATCAAAGGCTTTTTCTACATCCAAAGACAGCAAAACATCAGGAAGCTCTGGTTCTGCTAAGGTACAGTATACGAAGGTGAATTTCAGCAGGTTTCACTCCCTTTGTCCAAAGAAATCTCCCTACAAAGTTTTGGTTGACAATAGTGCAATCTCAGAGTGGAGTGTCCGTGTTCATTTGATCTTGGCTTCAACTAGACTAATGGCAGAGCACTTTGCTGTGTATGTTTGAACTACCCATAAACCATCACAAATGTGTTATATTGTGTCAGCTATGATCCGTTAGTGTTACCACATAATTTTCTATTTACCTTCACTTTTTGATTCATATATCATATTTTATACTGAATAAACACTAAAGATTTGATATTATTCGACCTTTTAAACTAACAGAAACAAATACTTTCTCTCTTTTGTGAATTAGGATTTTAGCCAACATCTTAACGTTGTTTAGAAGCAAAGTAGGACTATATTGTGCACATTCTAAATGTTTTTGTGTTATTGTTAAGAAAAGCAGAAATTACCGATACAGCCTTTATTCGGAAACAATAATGTTCTTAATGTAGGTGAAATTTAGAGCTTCCCTTTATATAAGCAAATGATGCTGTGTAATTGAGCTATTTCACATTTTGTATGCTCAGGATAGTGAAATGAAAAAAATCCTTTTACACATGTGGGTCTTGACATTTTAATTTGTTTGGGTGGCTCTTGCTCCAGATTTCATACATTACTGGTATGCATTTTAAATCTTCATTTCTATGGAGGCAATGATTGTTTTTTGTTGTCTTGGTAAGGGACTGGCTTTAATCTGTGGTTCTGCTGTAACAGTAATCAATCAAAATCCAGTTTTCCATTTTTTCCATGTCTTTTAACTTCTGTGATGTTGCAGTAATGAAACCTAACCAAATATGTTTCTGAGGTCTTTTTCTACCATCCCTCTGCATGCACAGCTGTAAAATGGACGTTTTGAATGAAAAAGTGTTTTGGCCTGAGGAAACCATCTTTATTTCTTCATTAAAAAGGAGTGGTAGTAAAGGAGGATGCACACCAAAATCTAAGACTAAAAGGAAAAACAAACATGACTTAATGGAGTATGCCAGCTATTTGGACAGCATCAATGGTTGATCAACTTGAGGGCAAAGCTCAAATTGAGATTTTGATATTTCCATCTGCAAAGTCTTCTAAAGCATACCTTTTAAAATGTAGGTTTGATCAGTAGTAAAAAATCCCAATTAAATATATTAAGTTTTCACAGTGCAACACAATACATTTTTAAACCTTTTACAAGAAGCAGAACAAGTTTTTTTTCTACTAAGTTAGCTTCTAAAGTTGTGTCTTCCTTTTCAGTATGTTGAGACAAGTTCACTAGCTTAATTAGATTTAACCCTTCCTCTGTATTGTCATTCTTTGATGAAAATGTTAGGTGGCCAAAGTAGTGTTAAACTAAAATGAACGCATTGCTATCTGACTCTACAGTTGTCTAATGTGTAGCCTGATGGTGCAACCATATTAATGACCAAAATAAAAAGCTTAAACCTATATTCTTAAAAGAATGAGTTTCAACAAAAGAAATTAGCTCAATATATAGAAAATAAAAGTTTTTTTTATTATTTTATTTTGGCAACACTGATCAGTGAACATAAGCAGAACATTCTTTCAGAACATGATATCAAAATAGTACAGTACAGAAGTAAGAAGGAGTAATGGATATGTTCTTATACTGTTTACTTCACAAATAGAGACAGAAATATAATTTCACCTTCTTCACATTTTAATAATCTGCTTGATTGTAATTCAGAACAGCAGTTTCCTCAGTGACTGACATGCTTTTTTAATGTAAATATTGTGCTGTTTTTTTGATGGCAACCAAACACTTTCTAATTCTAATCACAAGACATACATTTGCATATTAAAGATCAGTCTGGACTTAAGAAAGGATCGGTTGGACAGATATCTCACTGAAGCTTTCAGCTTTCACAATAAAACTGGGACAGGGAAAGCAGCAATTCTGGTACATAAGTCTATTTTTCTTCTGGCTTCAGTAGTGATTTTGGACACCAGGGGATTGTTAAGTTGTAGCAGAGGGGATGTTACATAAAAATAAAATAATTCTGTCTATTATATATGACACTTACTGTGATGAACATGTGTCTATATCCTGTTTTCTCTTTTCACTTTCCAATATTTGCAATAACAAGCCTATACTGGTTTAATATTTCGCTAAATAAATAAACCCTATGAAGGAACATGATACAACATCACTACCTAAAGAGCATTTCAGTTTCCAAGACTTACATATCCATGCTCAAGACAATATTATTTTTCTTTCTTTATTGTTTCATAGCTATGTTTGAGCTGGCTACATGATTGATAAAGAAGGTCTTGTCATCATTTAATTCATGTTACTGGATTGTCATAGTAATCTCTAATCAAGCTCTGCTTAACATTAAACTGAGAATATTTGAATTACCAAGTAACTGGCTGTTTCTTCCTCCCTTATTCGAGGATGTGATTTTCAGCATAATCTTCATCTACTTTTACACTATGTGGTCTCACCAATTGACTTCTTTATTAAACCTGATTGCACATAAATATTTCAACACTTGTTAAAGGATCATACAATATTACAGCACCAGACAGACTATTAACAGTCGGGCATGGAAAAAATGTTTTCCTGAAGTTCTTAAATGGTCTTTTCCATACAACCTTGTGGAATTATGTTTTTCTAGAAAGATCATGTTAGTTTTCTGTAATGGGCTTGCCAGGAGTTGAGAAACTTAATTAAAAACTAATGCTATAGGTAGAAAAAGAGAGCAAGGAGAGACTAGTTCCAGAATTAGCAGTCAGGAGTGAGGAGGCTGGAGGATGTGAAAAAGGGAAAAGGTATAAATTCTCATCACTGCAACCAATACAATATAAACAAGAGAAAATAACATTTCACACCTGACCTAAACACATCACCGATCTTGTGACTGTATATTTGCCTTTTTCTTTTCAACAATGAAGAGTGTCATTGTCTCAACAGACAATATTTCATCCAATAAAAAATTGATGTTTAGCTTTGAAACATAAGTGTGACATGCCTGTCTCTTGATAGGGTAACCCTGTAGTAAATGCTTGCATGTCTGCCTTTACTTATCACAGATTCAACAGATTCATTTAGGTTAGGTAGAATTCTTAGAAGGGGCTGGGAGGTCTCGTGGCCTGGAACCCCTGTAGATTTTGCTTTTTTCTCCAGTCATCTGGAGTTTTTTTTTTTTGTTTTGTTTTTTCTGTCCTTCCTGGCCATCGGACCTTACTTTTATTTTATGTTAATTAGTATTGCCTAATTTTATTTCTGTGTTTAGTTTTTTTTTCTCTTTCTTCATCCTGAAATGCACTTTGAGCTACATCTTTTGTATGAAAATGTGGTAAATAAATAAATAAAATATAAATAAATAAGTAAATGTTGTTGTTTGCATATAAGATAAATAGATTCCATTCAGAATTTCCCCAGCCTATCAACTAAAGCAATCCCAACCATCTCCGACAGACTTCAATGTACATAGGCCAAAAATGGGACAGTTGATTTTAAAAGTTCAAAAATGCCTTGCAAGAGAGACAATCTATAAAATCTCTGGATGTTTATAAATCAATGAGTTAATTCATTTCAATTAATATGGAGGGCACAGGGTTGTATTTCAGTTCTGAGCACACTATCCTTAATACTGTACGATTTATGATTGAATACTCTCAATCTCCTCCTCCTCCTATGATTGAATAGGACAAGTAGTGTTGCTAATTGATATACAATTGTGGATATATTTAAATATGGCCAAACATATGTTCTAAGACTTAACTACTGGATAAGTGCTGTTGTGAGTAATGGGATTGACAGATAATGTGCAGCAGCAGCCCAGAGAAGCATTTTGGGACCCACTTCCTTTTATACATTATTCCCTAGCTGTAGAAAGTCATGTAAAACATAATTATATACAAAAAAAGTCTACCACAGACATATAAAATCACTTTGTACATTTTCAAAATAAGAGGCAGAAATAATAAAGCACAGTTTTCCAGATTGTTTACCTTTTTCCTGCTGATCTGTGGTTTATTAATGTAGTGCTATGAAAAAAATATGTACAAACACTTCATACATCACTTCTAAATATGAAAAAAGCAAACAAATTAAGAAGAACACACTATATACTATATAAACTAAAGAAAAGGTTATTACATTAACCTAAAATATGCAATAGATTAATTCCTAATGACTAGAGCCACACCTATAGTTAAATGACTCCAGAGGACATTTGACCATATTCAAGTTGACAGAATGACGTTTTGAAAACAGGTAGACAATTTGGAATCTTCTGTAAAAAGCAACAAATACTGTTGCTGTGTTATATTTAAACATCCAGTAAGCTTTCATCTTTTTATGTTTAAAGTGGAGATGGATTTTATTTATTTATGTATTTATATGTTGGTTTGTTTTTTTTTGTTTATTATTTGTAGAATTGTATGTTATTTTTCTGTAAAAAATCTGAATGCTTTATATAACACATTCTAATGCTGCAGCTGTCCTTTGTGAAGTCCATAAAGTTTTACCAAAATAAAATACAGGACTGGGATACAAAATCAAATACATAACACCTTTGATACCACAATTTGATGTAAGATTCAAATAACTGATATCACTTTGATTTCAGTGTTGGCCTATTTCTATATCCTTTTGTGCACAAAATAAATTACATCTGATTATATTTTGCCTGAAGAAAGGGCCTGAGTTGCCTCGAAAGCTTGCATATTGTAATCTTTTTAGTTAGCCAATAAAAGGTGTCATTTTACTTGACTTCTCATTGCACCAAATGAATAAACATGTAAACAAAGTAGACAAAGTAGTATTTTTAGATTTAATAACTCCCAATTGAATTTAAGCACCAAAACAGTAATTTAGAGATTATGATTACAATTATTATTATTATTAGATTATGAGGGTAGTTTTTTCAAAATGTTCAGATTTATTTTAAAATCTAATAAAACTGTGACAGGTCTTTTTTCCCCCCTGTGGTTGCACTAAACTCTCTGAATCAGAGTAAAGTCTTCCCTTTTATACCATTTAAACAGTTTATTGTTGTATCTAAAAACAGTAATTCTATCCATCACTTGTTATGTTTGACAAGTATAGTTTGATTTATCTGAGTGAATTCTTGTATTACAAATAAAAAAACTCAGGGGCTTGAAAGTTTTCTGACGGATGAGGTTAGATGAAAACTTGTAGTATATGGAAATTACAATCAGTTAGTCCTTGAGGCACAGAAAAGGAAAGTGAATCATCAACATATTAAACTAAGATATTTCTTCTGCTATAGATTTAAGTAAAACACAATCTACAGTCACGAAAACAAAGGATGGGGAAGCTGCAGTTACTTAATGCAACAGTCCACAGTAAAAAATGTGTTGCTAAAGTTTAAATAAAATGTGATAAAAGAATGGCTTGGTATCTGGAAAGATGCACAGATGTTTATATTGAGATTCATATAAATGTGCAGTAGTTAATATATTTGCCACCCATTTAAGTTGTCAATTAAACAGTTTATTATCCTACATTTACTATAATTTTGTTTAAGAGCCATTTCAAATAGAAAGAAGTATAAATTCAGTGAAATTAGGCAAAGCCAGTTTAATAATAGTAATACATTTATTTTTGTAGCTATGTCATGCATTGAATGCATTGAATTTGCTTTACATAAAAATATAATACTAATTATATGTAAAGATATCTTATACTACAAACATGCTAATATATCAAGAATAATAATATTAAATTAATTATAGTTAATTTATTATACTACTCTTGTTTACCTATTTTTACATTTACCGACAATCGGAAATAAAAAAATTCTCATTTGCAATGCACTTGCACCTGGGATTATGGTCCACTTAAGACTTCATCCAAGTTTGACTGCCACTGTACCTTCTCTGGTGAGTGTTCTCTCTCTTTCCTCCTGATTGAGCTAGAGTAGCTGAGGAAAGAAATTGGTTCCTGGCCCCAGGCAGTGGAATAAATAAAATGTACAACCAGAAAAGCCAGCTTAATAAATTTTAACTTTCATATTGCTATAAATATGGCAAACCACACAATAGAACCTGGATGTCTCTTAGATGGTGCTAAATCATATAGTTGCTTGAAGTAGCTTAAAGCATTCTTGGTGAATTTTTCTCTCATTAGCTCATTTGTTTTATTTTATATAGCCCTCTTATTTGTTGGCTCATAAATCTAAATTCCTGCTTTCCCTGTCCCCCAGGCCTTCTTCCCTTGGCTCATTCATATAAGACTTTGTTTCCAGAATTGCAGGTGTTCACCTTTCATTTCAGAGTTCATAAACTCTAAACTGTTGTCTTCAAAAGGACCTGGTAAAACTAATCCTAAGATTATCATTGCAACTGATTTACAATACTTCTGATACTGGATGATCAGAATCACTTATTTTAACTTTACTGTGTGTATAAAACACAGGGATCTTTCTTTCTGTCCTTCTGCTTATGAAGCACACATTGAAAGCTTTTAGTGATTAATGCTGCAAATAAAGGTTTAAAGCTGTTACTTTAAAACAGTTCTGTAGAAAAAAGACACTGTAATGCAGCCAAATTTCAGGGAGGGCTTTTTCCCAGCTCAATAAGAACTGAATCTGTCCTCATGCAAATTTAATCAAGTGTTTAATTGATCCTGTTTCAACTTAATTTGGCGCAAAATGATTTTATATTTTCCAAACGTGAATACTTAAGAGTCTTCTTTGAAAAGCTATCCTTAAAGACTTTTAATAACTGCAATCCGTTAATGTAGAAGACTCCCAAAAATGATGTATGTAAGGTCATATTTTCAATAGGAAGATAAATAGTATAACATGGTTCTCTTGCAAGACTGAAAATGTTTCTAATTTTAATCTGCATGTGCTATTTTTATGTTTTGTAATACAAAGATAATAATCTTTTAACATTTTTAAGCTTTCTTGTCTCCGCAATTAAAGCTTCTTTTACTTTTTAAGAGTATTTTTACTGAGTAAATTATATTCTATGTTTTACTTATTCTGTTTCAGGGAGATTAGGTGACCGTAATCTAGTAAAAAAAGGAGATTAAAACATTTTTACTCAGTACACAAAATGTATCTTTTTGTATTAAAAAAATAAATATAATTAAATAAAGCTGTAAACAGAAATACTGAATACTTGTAAAGGATAGAAGATGACAGGAACATTTTCAAAACAACACCATCTCTTCACACTTGTAAAGGAAAATTCCATGCAAATCAGATTTGATATAACTATAGTTAGCCTATGTTACAGCAAAAATACAAAAATTAATATGCAAATGATGTAAAAGTACCAATAATAAATGAGATGGGATCTCATTTGGGAAAACTCCTTTTAAAAGCAGTATTGGATAGGTTTTTATCGAATCCCAGCTTCACAACACCACTGCTGCAGCCAGAAGATAAATTTATTTGGTGACAGACGACAAAATGAGTATGTGTGTGTGGCTTAAAGTGCAGTGGGTGGAACAGGCAAAGAGATAAATGGATGGAGCTTTTCCAGGGATGTAGTCTTTCTTCAAAGGAGGCTCTTTTTTGACTGTGGGAAGGAAATGGATCAGTGATATTTAATTCAATCTCAGACTGCATCTGGCAGAACCATTTTAAACCAGTAGAATTATCATGTTGAACAATACTTACATGTTATTGTATGCACCAAAAGGAATGGCCAAAACTGCAAAAAATTCATCCCAAAAACAATACTAAATATAGTATTATATAAATATAATATTTGTATAAATAAAAATATTACATTTAAATGATTAAACTAGGAAAGGAGTTATAATTAAATAAGTAAGAAACAAATAATAATAAGTTTACCAATCAAGAAAAAGGCAAAAGCAATAAAGAAATAAACAAATTAGAAACTTTAATAATTAACAACAGAATACTGTACATTAAACAGAAAAATGTTCTCTTATTTTTAGTTGTAAATAAAAATAGAGGCTGAAATTATTTACCAACAGCACCAGAATAATTGAAAGTCAATTATCAAAACAATTCTTAAAGAAAGGGAGAGAAAGAATATAGCATTGACTGGCCAATGCCACAGCGTTCACTAAAGGCGAATGAAGACCTTGTATAGCCCTCTGACGTAACTGCAGCCATAATGACTGCAGCTCCTTAGCATCTTGACTACAAACCAGACCTTGTCTGTGAAAACACTAGACTTTATTTAGGGTAAGGGATCTGGGGTGAAACTACAGACAAAAACAACTCAACAACCGTAAAGGAGTGAGAGAAAAATAAAAGGGTGAAATATAACATGGAAAAATAGTGCTGCAATATTAATAATAAACCTATATAAAGTCTCAAACCTTCTGTATCAAGTTCAAGGCTGCAGGCGGCCAGAGTGTATTCTGGCATCACTGATAGGACACCAGTCCATCAGAAGGCACATAAATGCATATACTATATTACTATAGCTAATTTTGAATCATCAATCCACTTACAATACCTTTCAAGTCTTTTGGGATGTAGGAAGAAAAATATGGTACCTGGAAGGAAATGCACTTGGGAGAACATGAAAACACCACACATACAACAACCAGGTGAGGGATTTAAACTCAGGACACTTGACGTGTGAGACAGCAGCACTAAAGTATATGCCACTGTGATATACAGTAAATTACAACTGTATTTGAAAGTATACCATGAAATGCTATGTTATGTCCATGTACTTTGATGACCCCTTATTTAGAATGCAAGAAAATAAAATTCAAGTCTTTTTGCTCTACTCACATTTCATGTTTTATTTACAGTATCTCCATCACCGTTAACCTTAACAACTTGAATATTCTCTATCCATTTTATCATTTTAATAAATAATAATCACTTTTTCAAATGTCACATTTCATTTCCTTGTTTCTCTTGGTGTTTTTTTTTTTGGCAAGGCCATTGGGGTTCTTTGTGCCCCCTACAGAAGTTCAGAATCCTTTGTCACACAAAGCCATGAAAAATAAGCATTTTGAGAATATTTTAGAAATATTCCATTGCGATTTTTTTAAAAAACATGTACAGTATTTTTTGTTTAATATTATCAAACATGTTTATCTGTTTATTCTTTCAAGTAGTAACCTTAGTCAATATCATTCCTTATAGAGATTTAAGTCCATTTTTACAGGAGGGCCAATTGTAATTATATCATAATAGTACCTTTGGTTTCCTTACTGTTTTATTCACATGCATCATTAATGGGTCCAATTCTCCTGCAATACATTTGTAAATACTGTGCAATAGATGAAACATGAACAACACTCATAAGTACCAGTAAACAGCTTCCTAACAGCAGAACTACTAGGTTTGAAACCTGGAAATGACCTACAGCAGGGGTGTCAAACTCCAGACCTCGGGCCTCATGTATAAACGGTGCATATGCACAGAAATGTTGGTAAGAACATTTCCATGTTCAAATCGCGATGTATAAAACCTACACTTGGCGTAAAGCCACACACATTTCTACGGTACCTCATACCCTGTCGTACACAAGTACCTCATACCCTGTCGTACACAAGTTCTCCGCTCAGTTTTGCAGACTGGCGGCACCCAGCGTCAAAGCAGTGCTACTGTTCCTGTATGGTTATCCTTTCTTTTCCTAACGCGGCTTTATAAATACACTGAAATTAACCGCATATTGTTTATAAGTGTAATGCATCTGATTGTAATTAACCTGTAACAATATAATGGTCCAGGGAATAGCCATAGTATTCCAAATACCATAACTGCTTTAGCGTTGTTACTCTCACTGCACCTTCTTCTTCTTCTTTCAGCTGCTCCCGTTAGGGGTTGCCACAGCGGATCATCTTTTTCCATATTACTCTCATTGCACCACTCGGAGTATTTATATCACTGTATCTGAGTGGGGAATCACAGCAGCAGCTGATCGGAAAGACAATTATCGGTATACAGCATCAAGCAAATGCTGCCTCAGCCACGGCAAAACGTTTGAAAGCCTTTCCTGTGCGGACCTTGTGGTTCAGAAACAGTTTCATCCCAAGAACTATAAACGCACTCAATCAAATGCTCCTTGTAGAACTGTTTCTACTTATAAGTACAATTACCCCACTGTAAACTTGCACTACATAATATTGCAAAACCTGCACCAATTTATAAAGCGCATATTTACATATGATGACGATGTCATTTTAAGATGAAATGCAGCAAAATATGTTGATTATATTATACAGATAAAACTTTAACTTCATTTAAATAATCTGTATTGTTAATAATTAAATATGTGAGGACACCGCAGCGCTAGCAAGTTCACGTATTGTTTCTGCCTCGCGCTGTATATTTACTGAGGCTGGCACGACACTGGAAGGATAGAAGGATAGAATAATTAAACACGTACTATTAAGATATTTCAATGTTGTTTAAAAGTTTTGAAGAATCGTCGATGTAAGCTTACAGATGGCTTAATGTCTATTACAGAGCTGATTGTGTGGCGATTGGGTATTTGGGGAAAGAAAAGTAAGGACAGGAATTGAAGGTTAGTACGTTTGAAAGTGACAGTACTGCTACAATAAATTATTTCATGGCGCAGCAGTATCTTGTGTGACACATGAACAATCACTGCGCCATCGTATTCCCATGTTTAATAACATGCTTTCATTCCAATCATCGTGAAAATTGTATCACATATACATCTCAGTATTTTAATTATTCAGAGAGCTGTAATATCATGAATGTAATGGATTCTGTGTCCTGTCGGAGAAAGAGAAAGAGAAAGAACGGAAGCACGTAGTGATTCACACGCATAGCGCACATAGAAGAACACATACAAAACAAAGCATTTAACGTGCTACTTTAGTTACGATGGGATTTGAGGAACTTGTAAAATTAAATGATTTTAAGATGAAGTTTATGATGTTCTACTTTAATGACAAAATAAACTACGTGATTAAAGTGGAAATTTCGAGATTAAAGTTGACATTTCGTGCTTTTTTCCCACTGTGTGCCTATTTTTTTTGTCTGTACCCTAATAAGCTTTCATATGACACTCAGACGGTGGGCTACAACTCACCTTTTCACGGTGACTTTGATATGTGACTTCTTTTTTATTTTGGCACTGTGCGACTTTTTGAACTTGAGCTTTCAAGTTTCTCCGACATGCTATGTCACTCAATCAACTTCCTTTTGTTGATTATATCACTGTTTAAATCAACAAATAGTATGTTTTTCCTTTGCCTCCATTTGGTAGGCCTTTTCGTTGAAATTCTTATATTTTCCCCCATGCTTTTGCCATTGTTTTTTCACAAAACTCTGAGCTTAATGGTTATTTATATTGATTTGCATATTCAAAGAGGTGTAATTCTGGGAGGAGTTGGGGCGGGACAGCACGCGCATGCATGAGCGTTACTATTCACGCTGACCGAGATTTATGTAGCGGAAGAACGCGGAAGTTGGCGAACGCACAGATTCCTGCATCTGGATTTTTCTGTGCGTAAGCACATTTCGGCTTTTGTGCTTACGTTATGTTATAGTGCGAATTCTATGCGCGGTGTTATGCATGATGCCCCTGGAGGGCCGCAGTAGCTGCAAGTTTTCTTTCTCATCCTTTTACTAATCAGTGACCAGTTTTCACTGTTAATTAACTCCTTTTCCCTTGTTTTTAATAGCCCTGTTTTTAAGGATTCATTCCTCTGAATTGATTCGTTTCTTCATGAAATCGCAGCCAAACAGAAACGAGACATAAAATGAGCCAACAGATGAGCAGCTAAACTGGGATTTCAAACTCCAACCAATTTCACTCCAACCAAACCCTTATGAGAAGCTGATTCTTGCTGTTAATTAAGCCTGTTATTTAATTCCATGGCATGTTGCTGGTCTCATTCTGGCACAACAGACATTTCCAAAATTGTTGATTTTCTGTTCATCAGAATGTTTTGGTGACCTGAGAGATCAACCTTACCGAGACCTTCAATTTTCCTTATTTTCAGATATTATGTGATGGCTCGTTTTGTGTCTCATTATTGTTTGGCTGCTAATTAAAAAAAAGAGATAACTAAGGGGTCTGAGCCAAGTTAATTAAAACTAAAGCAAAATAAGTTAATTAGCAGCAAACACTGGTCACTAATGAAGAAGATGGTTAGAATGAAAACCTGCAGCTACTGCGGCCCTCCAGGACCAGAGTTCGATACCCGTGACCTACAGTATGAGGTAGCACATTAATAAATGGATAACTTTTAAGATGAGAATTGATAAAAGTATATAGAGTATATTTAAAATGAACCTAAATGAATAACTAAAACTCACACAAGTAAAAAGCACTCCCACTGATTTTGAAATAATTAGCGCAGGGTCTCTTTGCATGTCTCTTCCTGTTGTTTGACTTCCTATTAATGCCCACCTATTTCTGCTCACTTTGTTGGAAAGTTCCAAAGCCCCAAGTACAAATACCAGTTTAACTGCTACCTGTAAAAAGCGGCTATATACTGTATATATAATATGTTAAAAGATTATTTTGCATATAATTTAAAAGATTTATATGTATTAACTAACAGCAAACCGTTTTTCTATACATGATGTCTTCGTAGAAGCTAGACAACACAGGTGAGGAGCAAAGACTGTGCTAGTACAATTGTTTTTCTGTGTACTTTGTATCCTGGGATGACATCAAAGTGCCAATAAAGGGGGCTCATTTCTTATACAGGGGTTTGTTTTGAATGAAACATGTGTTATGACTTGACAGAGACTGCAGTGAGAACAGGAGCTGTGGAGAGCAGGGATCAGAGACTCAATGAGACACAATGGAAGGAAAAACCTAGGAGAGCCTCTTGTTATGGCCGTGACAAGATGAGAAGTAGGGAGGCAAAAGCGAATAAGTATGCATTGAGGCTTAGATGAGGAACTTTTATTGAGGTGATACATTACAACATGAATAATATAGTGCCTGTTTTAATTATTATCCTTACATAATTGTATTCTTACCTTGTAATTCTAAAATTTTAACTTTTCTTTTTTCATATAACTTTATTTTCATCTTATATCTTCAAGATTTAACTTTGGGTTCTTCTTGGACAGTTTCCCACTCCAGATTCCAGAACATCTGGTGAGCAGATGCTTTTCTTCAGACCTTCTCTTCTTATTGTCTTACTAATTATTTAATTTTTTTCTGTTTTTAATTATTTCTTTAGTCAAAATCAGTGTTATTTACAGCTGCTACAGTTGTGTATTTATTACAGTGTGTTTTGGGAATGTGTGCATATGCAGAAATTGTTCATTATTAGTAATTACATATCTGAATTTAAGAACATTTGAAATAAAAATAAATATATGTTATTGCAACTCATTAGATTCGCCTGTTCACCATCATATTAAGCAAAATGTTTTTATTCTCTACTTATACTATATACAGTAATATTTAATCAAATATTTTCTTGCCTGCCTTAGAATGTTTATATACTGCAGAGTGTTCACAAAAATAACTCTGAAACACTCACATATGAGTTATTCATAGATGCCTGTCACCTGGGCTGGTTCTAGACAGGCATATATGAAGAGGCAGTCAAAAATGTGAAGGGGGCACATGGTGGCGACGGAGGCGGGAAAGGGGTGGGGTGGTGGTGCTCTGGATAACTGTTTTTGTCATGTAATTGAATTGCACTTTGTCAGGCCTCTACCCTAAGTCCTGTCCAACTTGCTTGAGTGTCCCACCTGAAGGCTAAGCTTCTGCAAACCCCTTGACCTCAGGAGGAAAACTGAAAAATAAAACAACAAAAAATAAAATAAAATATTCCACATCAGATTATAACAACTAAAAACATGACATTTACCTTAATGGGATAGCCTATATCAAAATATATTCAAACCCAACAATAACACTTCTCACTATTGCCAATATTAACAAAACTAAAAAGGGTAGGCACAAAAAAAAAATTCACCAAGTCTTGAAAAAAACTGAAAAATAGAATAAATGAAATAAAATAAAGAATAAAATTAAATATCCGTCCAGATCTTTACAACCAATAACATAAAATTTATCTTAATTGATGGCCTAATTCTCAAATAAATTTGCAAAATAAAGTAAGAATAAAATAAGACCTCTCAATATAGCCAATATTTAAAAAACTAAAAAGGGTTGGCATAGTAATTAAAAAAAAAAAAATTCACCATGTCTTTTCCTAGAATTCTCAAAATAATTTGTAGAACACAACAGATTTAGAACAGAACATTTTTACTTTTTTTTCTTTTTTTGTATTTTTTTTCTTGTTTAAAGCTTGTTCGTTTTGCAAGCAACTGAACTCTGTGTGCAATTGAACAGCTCCACTCTCCTTTCTCCACAATCCGCTCTACAACAACAATCTCCTGTTTCCCTTTGCAAAAACTCTTACAAATTCATCCATATCCAAGCTATTTGTTATGGACTTCTCATGGGCCAAGATCACCAAATTCCCCTTTCTTTTATGTAACTTGGTGTGATAGTAGGGGGTTAAGACCCATGACAAAGTGAAGAAGGAACTTTCACACGATGCTGAAGACACATCAATTACCAGGGCTGTTACATACAATTTTTGCAACTCAGGAAAGGCTTCCTTGTACTCCTGCAGGAGTTTACACACAATGGACAGGTCTTTTTCCTTTGAACATTTTTTGAGCAGCATCTGTTTTGCCACAAGAACCTCATTTTTCAGACTCACAACATCTACTACAGTGCCAGCAATCACAGCCAGAGAGTAGAACAGGGTGGGGTCTAGAAATGTGCTAGATTTGGGTGCAAGACTAGATATGGCTCTTATTAGGTTGATATTCTGTTACGATGCGGGTTCTGTTTCATGCTCCCATCCGCTGTCCGGGAGCCCTTGAACCCAACACTGTCGATAGTTATAACCGAGATGAGCTAGACAGTGAGGCAACAACACATCAAGGGGATGATGTATAAATGTGCAAAATTCTTTTATTGAAACAGACAATTAAAAGTGTGTTCAAATAAATAGTGCAGTGATTCAGAGTTCTTCAAAAAGAGTCATTAAATAACTAATCCAATAAAACGTGGGGGTAAAACAATAGAAAAACAAACAATCCTTTAAAACGACGAGGAGGTTAAAACACAATGCAGGAAGCAGTCTTCTAAAAATCAATGTCAAGCCCGGTACTTCTTTTACACTAGCGTCTCACCTGCTTGTCCCATTTGGGCTAAGCAACAGGCGAGACGCTCTCTCTGCAGCTGACCTTCATACACTCACATAGGTCTGGAGGCCATCCGATCCTAGCTTCGTTTATACTCTCATCCCAGACCATGACTTAGCTTCTCTCCAAACAGCAAGGACTCCAACGCTGGGGATTACATGCCCAAGTCTCCCGACTCCCCCTGTCTTCCACAGTGAGCCACCATCCTCACTAGTCACTCCCGCTCTTCTCCAAATGCTCAGCGGGAGCGACTACATTCAACTGCTCTCGGTGTTAACTACACACCTCGCTAGGGCCCCACAGTCCAGCTGCACTCGAGCATGCTCTCGCTAACTCGTTCGCCTTCGCACTCTCTCTCTCACCGGCTTTCTCCTCACTTCCTTCCAGCATCCTCTGTTTCTCTCTTTCCATCCATTTTTCTTCTTTTTCCTTGTTCTTCCCTCTTTTTTCTCTTCCAGCTGACTCGCGCCTCTATATAATGAGGGAGGCCATAGCAGCTGCAGCACATTAGCAGCCCCTGGAACAATCACCGATATGGGCAGTCCCTCACCTGTGCACTAGGTGAGAAACGCCCACACCGCAGATCGCCCTGAGATCCGCTACAGCCACCACGCCCCCTCGTTAAGCCGCAAGTGCGGTGATTACTTATTTTAAAAAAACTGGCCTTTGCTGAGAGAGCTGTGGACCCACAGCACCACATATTCTTGTGTGAAAATCTAGTTTCCATTTCTGAAATGGCCCTGTCAAGGATGTTGAGCAGGGATCTTTTCAGAGACTGATGGGGGGAAATGGTAGGGTCACCACAGTCTGTATGCCCCAAAGTTGAGAGCACAACACTTTGACCCAAGTGTTTGCTCATTGTTCTCCTTCTCTTTGTTGGATGTGACTCATCCTCAGCAGGAGATGACACTCCCCAACAGTCATCCTCACAGATGTTTTTGAAGGAGTCCAGTGCTGCACTAATAACCTCAGAAGCTCTGCACAGATCAACTGACTGAGACTGTAGAATAGCATTTGCTGGTTTCAATACATCAAGCACCTGCACTAGGAACTTTCCAATCTCAAAGAAGTGAAGCCTCTTAATTTGGCATAGCAGGCCTGATGCCTCAGAGCACAGGTCAACTGCAGCATCATCATCCTCTGTCATCTCAGATAGGATACTAAGGATTTATTCTTGATTGTCCACAGTGCACCTTGTCACCTCATAGTGGCTTGTCCATCTGATCTCAAGCAGCCTTTTTAGACAAGGTATATGTTTATTGAACACATAGTGGTGGTGAAAAAAGTTGTAGAGTGAACTAGATAGGCTAAAAATTTTTTTTGCACATGGCTCACTCTGCATGGCATGCACAACCACTAAGTGCAGTTGGTGGTTGTAGCAGTGGATGTATGGGACATATCTGTCAAGCCTCTTTTGGAGCAGAGCTTGTACACCACCTCTAACAACCACTCATCACAGAAGCCCCATCATAACACTGGCTAAGTATACTGTCAGCACTGTAGCCAGCATCAGAAAGGTGTAACAGTATCTCAGAGGTGATGTACACTGCATCAAGTTGTTGCAAGTCAAGCAAGCCAATAAGATGCTCCTCTGGCATGGAATTTCTGACAAACTGTATTATCACAGACAAATTTTCCACATTGCAGCTATCCCTGGTCCCATCACTTTTGAGGCAAAACCCTGCAGAATAAGCACTTTCATATTTTTTCCTGACCTCTCCAAGCACCATGTCAGCCAGTGTTTGGATAATTTCATTTTGGATATCCTTAGATGTGTATTTTGCATTTTTTGGGATACCTTTAGCAATGCTTGCTAGCTTCTCATCCTTCTCTAAGGTATATTCCATCAGTTTTAGAAAAATTCCTGAAGCAATGTCATCATCATTACCCGCTGCATCATGTCTCAAGGTTTCTGCAGTCCAACAGAGCCCCTATTCACAGAGAAACCTCATAGCACTACCAATACTCTTGACATAGTAATGGTTTATTCAAGTTGTGTTTTACCAACCAACATTGAATCCACAGTCCCCACTGTGGCCTCTCTGCTTTTATGCTCAGTCCAGATGGTTGAAGCATACACATGGTTGTGGACATGGTTGCTGGACACATGCCTCTGTAGCCCCTTGTCTCGATCAAGTGCTGCTTTCCAGTTGTTAAAACCAGTTAAGGTAAAAACTACATCCCTCTCATTAACAGTGCTGCCATATTTCCGACAGGGGAAACAGAAGCATGCGTCCCACACAACAGAGTACTCCATCCATAGTCGTGTGCAGTACCAGGCAGGACTGAATGATCTTAATATACATGTTTGGGGTAACTACACAGTATTGGCTGGGATGGTGTATTGCCATTTAAGTCACTGGGTAGCTGAGCTGGTTGCTTTGACCCAGCAATTTTTGGCAGAGGTAAAGGAGAAGTAGTGTCTGTTGATGCCACAGGAGTAGACATGCTAGCTGCTGTCTCTGAAGTACCAGCAGCAGCATCATTGCTACTGCTATTGGTACAGGCAGGAGCAGCACCACACTTTTTAAAATGTCTGGGTCATTACATCAGATCCAGAGGTGCTGCTTTGCATCTCAGCTACATCACAGTGTACACAATAAATAACAGTAGATAATACCAACATCATATGCAAACAATTTCATCCTGAGATTCCCAAACTAGATATTCTCCAAACTTTGGTTGCACTTTGACATCCTTTTCATGACAATCTTAAACAGGAGTCTAGACACACCTTTGACAAAGTTCAGCACCCATATTAAACACGTTCTAAATGGTAAATATTAGAACACAACTCTCAGTCTGCAAATATGGCACATTATTTTTTGATAATTTACTTTAACAAAACATGTAGAGTAATACACAATTCAGTCAAAAATGCCTTCATGCGAATGCAATACAATGATATAACTATTGTGTTCTAAAAAACTAAAAGGAAAATACATATTCTCCATCCTCTACATGTATAACTGAACTATATCATAAAAAAGGACTAATTTGATTCCACATATATATTAAAACAATAGCAAAGGTCCAGAAAAGTTTGGCAAAAGTGTTAGTCCAAATATTGCTGTCAGTGGCTTGGAAGTGATTTTAGATCTAACACGATCCAAAAGATATGACATTTAGTTCACATTGTCTAAGTGTAGTGCACTTCCATCACACATGACTTAGTGGACACCTGTTGACAGCAGGTCTGTGGAGTCAGAGTAGGAGACAGTTTTGGATGCCTGGAGTTGGAGTTGGCAAAAATGTACCGACTCTGACTCCTAATAAATTTAAATTGTAATGAAAAAAATACAGCAAGTTCAAATGTCCCATTTCACAAACAATAGTCATAATTAAGTACTTTTCTGATGTAAGAATAAAGCCCAGTGCATAGTTGTGTTACTACTAGTGTTAAGTTCAGCTGAGCTATTATACAACCTAACATTCACATATTGTAATCTGGATTATGGTACATTACAAAAGGTGTCTTAATTTTATTTCAGATATAATGTGTTTCACAAGTTCATTTTAGTGTAAACAAGATGTAGGTGGAGGTGTGTGCTATGGCCTGATGTGTGTTTAGGGGTTCTTGTCTTTTGTTTGAACTGGCCAATATGGTAGAGAGTAAGCTTCCTGGCCAGTATTTCTGTGGTTAAATGACATGCATGTTGCCTTCCTTCAATCAACATGGAAAATATATAGTATATTAAAGACAGAGGAGTCGGAGTTAGGGAGTCGGATCAGAGTCGGAGTCAGAAGTACCAGAAACTAAGGAGTCGGAGTCAAAGGATTTATCTACCGACTCCGCAGCCCTGGTTGACAGCATTCACAATTCATATTATGTTCCCCTTCTTTAAGCAAGATGTAATTAGGGGCCTGAGTTGCATCATAAGCTTGCATATTGTAATCTTTTTAGTTAGCCGATAAAAGGTGTTATTTTGTTTGACTTCTAACTACTTGTAAGTCTTAGAAATATGAGGCTTTCGTTATCTTGGACCATGCACCTCTTACTCTCTTATTCTAGAATTTAAATTCTCTTATTCTACTTCTTAAATCATTAAATATCACTAATTCAACTTGACCTTTGTGATTTAACCCAATATTACAAATGGATAAAGAGTTAATGAAATTTATTTATACACAAGTTGATATTTTCAGCTTTATTATGAGCATAGGGAAAAGGCTAGCAACAAAACCAATTAAAGAAAATCTGGAATGCAACTATAGAGATTAAGAATACAGTTGGAAGAGGAGTGAATATGAGTGTCAGAATATATTTTGCATTGCTTTTCCTCAGTGTGTTTAATTCACTAATTAAAATTAATGAGCATAAAGAAATGATTAACATATTTAAGGAATAATATTCTGTACAAATTCAAGTGCTACGAACAGCAGATCGTATGATAAAATAGAATTGGTATAGATTAGGGCATTAGTTGTGAAAGAACCGGTTTGTCAAATCCAAGATGCTATTAATTGTGTACAAAATGGGAAAAAGGATGGTCCAGATGGCTGATTTATATAATAGTATGTGTTAAATTAGTCCTATTAAAGCTAGCTATTTTCGTGGAAGCAAAAAAAGACTGCATTTTACCGAAAGCTCTATTCCAGATATTAATCACTGTCTCTCCAACAAAGAACAAAGACTCTCTTGAGTTTGAACCTCTCAGAACAATCTTGCTAGAGAATGATATTAAGGTACTGGATGGTTTAGGCCAAAGCAATAGTGCAGCACCCATTTTTGCATCTCTTTTGTATTTATATTATCTTTTTAAATATGCAATATTTTGTCATAATTTTTGGTAACATTTCCACCTTGTCAGTTTTTGATCTATGGGCATTATCTGAATGGCTGCAGTCATGCTAATGTGACATTTTCCCATTGCTACCAGAAGACAGCTTGACACCTGATATCATCAGGCCATCTTTATTTTAGATAAATTCACATTGTTCCTGGTGTCCATATTTTTGTAGTCATGATTTTGTTTGTTTTTTTTTTTTTTTTTGGGCCCTGTAACTAAAAGCTCGACCTCCCTGTAATGAGATGTGTTAAGGGTCCCCAATGATATGCGATTATAAATAAATTAATATGATATGCTTGGGATAGGAAGGTGTGGGGCACATGTGCAGGCATTAATTAATGACTGACAACAGTGAAACAATTGGAAGGCACCTATCCCTCAATTGCAGTATAAAGGAAGCCCAAACAGAAAAGAAAAACAGAAACAGAATGTGAAGAACACAGGTTAAAACAAGAATAAAAATATAAGCAGTATAATAATGGAGTCAGTGCAGATGAGGAGAGAAAGCAGGCAGTCAGGATTGGTCCCGAGAGGACTGTGTGGCCAGAATTCAAAACACACAGGCCGCTCCTGTTGAGAGAACCAGGGAGGAGAAGCGATATACTGCTTTAGATGTCTCTCAGCTGAAGGCAAAAGATCATTGGCGGGAGACAGGACCAAGGCTCGACGTGGTGCTCTGCTGATGCCAAAGGACTGGCAGTGGGGACCTGAGCACAGATTAAAGGAGTGACTGCACCTGTAGGTAGATGTCTTCTTGTGCTGAAGAGACTGTAGAGGGTTAACAGAGGGGAAGTTGATTTTTAGAAGGAAGCGCTGCAATTTATGATGAAATTTTAAAGGATTGAATTCTGCCTGAGATTTTAACTTCATTTTTATTGCCACATTTATTGTTTTTTTATTTCATCCACTATGAAATATTAAAAGTTAAAATAACAGAATACAACAACACTGTCCGTCTTGAGAGGCGCTGCTATTTCTCTAAGATTATAAATAACAATGCTAGTAATCCCAGAGTCTACAATCCCAGAATCTACAATTGATCGCCTAATAAACCCAGGTAACTCAAAGGAATGCCTCCTAAGTACTTCCAGTAAAACCTGTGAGGCTATCGCTGTATTTTTCAATCAAAAAATTAATGATATTAGAAATAACATAGTATATCCCTCCAACACTAAGGATCCTACTAAACCCCAGCATTCTGTTGTAAATAAATTTAACTCTTTCACTAGGATAGATTTACATGATTTACAAAAAAGTAATATCTCAATTAAAACCCTCTACCTGCGTCCTTGATCCAATACCAACAAGGTTTTTCAAAAAAGTATCGGGCGTACTAATTAATAATGTTCTTGACATAGTAAATTCGTCATTAGATACGGGGGTCTTCCCAGACTGTCTTAAGACTGCTGTAGTTAAACCCCTTCTTAAGAAACATAATCTTGACCCCTCGGATCTTGAAAATTTTAGACCCATCTCTAACCTTCCTTTCTTAAGTAAAATTCTAGAGAAGGCAGTCATTATGCAGTTAAATGATCACCTAAATAAACATGCTATTCTTGATAAATTTCAGTCGGGTTTTAGAACAAATCACAGCACAGAAACTGCACTCGTTAAAGTAGTAAATGACTTGCAGGTAAATGCAGACAGAGGCCATTTATCTGTTCTCATCCTCTTAGATCTGAGTGCTGCATTTGACACCATTGATCATAATATTCTTAGGAATCACCTTAGTCAATGGGTGGGCCTCTCTGGCAGTGTCTTAAATTGGTTTGAATCCTACCTGACAGGGAGAAAATTCCCTTGTTAGTTGTGGTAATTACAACTCGAAGACACATGATATCCGATATGGTGTTCCACAAGGCTCTATCCTGGGTCCGCTGTTATTCTCAATCTACATGCTTCCGTTAGGTCAGATTATCTCAGGGCACAACGTGAGCTACCACAGCTATGCTGATGACACAGAGCTGTACTTATCAATAGCACCTGATGACCCCGATTCTCTTGATTCACTAACACAATGTCTGACTTGTATCTCAGAATGGATGAATAGTAACTTTCTCAAGTTAAATAAAGAGAAAACTGAAATCTTAGTGATTGGCAATAATGGATACAATGAGGCTATTAGAAATAAACTGGATACATTAGAATTAAAAGTCAAGACGGAGGTAAAAAGCTTAGGGGTAATTGTTGACTGAGAAATTAGTTCACGCATTTGTTTTCAGTCGACTAGATTACTGTAATGCACTCCTCTCAGGACTACCCAAAAAAGACATAAATCGTTTGTAACTAGTGCAGAATGCAGCTGCTAGAGTCCTAACTAGGAAAAGAAAATCCGAACACATTTCTCCAGTTTTAATGTCACTACACTTGTTACCTGTGTCATTCAGGATTGACTTTAAAATTCTGCTTATGGTTTATAAAGCCTTAAATAATCTCGCCCCATTTTATATATCGGAATGTCTGACACCTTATATTCCAAATCGTAACCTCAGATCCTCAAATGAGTGTCTCCTTAGAATTCCAAGAACAAAGCTTAAAAGAAGTGGTGAGGCGGCCTTCTGCTGCTATGCACCTAAAATCTGGAAAAACCTGCCAATAGTAATTCGCCAGGCTAATACAGTAGAGCACTTTAAAACACTGCTGAAAACATATTACTTTAACATGGCCTTTTTATAACTTCAATTTAACTTACAGTAATTTAACTTAATCCTGATACTCTGTATGTTCAATTCATCATAATAACTATTCATGGTGGCTCTAAAATCTGTACTGACCCCTACTCTCTCTTCTGTTTCTTTTTTCCGGTTTCTTTGTGGTGGTGGCCTGCGCCACCTCCACCTACTCAAAGCTTCATGATGCTCCAACAATGATGGATGGATTTAAAGGCAGAAGTCTGCGTGACCATCATCATCATCAAGTCCTTCCATGAAAACCCTAAATCCAAAGAGGACTGTTTCATTTATGTTAGGTAGAATGCCCAGAGGGGACTGGGCAGTCTCATGGTCTGGAATCCCTACAGATTTTATTTTTTTCTCCAGCCATCTGGAGTTTTTTTTTGTTTTTTTCTGTCCCCCTGGCCATTGGACCTTACTCTTATTCGATGTTAATTAATGTTGATTTATTTTGTTTTCTTATTGTGTCTTTTATTTTTCTATTCTTTATTATGTAAAGCACTTTGAGCTACTGTTTGTATGAAAATGTGCTATATAAATAAATGTTGTTGTTGTTGTTGTTCTAGTGTCCTTGTCACTACTGATAGCATAAGGTGGTACCTGGAGCCTATTCAGGCTGCACAGGTAGTCTATCTCCTCCAGGATGGCACATCTATACGTACCATTGCAAGATGATTTGCAGTGTCTTCCAGCATAGTCTCAAGAGCATGTAGGAGATACTAGGAGATGTGCCATTACACAAGGAGAGCTGGACAGGCCCATCGAAGGGCATCAACCCAGCAGCAGAACCAGTATTTGCTCCTTTGTGTGAGGAGGAACAGTAGTAGCACTGCTAGAGCTCTACAACATGACCTCCAGCTGGCTACTGGTGTGCATGTTTCTAACCAAACTGTCAGAAATAGACTCCATGAGGGAGGCATGTGGGCTCAAACCCCTCTAGTGGGACTTGTGCTCATAGCCCTTCGCCATGCAGCATGATTGGCATTGGTCAGAGAATACCACAATAGGCAGATCCGCCTCTAGTGCCCTGTTCTCTTCACAGGTTAGAGCAGGTTCCTCCTGAGCATATGTGACAGACATGTCTGGAGACACTATGTTATGAATGTTATGCAATCTGCAACATCATCCAGCATGACTGGTTTAGTGGTGGGTCAGTGAGGGTCAGATGAGGCATATCCTTGGAGGGACGCAGAGACCTCTACTGGCTAGGCAAAAGTACCCTGACTGTGTTAGGTATCAGGATGAAATCCTCAAAGCCACTGTCAGATCTTACACTGGTGTAGTGGGCTTTGGGTACCTCCTGGTGCAGGACAATCTCTGGCATCATGTGGCCAGTGTGTAGGCAGTTCCTAGATGATGAACCCATTGATGCCATTGCCATACATCCCCACACATGAATCCAAATGAGAACCTCTGGGACATTAAGTATCGGTGCATCCGACACTGCCAAGTAGCACTACAGACTGTACATTAGGTCACTAATGCCCTGATCCAGCTCTGGGAGGAAATCCACCAGGACACCATCCGCCGTCTCATCAGAAGCATGCCCAGACATTGCCGGGAGTTCATACAGGTACCTGGGGGCCATACACCCTACTGAGTCACATTATGAGTTGCCTTGATGAGATTCAAGTTGGATCAGTCTGTGATTTAAATTTTTGACTTCAATTTCCGGTATGATAGTGAATCCAGCCCTCTAATGGTTTGGTGATTTTGGTTTCCATTGTTATATTGTTTTGTTCTCATTGAATCACACAGGATTACTCAGTAAAGGCTTTCCACTTGAATGTTACATTCATTGAGATATGATGTGTAATTTAAGTGTTCCCTTAATATTTTTGATTAGTATATATTTTTTATTTGCTCCAGTCAGCACACAGGTAAATGGTATTTTCCAATAACGTACCCATGTATCTTTATATTATCTAAAGATCCCAAAATAGTTAAGCAGATTAAAAATCTTGACTGAATATTTGGATCATAGAAATAATACTTCTTATATGTAAATTGTTATAAAAGAATAGAATATAAAGTTAAAATATTGTATAATCTCATCTCTAATTTAAACGTGCTAGCACAAATGAAGTTAAGATGCCCTAGTTTAACATGCAGTCACAGAATTATTTTTCACTCCATTTAGCAAATGCCCCAGACTTCTCTAAACATGTAGGAAAAGATTGTCTGAACATGAAGGTTGAACCCCATACAGATGCATCCAACAGTCTTTCCCTGCAGACCCTCCCTACTAGTTTAGGCCTTTCGTGCCTGTCCAGCAGTTTGTGAGCCATCTTACAACCAAGTGTTGACAAATGTGCACCTTTCTGTATTTGAGTGTTGAGAAGATACTGTCTAATAGCAGAAGACTCATCAATAAAATTGATCATTGATCTTTGGCTCTAAGAACTTTATTAGCTGGTACACCTACAGTATGAGCATCCATATATGAAAAATTATATTTGTTCTGGATAATCCATGACTTGCACAGTGATACAATAAATTTTGACTGCATTGGTTATTGTAACCATTGAGACAATTTTAGTTTATTTCAGTGCCATCAAGTGCCTGTAGGCTACTGGAATAAAGGGGGCAACCTGGTTGGCACCCCAGCACTTTGCATGGGCTAAGAATCTTTCTTCTACCCATCCACACTACATACTGTAGATATGTTGGATGTCAGATATATTGATGTTGCACAGGGAAAACTATTATCTTGACATTTCTTTCTGTCAGATCATTTGGTTTGACTGATACATTTTTATCATTGTTTAAATCACTTAGAATTAAAATTGATTAAACACATAAATAGTATGGGATTTAACATTTCAGTACCTTGCTGCAGACCATCCACTAAGCCTGTGTGAAAGAATTTTAATTGGTCTATCAGCCTTGTGTGCTTTTATTACATAATTTACAGTTGTCAGATAAACTTAAATAAAATAATAAGTGCAGAAATGTTTTGGAATATATTTATAATTGTTTCTATAAATCAGAAATGAGGTTTTGATAAATTTAATCTTTATTTGATTAATCAACAATAAATTCAAGAAAATGTGGATTTTTCATATACTGTACAGTATTCCACTGTTTTAAATACAATTTAATAAATTATACAAGTCTCACAGAACTCAACAAGCATTTAAGCAAGCAACTTTTTTAATTTTATCATTTGCAACCCCAAACTTCTAAATTAAACCAGATGCATACAAAGATTAAATAAATCTGTAGCCATTATGCAGCATAAAGCACTTTTCATTCATTTTTAATGAGACAAAGATGTTTCATCATTGTAGCTCGAATCTTGAAATTAAATATGTAATGATGGCAATAACACATATATTTTTAAAACAATACATTTGCTCATTATGTTGACAATTTTCAGTTTGTCACATCTTGTGATTATGTCTTAGAATAAGCAGAATGCTGGGAATTAAGGTTTTGAGTACACTTTAAGTGACAGCATGTTTATACTGTTCGTTATGTTGTTCTTTGTTTTGGCTATATTTTGGTCAATATTCAGTAAATTATTGTTAGGAATAGTCAGTTGGGGCTCATAAGGAGATCTTTTATACTACTTGTCAGCAGAATAATTTTATTATAACTATTATCACCAGTGCAGAAATCCTTTGTGATGGTAACACTGTCACTATCATCCTTTAAAGCCATAATTGTTTAGAGATCTTAAAGATGTACACCATCCAAAATGACATTTTTTAATTTGTTACCCCATGTAGTTTGTAGTGATGGTAGAGAATAAAAATGTAAACTTATGTGTTCATGCAGAATGGCCTTAACAAAGTTTGTCATGTTAAACTCAATTCAGTTTATTTTTGTATAGCACTCTTCACTGAGTACAGGCATAATAGAATAACAAATTCTTATGTAAAATGCAAATATAAATGCAAGATATGTTTTAGAAATTACCAAATATACTAGCCAACCCGCGGCGTACCATACGCCGCATCTACAGACCACTAGGGCCATATTCACTGTTCATGACTGAATTTAGCAATCTTCTATCTGATTTGGCTATAAATTATGATCATGTAGTACTGATGGGGGATTTTAATGTACACATTGATGTGGAAACTGACACTTTTAGCAAATGTTTTACTTATTTGTTAAATTCAGTAGGATTTTGTCAGATTGTCAAAGGTCCAACTCATAATCATAACCACACATTAGATTTAATTATAACTTACAAAGTTGAAATTCAAAATTTAAATATTACTCCATTAAATGAAGTTATTTCCGATCACTTCTTAATTACATTTGATTTAGTCCTGCCCTTGCCAACGCACTCACAGATTAAAACAAAGACAGTGCGACATCTACAGTAGATTGTAATTCTGCTTCAAAATTTATAGATGCCTTGAGTAACTCGAGTGTAATTGTGGAAAACCATTTAGATCAGTTAACATCAAATGTAAACGTGGAATACAATTTAGACCAGCTAACATCACATTATAATGTGACCTTGAGAGATGCTCTGGACGCAGTGGCTCCCCTTAAAACAAAAGTGATCAAAGCACATAGAAACTCTCCCTGGTTTAATGAAAACACTCGCGCTCTTAAATTAGAGTGTCGAAAACTGGAGCGCAGATAGAGAACAACAAAGCTACATGTCTTTCAAATTGCATGGACAGAGAGTGTTAATAAATATAAAAAAGCCCTCTTTAAAGCTCGCTCAGAATACTATTCTACATTAATATATAGCAATAATAAAAATCCTCGGGTACTGTTTAGAACAGTGGCTAAATTAACAAATGGGAATTCAGATCAACAGTGAAATTATGAAATCGATTATGAAATCGATTCCAATATGTACAGAAATGTGCTGACAGTACTCCATCATTATACACAGAAGTTCAATATGGAGTCCCGCAGGGCTTGGTACTGGGCCCTTTACTGTTTTCACTTTACATGCTTCCACTGGGATCTCTCATTAGGAAACATAATGTTAATTTTCACTCGTATGCAGATGACACCCAGTTATACCTTTCATTTAAATCAAATGAAGTTTCTCCAATGTTGTCTTTAATTAGTTGTGTTAGCGAATTAAAGGAGTGGATGAATGATAACTACTTGTCTTTAAATACAGATAAAACAGAGATGTTAATTGTTGGAGGGAATGACGCTGATCACAGCAATATTTTGTCATCATTTAACTCAGTTGGAATCCTAATTAATTTTACTTAATCAGCCCTCAATCTAGGAGTTATCTTTGATTCTAGCATGTCATTTAAAGCACATATTACAAAGTTGTCCAAAACATGTTTCTTCCATCTTAAAAATGTTAGGAAATTAAGGCGCTTTCTAAATAAACAGGATTCTGAGAAATTAATTCATGCATTTATCTCTAGTAGGATTGACTACTGCAATGCGGTGTTCACTAGCTGTTCAAACTGTTCTCTATACAGCCTCCAGTTAATCCAAAATGCGGCTGCAAGAATTATTACAAGAACAAGAAAATATGAACACATAACTCCAGTTCTTAAATCCTTACACTGGCTCCCGGTTAAGTTTAGGGCAGATTTCAAAATCCTCATTTTAACATATAAAGCATTAAATGGCCAAGGTCCGGCTTACTTGTCTGAACTTATCATGATTTACAAACCTGAGCGCACATTAAGATCTCAAGATGCCGGTCTGCTTATGATTCCAAAGATTAATAAAATAAAAGTGGGAGGTCTTCCTGCTTCTATAAGAGATGCCCCTTCAGTCTCAGCCTTTAAATCCCGGCTGAAGACTCACTACTTCAATTTAGCATATCCTGAGTAGAGCTGCTGATTAATTGTACATACTGCATCTCTGTTGTTAGTCATTAGCACTAAAACATAAGTAATATGATAGTTATAATTGAATACTAACCCTCACCTATTCTGTTTCTGTTCTCGGTACTCAAATGTGGCAATTGGTGCCACGGCCCACCTGCCAAGTTGTTTGCCTGCCTACGGTAAAGTCATCCCTGATAGAGGATTACAGTAATCATGGGAAAGAGGGGTCCTTTCATCGGATTGGCTGGCCCAGCACTGTTTCAGCCGTGGAATGGCCAAATGGGGGAGGCAGCTTGATGGATGAGGTCTCCAGGACTCTAAAAATATCCAAATCTTATTATGTGATATCATCTACTGTTAAATTCTGCTCTGTACTTCTAAAATTTTTATGCTGTATTAAGGATTTGTTCTGTTCTGTGTATTGTATTGTATTGACCCCCTTCTTTTGACACCCACTGCATGCCCAACCTACCTGGAAAGGGGTCTCTCTTTGAACTGCCTTTCCCAAGGTTTCTTCCATTTTTCCCTACAAGGTTTTTTTTTGGGAGTTTTTCCTTGTCTTCTCAGAGAGTCAAGGCTGGGGGGCTGTCAAGAGGCAGGGCCTGTTAAAGCCCATTGCGGCACTTCCTGTGTGATTTTGGGCTATACAAAAATTAACTGTATTGTATTGTATTGTATACCAACAGTATTCATTATGGCGGAAAGCTGGGGCTCCTGCACAGCCAGGATGCCTGGTGGATGGAAGGACTAGGAGAGAGACAATACCTCCCCTGGGACACGAGAGGGCAACCCCCCTGGTTTGCATCGGGGCCACGGGATTGGAGCTTGGAAGCTCAACCCTTTTGGGGCCTGTGGGCACACCAGGAAGTGCTGTCGGAAGAGAATCCAGGCGCACCTGGAGTACTTAAGGGTGCCCATGCAGCACTTCTGCCTCACCAGGAAGTGCTGCCGGGAGATTGCCAAGGGGCACCTGGAGTATATCCTGGTGCAACATAAAAGAGACCACTTCACTCCATTCAAGGAGCTAGAGTCAGGAGATGGAAGACACAGCTTGTGTGGAGGAGTGAAGGCGGCAGAAGAAAAGGTAGAGAAGAAGAAAGAAAGAAAGAAGGGACTGAGCAATAGTGCTGTTGGGGATTTGGCACAGTGCTGTGAAAAGGGCAAAGAAAAGATGGGCATTTTTTTTTTCCTCTCCTTCATTATCCATTGGCCATAGTTCAACAATTAAGTAATGGACTTGTGTGTCATTGTGCTGTGTGAGTCGGGGCTGGACATTTCCACACCGTCCATTACTTAATTGTTGAACTATGGCCAATGGATAGTGAAGGAGAGGAAAAGAAAAACTCCTGTCAGCATCATCCATGGAGAAAATAAACCTTTGGAGGATCTGTGAAGAGAGAGGGGTCCGGTGATGCATGATTTAAGGGTGTGTGGGGTAGCATGGAGCAGTGGCTTTGGAGGTTGATAAAATGATCGGCTGATCGTGCATTCATGTGCAGGCATGTGCAGTTCAGTCAATTGCCTCATTAGCCCTCTTGAGTTTATAATAAACACACCTGCATCTATAGCAATATAAAGGAAGCCTGAGAGGAAAACAGGGGAATCAAAATGAAAGTAAAAGAAAGACAGAGGTTAAATGGAAGGAAGATGAGAAAGAGAGAGGCAGAACCTTTATGAAGTTGTTGCTCTAGGATGAAGAAAGGTGTCAGGTTTGGTTCCAACAGGACCAAATGGCCAGTACTCGATGGGCACAGTAGCTCCTACTGAGCAAACAGGTAGTATGAGCGACCAACTCTTCTGGGTTGGCTTCTGTCTTAAGGCCTTGGGATAGTCACTGGCCGGAAATGAAGCAGAGCTTGTAGGGTCCCTGCAGGTGCCGAGGGACGGTGGCAAGGGACACGAGTTGGGATGGGGGCACCCTAGTGGTGACCGAATGAAGTGACTGGGGTTCAAGCCCATGTGAACGGAAATTGTGGATTAATTATATTTAGACAATTCTGCACTGAACTTTCTGAACACTTTGTTTTGATTAAATAAAAGCACCCTTGCATTTGCACCTACTCTTGACAGTATGTGTTCTCATTGCACAGCTCATTCCAGTCATGTTGTATATGGCTGTGAGTTCAAGGACTATATGGCAGCTGAGGCCAACCTGGACTTCCTCAGGGTCCAATGTCAATTGCAACAGAGAAAATCAAAGATAAAGTCAGACACAGTCCTGGAGTCCTGGGCCAACTAGCCACCCACTCACTCCTGGGAATTCTGTAGTAGAATCTGTGCTTGCTGTCCAGTCAGAAGAAAAAACCTTTCTATCCATTGATTCAAAAACTGCTTTATCTGAAGTGACAGGTTGGCAGTACAGCAGCAGCACCAAGTGTTACCAAGTGTCTGTGGTGAAAACAGTGCATTCCGACTTGGAAGGGCATAGGTGTGCATTGCAGAGCAACATGCTGAGGAGGGAATTAGCAGAGTATGCATACATGTGCACACACATGCAGTTCAGGCGATTTCCTCGTCAATGCTCTGGGATCTGTTATTTATGCACCTGTGCCCATGGTGATAACAGGAACCTGAGTAGGATAGATAGAGCAAAATCTAATGATCTGGGAATCCAAAGAAGGCCAAGACCCAGAGAAAAGATTAAAAAGAGAGCAAGAGGTTACAATGAAAGTAAAATAAGAAGAGGCAGTGTCAGGGCAGAGCCAGTGCTGTAGTGAGAAAGCATGCGGTCAGAAAGTGGCCCAAGATGTAGTGAGCAGATGGCACTCACAGGACAGGGGTGCCCCTGCTGAGCACTCAAGGAGCAGGAACAACCACCCACTCCAAGCATCTCCCACTGACCACAGAGAGAGAGGGTGAAGTTTTCTCTTAAATGCCTAGGGATGGCAGTGAGGACATGAGCCAGTTATATGGGATGACTGTGCTTGCTAGTGGACTTCTCCCCTGGCTGAGGAAACCTTAAAAGGTGAGCAGAGGAGATGTCAGTTGTGGATGCTAGGGGTTGCTGTAGCCCCATGAAATCCAACAGACAGATGTCCTGGACACACGTATAAAAGCACCAAGTATAATTTTTAATATTTTTCTTAAATAAAGTGCACAAAGCACCACAATCGCAACAATTCACTAATATCCAATAATCAATAATCACAAATATACAATCCTCCACTCTCAGCAGCTCTGTCACACACCCTCCCAACTCCGGCTCCACTTGCTGGGTCTTGAACAGTCCTTTATATATTCCTTGTCCCGGAAGTGCTCCTTCTCTTCTTCCGGGTCAAACACTACATCATCAGTCCTCAAGCATCCTGGAAGTACTGTGGGCTTCTTTCCTCGTGACTTCAAAGTACTTCTGGGTTGTAGGAAAAGTAGGAGTCCCCAGTTCCTTTATGAGCTCCCCCTGGCGGCACCCACGGCACCCAACAGGGATGAGAAAATGGCCTCCATGTCCCATGATGCCCCGAGGGAATCCGAGGTACAGTAACCGTCCAGGGGAACTGCCACCTAGCATCCTGGGGGAGGCAGTATCCTGGAAAGGCTGCCCTTCGCCTCTCTTCCCTTTCTGGGACGTCCCGGCCGGATTGAGCTGCCGGCCGTCTATCACACAGTTTTAGATGGAGGAACAGAGACTTAAAATTTGTGTTTTAAAGGTGCAGATTACGACAGTGTTTTAACCCGTTTGGATTTTTTTTGATTGCTTTTAACCCCCCACTTGTTTTGACCACTGTTTTTATTATGGCTTAATCATTTATTGAAGACTTTGTTGGACAATTTACTATTAATTAAAATGATTGAGCACCTTTGATACACCGCACTTTCTATGTTGTTTGTATTCCCATTGCCCAGTCCTTCTCCTGTTTATGTCTATCAATGTCCCGGTTTTAAGGAGGAGTATGCCGGTTATAGGCAACCTGGGCATTACAGATACTGAGCAGAGAAACAAAACAGAGGATGGTCAGTAACAGTTTATAGCTATTTTATTATTTATATTTCTGTATAAAAGTCTAACAAACAGAGATGCAGTATGTACAGTACAGCTAATCAGCAGCTCAAGTCAGGGTATACTAGACTAAACTAGTGAGTCTTCGAACTAAATTTAAAAGTTGAGACTGAAGAGGCATATCTTATATAAGCAGGTAGATCATTCCACAGCTGTGGGGCCCTGTACGTAAAAGCACAACCATCTACTGTTATTTACAGAATCTTTAACATATTAATGCACACTTTGGTTTGCAGGTAATGATAAGTTCAAATAGGTAAACAAGGAGTTGGACATTTAAAGCTTTACATGTTAAAAGGATGATTTTGAAATCAGCCCTAAGCTTAACTGGGAGGCAATATAAAGGACTTAATTATATAATTACAGTATGTGTTCCTACATTCTAGTTCTTGTAATGATTCTTGCAACAACATTTTGACTTAACTTAAGGCTGATCTAACATGCATCTCAAACAGTATCTAAACATCCATGAAAAGATCTTGGAACAATTGTGTAGGATAATCCACATTCACAGTCATCCAGTCAAATGCTCACAACTTCCCAAACACGTTTCTCTTACTAAAATATTGTTAAATAAAGCACGTTCAAAAAACTCTGTTGTGAATGAACATGGAATGAACTCATACTGTATTGGAACAAGAATTTGAGTTGTAGACCCCCCCCCCACCCACCACCATCATTACAATTACAATAAGAGCAGTGAGCCACACTGATTTCCTTGGGATTATTTAACGAGAGTCTTTAAAACTTCATGAATGAACTGACCTTCTGCTTGCTGAAGAATCTCACATATGCACAGGTATGAGGCATATTTTCTTCCAGGTAATGTTTTCAGTCAATTTGCTTTAGCTTTTAATCTTTAGTTTTACATGCGTTCTAGTGGGTGTTTTTTAATCAAGTGAAATGCAATGTTAGACAATGAATAACTGCGGTGGGCTGGCGCCCTGCCAGGGGTTTGTTTCCTGCCTTGCACCCTGTGTTGACTGGGATTGGCTCCAGCAGACCCCCATGACCCTGTAGTTAGGATATAGCGGGTTGGATGATGGATGGATGGACAATGAATAAGTTGTTACTGGGTTAAACTCCTGACTAATGAATGAGGGATGGAATAGATCTTCAATTCAAAAACCTTGAGGGCTTCTGAGCTTCTTCCATGTTTGTTCATGATAGTGTTTTTAAAAGAGGCTTTATTTAACAATATTTTATTGAAAAGGCACGTTTGGGGTGTTTTGAACAAAGCGTCCAGAGTTGGTCTCCACAGACTCCTATTCTATCAGAATCTTTCTTTTCTCCGTTCTGCATGAAAACATGACTTTAAAATTTTTCCTTGGACATCACTACATACTACATGGGGTAAGTAATGTAGAATAATATAATATTTGGATAGAGTGTTCCTTTAAGTATTAAATTAATTAAAACTGTGTTCTGTTATAGTCAGTGTAGAATGTTTTTTGCATAATTTTTTTCCGTCATTTTGATTACAGTCCATTCATCATTATTAGTTCAGAATTTGCTTAAATTAGCATCTAGGCATTGTGCACCTTAGCAGCCAATTGAACACTGTTTTCAAATAATTCTTTGAGTGACAAAAATGAATAAGAAGCAACAGAGTTAGATTTGGCTTTGCAGTACAGGATCTTGGTATGAATACTTTATTATGGAACATGAGGCATATATTTTGCAGCAGCTATGGCCGAAATGTGCAATTACAGTAACTGCCAACTAGTTGATAGATAATCTCACCTAGAGTTGGGCAATAAAGTCAGGCTTTGACACTCACTGGAGACAAACTGCTTCCTCAATCAACTTTCTTCTTAAATGTTTAATAGCCTACAGCCCACAAGTGTGATGGGCATTGGTTAAAATGCCTGGACACAGCCAGTGAAATTAGAAAACAAGAGAAAAGAAAAAGAAAATAATCAAAATGCCAGTTGGATTTCACACTAACACTCACTGTATATATAAAATATTACATGACCTCATTAAAATACAGTAAATGTGCAAACATTTATTAAAACCCAGAGTTAATTAATTTAAAAAAAAAAACTTACTTAATTATGTACTGTATGAATTTACTTAGGGCTTTGCAAAAAATCCAAGAATGATGTTTTAAAAATGTAAAATTTATACTGTAGGTAAAAAACAAACATTTATCTTGAATAAAATAAATTCACTCATACATTATGAAAACACACACTTTAACCAATTTGCTTGAAAAAAGATTGAATTATCAAATGTCAAACAAGTGAGCCTGGTTAGTGTTTAGTCAGAGTGACTGTGAATGTACAGGAGAGCAGAAATAAAAAAAAATGATGCAGTTTGTAACAGAATCTCCATTTTCTTTGCAAAGTGGAAGAAAAGGCAACCAGCGATGAATGAAATTCCACTTCCACTCCAACCCTTTCTGATGTATGAATAAAGATCCAAATAAAAAATAAATTATAATTAAATATTACCTATTACTCTTGGATATTATAAATCTTGAATGTCCAGGAGGGGCTGGTTTGACCTAGGTCAGGAAAAACTTTTTGTTCTTAAACAGTTATAGATTGTAGTCTCCCAGAAGTTTATTTTCTCCAGGATTTGGCTTCCGGAAGGTTGTGCTTACCTCTCCACTGCTGCCATCTGGTCAAAACCTGCAGGATAAATAGTCAATATTAGCACATTTTCAGTTACAACAACAACAACAACAACATTTATTTATATAGCACATATTCATACAAACAGTAGCTCAAAGTGCTTTACATAATAAAGAATAGAAAAATAAACACAATATGAAAACAAAATAAATCAGCATTAATTAACATCGAATAAGAGTAAGGTCCAATGGCCAGGGGGGACAGAAAAAACAAAATAAAAACTCCAGACGGCTGGAGAAAAAAAAATAAAATCTGTAGGGATTCCAGACCATGAGACCGCCCAGTCCCCACTGGGCATTCTACCTAACATAAATGAAACAGTCCTCTTTGGATTTAGGGTTCTCACGGAAAGGCTTGATGATGATGGTCACGTAGAATTCTGCCTTTTAGTCCATCCATCATTGTTGGAGCATCATGAAGCTTTGAGTAGGTGGAGGTGGCGCAGGCATTACGCCCTGCATTTTTCATTTTTAATATTTTTATTACTTCAGTAACAGCATAATGTATTTTTTATTGTATGTATTAAACTAATTGACATTCTTAAATTTATTTTCTAATTAATCTGGTCGTTTAATTTTTCGAAGTGCATTTGTGCTATTTTGTGCTATATATAATTTTATTTTTATGTTTCCTAAATATTATCAGTTCATTTACTTCCGTTGAACTGTAAGTATACCGGTCTAATAAAAGACAGAAATTAGGATTTAATTAAGAGAGATTTTATCATAGGTGAGTTGTACAATACACAATTTCAATTAATTACAATACAGAGATTGCTATCATTATAAATAATGAGCACCAGACAAACTATATTTACAATTAATACAGCAAGTTGCTTATTTTACTTAAGGTTGTTATATATGTTAAAGAATTATGGCACGGCTAATGTGGACTGTATGTGCAAAAGGAAAAAATTACTGAAAGCTAGTTCCACGACAGCCCTGCAGTTGGATAATGGATGGATGGATAGTTCCACAACAAAACCAAACATACAATTATAACAAAATATTACAATTGTCAGATTTTCATTATTTAGTAAGCAATTTAGTTATTGATACTTTGATAACTTTGCTTTTTTTATTATTATTAATAATAAATCGCTCCCACCACTTTAAGGAGCCTTCAGGTAGGTCATGTATAGGGTTACCATACATCTGGGTTTTCCCGGAAAATGTCCTCTTTTTACGCATCTATCTGGGCATATGGGCTGATTTTACAGAACTCTCAGTTTGTCTGGGTTTTTCATACTGCGGGCCATAGTTCACAACCTGGTTTACTGTTTTTCAATTCACATCCTTTTTTTAAGTATTAACTCCTATATTATTCTTAACAAATATTTGACGAACCCCCAATGGCAATAGCGTACATGAGTGGTTCTGAAACAGTGTGCCACCCACATTATAGAAGTAATTACAAATGCTCAAAAACACTTACACAAAGGGAAAACTCCAAGACTCTCACAGTCGCTTTTATTTTTGTGTCCTCTTTTTTTGGCTCGGGAAATATGGGGGAAATAAGTATTTGCTCATCTACTGAATATGAATTTGTAAATGGGAGAAGCTTGTTAATGATTTGAAGGCAGTTGTGACCACAGTTACCAAGAATGTTCATTGGCAGACTTAAGACAGGCCTGTACATGTGCCTTCTTGAGCAGGGAGACCTTAAGGGTGCTGCAAGATTTCAGTCCATTACGGCATAGTGCGTTACCAATGGTGTTCTTTGCGACTGTGGTACCAACTACCTTCAGATCATTAACAAGCTCCTCTTGTGTAGTTTTGGGCTGATCCCTCCCTTTTATCATGATCATCCTCACCCTGTGAAGCAAAATTTTGCATGGAGCTCCAGACTGAGGGCGATTGATGGTAATTTTATATTTCTTCCATTTATGAATAATCGCACCAACAGCTGTCACCTTATCACCAAGCTTCTTGCTGATGGTTTTGTAGCCCATTCCAGCCTTGTCCCTGACAGCTGTTTGGTCTTGACCCTGGTGGTGGAGAGGTTGAAGAAATTGATTCTGTGGACAGGTGTTCTTTATACACATAATGAGCTGAGATCAGGAGTATCTGTAATTGATTGATTGATTGATTATAATCTCTGTGCCACATGGGCACACTCTGCCACAGCCAATCTGTGGTAGCCAGAATTTTGGCTTGGTTGTAGGGGATAAAATACTTATTTCTCTCAATGCCATACAAATCAATTTATAACTTTTATGTAATGTGTTTTTTCTGGATTTTTGGTTGATATTCTGTCCCTCCATTAAAATGAAACTACCATAAAAATGAGTTACTGTTCATTTCTTTGTAAGTGACCAAACTTACAATACAATACACAATACAATTTATTTTTGCATAGCCCAAAATCACACAAGAAGTTCCGCAATGGGCCCCCAGCCTTGACTCTCTAAGAAAACAAGGAAAAACTCCCAAAAAAAAAAACCCCTAGTAGGGAAAAAAATGGAAGAAACCTTGGGAAAGGCAGTTCAAAGAGAGACCCAATGAAAGGACCCCTCTGCCTGACGATTCCTTTGATCCTCCATCAGAGATGACTTTACCTTTGGCAGGCAAAACAACTTGGCAGGTTAGCCTTGGCACCAAGTGTCACATTTGAGTACCGAGAAGAGAAGCAGAATAGGTGAGGGTGTTTTATCTTGGTAGAGTAATACATATTCCTCTACTTTCCCCTATTGTATTATTAATATGTAGCCTTAGAATGCCTAATCTCACAGACTTACCACTGTTTATAAGGTATTATTGTATATAACTTATCCCCACCTTCCCTTCTATATCTATAACTCCAGGCAATTAGATGTAGTAAAAAGACAAGCAGGAGTTAAGTTACACATAAAATAATGTATTATTAATATTTTAAATAATAGCAAAATGCAAAGTACATTTGAATATTGGCAACCATACAACCTGATTAAAATGGTGATGTGTAACTCAGGTGACACACAGACTTGTAGTTACTTAAAATGTCTCTAGTTAAGGCATCATTGGTGCTCAGCTTTCTTCAGAACAGGCCTCAAGCCTGTTCAATATGTCTGCTGTGCTGTGCTCTTCATTGTGCTGTTCTTGTCAGTTCATGGTGTGATGGTCTTCATCAGTTGTTATCAAGAGAAAGATACTTCTACATCATCACAGGTTAGAAAGAGATGCTTCTTTTTCAGATGTTAGTAAGAGAGAGAGAGAATGTGGTTGAGCAAGCAAATTTATGGGTGTTCTGTCCAACCCCTACAGCCAATAGGACATCATGGTACTTAAAGGCCTCTGAGACAAGCTAATTCCAAACAGCCATACCTCAGACCAATGGGGGAAATAGAACATCTTAACACCTACCACCCCCCCAAGACCATATGTTAAGCTAACCTAGCTTCCTTGCGGGTGTTGAAAGACTTTAGCAGAGAAATATTCATCAAAGTGGTTTAAGACACATCCCCCAAATCCTGTCGTAAAATTAGTCGTAAACAGGGGGGAAAACACGAATGCCTCTCACCAAAGTAACACTAAATTACATTGCTTTGCCTAAATTACAAATAAAGACATACAAAACATTTATCAAGTTATATGCAAAATCTCACATCACAACAGAGGGTTAGTAACAAATCATAACTATCATGTTGCTTACATTTTAGTGCTAATACTTATTTTCCCGCACTGTATGTCTTCAATAAAAGAGATCCTTGTCAGGTTAGGTTGACCAAAAGACTAGTAAAGAGCTAATAATGCAGGGCTAATGGAAAGAAACTGACATCATAAAAAAAAAATTGCTTAGTTTTCATTTTTGCATTTTATTTCCAGCTTAAGTTACTCATTTTACACTTATTTTGCCCTTATTAAATCTTCAGGATTAAGAGTACAAAACTAATACTTCATTAGTTAACACTGAGCATGATTATTACACCAGATCAACTGCACTATACTATACTGTATATTTTAGGATGGACTTTTTTTTCATAAAAACGATGTTAAAAGTTTGACATTGTTTTAGACTAGTAATAAGTAATATTTTTCTCTTAATTGGCAGAAATGAGGCATCAGTAAACAAACTAAATTACAATTTAGAATGTCCAACTTAATCCCCGATGTAAAAGAGCATGATATGTAGTCAGAAACCAAAACCAAAGATCAAATACCCAATAAAAATTTCCTAAACACTAAAGCTGAAAGTAAATACTCCCTCTGTGTATTAAAGTGATACTGCAAATATTATCAATGGAGATAAATCATTAATTAAATCCATGGCCATGTGTCTCCTTGGCTGATCAGATATAGGCAGTACATCAACCAGAAATGCTGGGTAGCATACAATTGCTTTGATTCATCACACAGGCCTTTACATTATGTTGTATATCGTGCTTGATGGATGGATTGCACAAATGCCTGGAGCTTCAGTAGCCTTCCTGATGCTTTAGCATGTAGCCACCAAAAGACAGTGTCACAAAACACAGTCTCCAGAACAACTTGTAAACCATTAATGATATTTACACATTTTTCTACTGCAATGATTTTTTTTAATGGAGAAATGAATCTCTGTGCTCTAACACACTTATTTCTCTCAAATGAGCTCTGCATATAGTTCAATCTGTTCATTTTCATATTGCTAAAGCAGAGCTTTGGATTTAACATTCCTAATTCCCACCTGATCAGAGAGGAGATATGGACAGCATGGGTATCTTTCAGCCAATAAAGCTGCTACATCCTGGGAGTTTAGGTTATTGGCTAATGGCAAAAAATTCATACTAAAAAAGTATTTTTTTCTCCGTCTCAGTTGATTCTGACACAGTAAAATAACGAAGAAAGTAGTGCCTTATTTACTGCAATGCATTAATTGTAATGGTACTCATCTGAAAGATATAATTTTTACATTGATCACCCATTTTTCTTTACTGCTCAGTCACTTTTCTATGCATTATGGTCTTATTTATGTTTTTTGAAGATGACAATTGGACATGTGATGAATATCTGTATACTACCTATATTTATTTCAACAATTGGACATATGATGAATATCTGTATACTTTCTATATTTATTTCAATGCATGCCATATAAATCTAACTATTGGCTATGCCATGAAGGTATTTTTTCTGAGGTAACAGCAGTGCCTCTTCTTTACCATAGCAACATTCCTGTCAATTGCAATTAGCTAAATTATGATATAAATTCTTTAATTTTAGGCTTTACTATTTATAGATCAATGAATCATTCCCTATCCTTTGCCCTCACACTGCCTTTTACAGAATCCATGTCTAACTTTTTATGCTTCATCCATTTCTTCATCCAGTACTGCAGTGATGGTAACAGCATACCTTTCATTTTGTTGTAATGCCATATACCATCCCTGCCACTGATGCCAATAGCAGGTAATATTCTTAGAAAAGAAGCAGACAGTTATGACATTTGTGTTTGGACCTCTTTGCACTTTCTTCTACTTGCAGTCACTATAGCTAGAGTGTGTGAACTAAAAGAATTAAAGTTTCAGAGAACAAACCCTCTTCAGAATGACAGGGGCTTACTACTGCACCAATTAATATCTCCACACTTGCTGCAGACATCCAAGCTCTACCTTATGTCATCTTCTCTAATATCCTGCTCTCTGGCCTAGCTGACAGTTTCAAGACAGGTATTGGTTGTCCTCCTGTAACCAGCTACATCTGCTGCAAACTTAAATCCATCATAATGCAGGTGTCACTTGCCACTTACCTTCAGTGGAAAAAATAATTAGATGAAATTATTCTGCTCTTCTGCTGTCCATCTCTTACTTTTACGTCATAGCCCTCTTCCTGCACAGATATACTTAAAAATGTCTCAACAAAAAAGTGAGTCTTAAATGTGTAATTGATGCATTTTAAGCAACAAAACTAACTCTTAAAAGCTACATTCCTCCAATTATATATTATCGCAATGTGCAGGAAACACATAGATACAGGAGAAAAGTATTTAATGCAAAGAACTTTAATATATCTAAGAAAATGACCATGACTCAGAAGTCAGCCATTCAAAAATTTATCTGATATATGTAGTAATACATAATGAACAAATAATAAAATCCTGGAACCTGTGCAAAAAAGGCTAGTAGAGCCATGAAGGTTAGAGTTTCAAATTTTAAGCACACATATGGACAGAGTGTCAATCATG
>JANRMT010028174.1:120867018-121002043 GCA_026402145.1 Polypterus bichir lapradei | reverse complement strand
TAGCAAAATACCCGCACTTCGCAGCGGAGAAGTACTGTGTTAAAGAAGTTATGAAAAAGAAAAGGAAAAATTTTAAAAATAACGTAACTTGATTGTTAATGTAATTGTTGTGTATATATATCTATATACATATCTATATACATATCTACATATACATATATATATATATGCATACCTATCTACATCATATATACACACACATATACATACATACATACACAGACACACACATATATATAATTTGTGTGTGTGTATATATGTATGTGTGTGTGTGTGTGTATACACATACATACAAACATACACACAGGTATATATAAATATATGTGTATATATATATGTATGTGTCTATATGTGTGTGTATAGCTTTGATACATACATACATACACAGACACACACATATATATAATTTGTGTGTGTGTATATATGTATGTGTGTGTGTGTGTATACACATACATACAAACATACACACAGGTATATATAAATATATGTGTATATATATATATGTATGTGTCTATATGTGTGTGTATAGCTTTGATCACTGAGTGCAAGGGAAAAATAATAAAATGTAGTCTATAAGTTATTAAACAGTAAAACATTAACGTTTTAAGAAGTAAAGGTACATTGAGCACTACTGGAGTGGTTGCGGGTAAACTACATTTTAAAGACGGTATAACAGAAGAGGTAAGTAGTACTAACAGCAGCTAAAATGTATATGGATCATCTCTCGGTAGTAGATCCCTTTTGAAAGGCGCTACACGACGGCTGTGGTATAGAAATTACATTTTCTATGTGAAAGTCCAAATTTCTGCCTCTAATAATGTGCCTTACCAGCAATTAAAGAAAATTAGTTTTGTGTCCTCTGCAGTGTTAAGAGAGAAAGGCTTTGGTTTGGGATAAACGGAAAAAAGGTGTAAAGAAAGGAAAGTTGCCTTTTTCTTTTCTTTAATATAGTATAGAGAGATGTGTTCGCTGACGATATGAGCGCCTTTTGGGGACAGTCGCGGTGGGTCTTGTGCAGACTGGTGAGACGTCCCAGCTATTAATCGGCTGTGATGGCACTGTCAGTCCTTCACTCCTGTGCGTGTCTTCATAAGAGCTGACGACCTCATAATCGTATACGTGCAAAATAAAGTGCGAAGCGCCTTAATATTATTTTGCCGCAGAAGCGCAGTCAGCGTGTGAAAGGCCGGCACAGCTATGCGCGTGCGCCGGCTGCTCGACTTTTGCTGGGCAGGAGACGCCAGTTTTTGCAGACACGTTCACATGATCAAAAGTCTCCGCGCTCTTTGGAGGTCATTCATATACAAAATACCCGCGCCTCGCAGCGGAGAAGTAATGGGTTAAAGAAGTAATGAAAAAGAAATGGAAACATTTTAATAATAACGTAACATGATTGTCATGAGTGTTGCTGTCATATACATGCCTGCCTAAATAAGTCACCCTCGCTTCGCTCTTACTTTTTTACCGTTCATTTAATCATGGCTAGTGGCGGAAAAATTATAAAATGGAAGGAGGATTACACTGAGTATGGCTTTACCAAAACAATTATTGATGGCGAATCGATTATTCATAAAGCTTGAATTGGTGATCTGTTTTTGTGTGTTAACCTCATATCTTTTCATACTTCTTCTCAAACCAAGGTGGTGCGAGGCTAAAATGAATTGGGATGCGCTGATCAATGTTATCGGTGTACCAGGAAATCATGCATTGACAAAAGTTCCCCTTTGATTGTAATGCAAAGTGTGATTAAATGCATTATTTTTTGACGCGTTATGGAGCACATGCATCGAAGCTTCTCAGCTGTGCTTGTGCTAAGAAAATTAAACATTTTAAAAATAACGTAACACGATTGTCAATGTAACCTTTTGTAAGTAGTGCCTGGAGGATTCAGTGTGGAGAAAGTCTAGAGACAGAGTGTGTATTAACTTGTGGATTTCTCTGTATTTGGTGGCAGTGTGACGAAGTTGCTTCGGAAGACGGCGTTAGCCGCGGAGCTCAGCTCAGAGCGAAATGAGGTAAATGGGAGGGGAGATGATGACGTGACTCCCCCACCCGCCTTAACTGTCAATCCCCCACAAACACAGTCTCTCGGAATTTGCATAAGCACACCCCTTCACCTGCAATTTTAACTTAGTTACAAAGTGATCAAAACTCTCGTTTATATCCTGCGTCCTCTCATTAAACTTGTATCCCGCATTACCCGTGGGCACGAAAAGCACCAGCGGCAGCCTGTCTATTAAGTTAATTTAAAGTTTAGGTTTATACCTCGCTTTTTTTCCGAAGTAGCTGTACTGATGAATATGGTAGTATGTCACTCGCTCGCTTCTTAATGTTTCGCTGCCTTCTCAATTATATAATGCATGTTTTGTTCAGCGTATTTTGGAGCTCTTCCTGGTTTTCTACATAGTGCGTTGACAGTCAGTTCACGTGATTACGTGGGCGGCGTAATGATGTCACACAAAACTCCGCCCCCACGGCGGTCAAGCTCAACTCCATTACAGTAAATGGAGAAAAATACCTTCCAGTTATGACCATTACGCGTAGAATTTCGAAATGAAACCTGCCCAACTTTTGTAAGGAAGCTGTAAGGAATAAGCCTGCCAAATTTCAGCCTTCTACCTACACGGGAAGTTGGAGAATTAGTGATGAGTGAGTGAGTGAGTGAGTGAGTGAGTGAGTGAGTGAGTGAGTGAGTGAGGGCTTTGCCGTTTATTAGTATAGATTGATTTAAAAAAAAATACACCTTTTTACCTTCTGCACCTGCTGTTTCTGGCTCCCTTATTGTTAAACAAATTCAGTGTCCTGGAGTTCCTGCTAAAGCCTAATGTGAGGATTCTGGGGCATGCCTATCAGATATTTACATAAAGGCAGGCTTTCCAAGGGTTTCAAAAATAAAAATAACCTCTTGGCAGAGGTTACACATATAACCAATTGTCAAAATAATCATAATATCAGGATAAATTATTATTCCTTGATCAATAAAACGAGAAACTTCAAAAAGCTAGAGAACAGCAGGCTGAACAATTATAAAGGCAAGTGACATGAGGATGGTTGAACAGACAAACAAGTGTTGCTTGGGTGGTGAATCTTTCAGCAGCACAGCCAAGTCAGAGACAAAACCACTGCCAAATAGAAGTGGGTTAGGTGACTTCCCAGTTAACCAAATATGAAGTAGAACCTTGTCTTCTTAAATGAACAACATGACAATTGCTCTGAGAGAAAGCTTACAGTATCTGGAACAACAAACCAAGCCAGAAAAAGCCCCCATGCTATATTTCTTTTGTAGCTCTTATTCTGTCCAGAGCATCAGGTCTCAACATTAAAAAACTAAACCTAAGGTGGCTTAAACCAGAACGTCATTCATACTCAAACAAATGCTATTCTTCTTATTCTGGAAAAAAAATAGTCTGCTAATCTTTTTGTAAATCATTCTCCAAGATTAAAAAAAATGTGCAACCAAAGACTCAAACACAATCAGCTGGATGGTACCAGCCAGTAAATCAGACACTAGATCTGGCCTCTATTTCTGGAAAAGTCATAGATTTGAAGAAATTTTCAGCCTGGGATTACTTCTATTACCACAGGACACAGAGTGTGTGTGTGTGTTATGTCCTTTGTGTCTTTCAAAATAATACTTACAATCTCGGAATTGGCTTGTGTCATTTCTGTGAACCCACAGGTATTAACAAACCAAACAAGAGATAACAGAGGTTCAAACATGTCTTCCTGTGAGATCCAGGACTCCCCCAAGATCCCAATCACCTTTAGGCATCTTCTAGCACATTAACATAAAGGCCCCAGAATTAAAAATAAGAGACATGTTCAGTTTTCATCGATTATTTAGTTTTGCCACACCAACTGTAATTAAACTAGTTTACTACTTTTACCCCAGCCCTCTTATTTTATTTTTTTTTGCCTTTGTTGTTTTCATGGTAGTTAGTTCATCCTCTATATTCTTCTATGAAAACTTTGTATAGTAAAAAGTCAGGTTGGCCTGATACCAAGCAAAACATGGTGTGCAGAGAAGCTGCTGTAGAATACGGCAGTAGCACATAAACATGGTTTTCCAGTCAGCAGGTGTCAGGATTTTGGAAGTTGCTGGCATACTTTCACACTTTTTCTCATTTTTTTCAGTATAGTTTTTTTTTTCTTTTATATGTAGTTTTTTTTAGGCTTCCAGCTATTCATATAGCTTGTTTTCTGGTTTCATTGTTATCATGCAGTGGGAAGCTTTGGCGCTTGATTTTGTCAAAGTTATATTATTTAAAAGTGGAAAGCATGATGCAGGCACTAGTCTGTTAATGATGAAAAAAAAAAAAACATGTTATATGTTTCATTTTAATGTCAGGGATCTCCAGACTTTGCTTATTTTTAGGGCTCGTCACTTTGCTCTCCTTCAGTATATAACAGCAGTTTTCTTCTCTGGGTGTTCTGCATTTCTATAGTTTTTCTGCTGCTTCCTCTGCATTTGTAATGCAGTGATCCAGGTCTGTGGAGTTTGCTGTAGTGCATATTGGCAGTTATCTCTGTCTTAGCTGAACAACTAGGCCACACAACTTAAGTTGCCTTGTGTCAGCATTGCCTGTCTGCTGACACTTGCAGGCTGAAGCTTTCTGTCTATGCAGCTTGTTGCCTCATTCAGATGACAGTACACATGCAGTCTTCAATATTTGGTATTTTCCTTTCATTCCCGATTAAGATTCTGGTTTCCTTCTTGGTTTTTCACTCATCCTTCTTCTTGTCCCAAGTTCTGTTTTTCTCCCTATAAAATAATATTTTTAGTGTGATATGTTGTCGTAACAGTTTGTTTCAATGTCTTACCAGTGATTTCTCTACACGCTATATTTTTAACTTATAAGACTGAAACTAGTGATTAAGCAGACACTAAGGAAATTAATATCTTTAATATTATTTATCCATCTAGTCTGTGACACAAAGAACTCAGTAATGACTGATCATCACAAGATGTAAATCATACTGAGGTTTTGAATGTTATGTGCCTTGGAATCCTAAAGCAGCCAAAGTTTACAGTGCTAGGAAGTAAACATTTCACCTTCTCTTTGCTTTACCACTGACAGGTATTTCAGCTAAGCTAAGATATATCCATGATTTAGAAACAGAAAAAAGTGTCTAGGAATATAAATGAAGAATGTGATTCAGTCATTTTCATTAAAATTCATTTATTCTACAATCATGTTTATTCAAAAACAGAAAATTAGCTCTCTTACAATCACTCTAGGTGATAACATTGCCGGACCGTTATCTTTTCCATGGAGTCTTAATGTTGTTTTTGATTCCTTCTTTTCATATTCTACACACATAAATCACATTAGGAAACCTTCTTACTTCCACCTCCACCTCTTGTTACTCTCCTTTTCCAATGTTGAGAAACTTCTTCATTAATTTCTTCATTCTTCTGTTACATCCTGGCATGTGCCCCTTCAATCCTGTTATTACAACTCCATTTGGTCCAAAACTCTGCTATCAAGAGTCCTTACACAAATCTGCAACAGTGTGCACATAACAGCCATCCTGATTCAATTCATTGTTTTAAAAAACAACCTAAAACTTGTTTGTTCAGGAAGGCATTTAACTTACTCTGTCATTCTGATCTTTCTTTCAGTTTATCCTCTCTCTCTTGGTGCTTAAGATAATTTGCATTTATATCACAAATTATGTTATTTGTTCAGGATTCTCTTGTAGTATTTTATATTCTTTGTAATTTTAGTCTGGTTTATTGTCTCTATTTCAAATTTAAAGCTAAAATAGTTTCCTGTGTTTATCGTTACTTAGTGTTTTATGTGGATATTATTTGTTTCCCATTTTGTAAATGCCCTGTTGTTGACTTTTGAATTTCTGTGAAGCTCTTTGAGCTTTGGAAAGGTGCTATATAAATAAAATGTATTAGTATTACGTAACAATTGTAGCTGATTCTGTAAAAATAAAACCACCTCACCTTTTTGATTTTTTTCTGTCCTTTCTGAATAGTACATATTTGTATTATACTCCTCCGCATCACTAGGATTTAGCCAGTCTCTACTGTTATATCATCACATTTTTATACAACCACATATAATCATAGGCTCACATGAGCAGTTTATAGTGCATCTACCTTCTCAATCCAACATCATGGGTTTGGATCCTATGGACAGCTGTTTTTAGTGTAGAACTGAAACATTCTCCTTATGTCTACATTGGTGTTCTTCCTACGTCCTTAACAACATGCAGGTTTGATAAACTGAAGACTAAAGACTGGCTTTGTGTGTATGTGAGTGGACTGTAAAATGGCCTGGCACCCGGTACAGAGCTGCTTCCTCTTTTACACCCAATAGCACTGAATTGATTTTTCAGCATGAATATTAGTTTTGATTTATAACACCACACTTCCTATTTCTTACCTTGACTGTCATTCCTGAAGGATATACAATATATCCAATGATATTGTGTTACTCTCCATCATCTTCATTTAGCTATGACTGTGTAACCTTAGTATCACCATACCAGTCCTCATAGAATGTATACTTTGCCCTTGCTTTCTTCCTAACAAGAATGCTAACTTATTTGAGTGAGATGTAACTAATTCATTTGGTGTTCTAATTCTACTATTTGTCCTTCTTTCCAGGAACACAAGCTTATACAGCAACAATACAGAAAGTTATTTATCCTAGTGTTCAGCCTGTATATCCAATTCCTTTAAAGTAAATACAAGCTCATATACTCGTCAGCTCAACATTGCTCCTGCGCAACTGAAATACAGCAGCAAACCAAAGCAACCTGAATAAACCTGAAATTGTGCAAGGGAACAAGCACCCCTCAGCCACCAACTAATCATGTTGCCTTTCTCTTAGATCACAATAATAAAATGCACTGTGCCATGATCTTGTTGGGCAACACAAAAGGATCGATTTTTTTTTTTTTCTTCTGTGCTCCACTGGAACATTTGTGTTATATTTTTAAAGTGGAAGAGGTCCAGCACCTAGCTGTCACATAGACTCATTATTAAAAACAAAACCAGAATATCACAAACAAAAATATTGTTAAAAGCAGAACCAGACTACAGTGTTAGGGGCAATGGTACATGAAAGTCAGAAAGTTTTACCAAAGGGAGGAAAAAATGAATCAGAACCTAGTCAGAACCAGATATTCTTAATTGTTTTTTGCACAAGTATTCTAAATGGTGCTGCCAGCTGTTCAACTAAATAGCCATTCTCCTGGAAAAGCAACAATCAAATTTGATACACAAAAAGCAGCTAGCATTTTGGTGGTGACTATATAAAAAAACAGACTATCAGATTCCAAAAAAAGGCAAGAAAGAAGTGGCCACTGATGCTTTGTTTTCAGTAGCTGCTCAGACTGACAGTCACAAGATTAAGGCAGCTGTAAAGGCTTGGCTGACTACATAAAATCAAACCGTTGTCGATTGCCTTACGTGACCTGAGACACATATTCAGGCATGTACATTACAAGGAAGATAGAAATAGTGAGAATCATCCCTGCAAAAAAAAAGCAGCATCAATGAATAATATGAATATGAATATCATGGTGCCGCACCCCAGATAACAAAGCAAAAGGTGGTTTTCCGTGAAAGCAAACGTATTAACAAATTCACCTAAATAAAAAATAAAGAGTCAGAAAAGATTCAGAGGGTGATTTCACAGTGTGGGATGTGGTAAACACTAAGCAGAATAGAATGAACAGGGCTGATTATGGTAGGATGAGGGGGCAATTCAATTCAAAAGCTGAATGAGCTCAGTCATTGCATCACTCTTGTGTGTGTCCTGAATTAGATGCAATTCTACAATATAAATCAAGGTCTGTAGAGCAGTACTAATCAGCCAATGCAGCTCATCCTCAACAACAAATTGTTAGCTTCAGGTAAAAGGTGTTTCAACAAACACTTAAATTCAGTTTCTTCTCATGAAGTGCACTGTGACTCATGAGCCCAACATACTAAATTTCTATTTTCCCTTTTATGTAAGTCTAAAGTCATAAATTAAACTAACTCCTTCTGCTATATTTTTACAATTTTGTTGTAGCTGATGTTTTTACAGGTTGACTCCCATTATATAGTTATCTCTTACTAGTGGTCTCACATCCCCTTCTTCCATACATAGAATATTTATGATAAGGGCAAATGTGAATTTTGTCCCAGAGTGACTACCTTAGGAAAAGTGCAGACAGAAGCAGGTGAGAAGATAAAACAAAGAGTAAATTTGAAGAGTCACGCATCTCTACTAGAGCTTAACTGGCTGTCATATAAGACATTAATAATGAATGAAAGGTCAAACAAATCTATGTAACAATATTTTAGCTATATTATTCCATGCTTACAGTTTTTTAAAGTAAACATGGTATATGAATCAACTCCTGCCTGTACACTGAATCTGTCATTGAACAGACAGCAATTGGCAAAACAATGCTCCCCAAGTACTGTAAATATATGAGATGGGAAAGAAAAAATGAGCAACTCAGAACTTTATTTTGTAATGAAAAGCAAAAGTGTATAAAAAGAAAACAACACAAGGCCAATATTTAAATAGTACATTCAGCCATTAGGAGAAATCATCTAATTTTTATTTGAAGCAAAACATTTCAAGACTGCATCTTCCAAAGACTATGTAATATTTATTCACTCAATTCACTTTTAATCTGCATATCCTGAGAAAGGTCATTCTGGCAATATGTTTAGTTGGACAGACCAGGCTCTCCTATCCTAAGAAACTTTTTCCAAAAACTCTCAGGGAAATGCCAGACGCTCTAAAACTAATTAAGACATATAATTCCTGCAGCTGCCTTGTGCCTTCACCCAGTAGGCTATATAACTTGAACACTCCCCAAGGCAGCACTTTCACAGCATTCTAACTACATTCCCAAAATACATCAAATATCTCCTCCCAAAGAGCAGCGCCTTTTTGCTGAAGTTCTCTCACATTGCCAAGTTGCTTCCTTTGTCACAAAGATTTAGCCCAGCAACCCTGGCACAAGAATCTCTAGAATTCACTGGGTAAAAAAATGTAACATTTTATATCACATGAATCAATATAGGTGCATCTTACAGTATTTTTGCAGCTGAATTCAAATATCTAAACACACTTTTTCTGGCACAAAAGTATTTAAAGTAACACATGATTAAAATTTATACTACATATGCATGCTGGGAGTAACCTACATTAAAAGGTAGAAATGTACAATTTTCTGCTATTATTGGATTCAGAAAATATCACTCTTAAGGGTCCAACAGTAGTTAGCAAGCATACTGGGTCTCCACTTACATTGGAATCACTTTTCCATTTAAGAAATTGGCAGATGAAATTGTTAACCATGCTAAATGTTGACTGCTTCAAGATTTTCAGGGAAAAGGTCCAGATGGGAATCCAAGAAATGTATTTTTAAAGACATGTTACATCCATTGTAGCTTCAAAACTTCAAAATAGTTGGTCTCGTTCGTTACAGGAAATGGACGTCTTGAGCAGAGCTCCGTTAGCAGTGGCTTATTTTTTCTCTTATTTCTTATTATTCTGAGGTATCCTGTGTTTGCCCAACCTGAGGAGTTTCTACTACAGTATATAAATATGAGTAACAAGAAAGGCGGTCAGAAAGAAATGGAAAAGAAACTTAAAGCTGCACCCAAGTCTAGACAGGCATCAGGCACCAGTATAAGGTATGGCCTTTCAGAGACTGACCTGGAACAGGCAGGCGGAAGCACAGAATTCCCAGGAATCTGCTTCACTGCCATATCTCCAGTCGAGAGCGAAAATGGGAGCGAAGGTGCAAGTGATGCAGGTCACGATAGCTCGCCGATTCCAGAAGATCACTTGAAACTAGAGATGGCCTTGTAGTCTGCGCATTCATCTAATCCTTGAGAACCAGAAGCATGTGCTGTAGCGGGTTTTGCCACTTCACCCGCAGAGCATGAAAGTCGAAACAATTTGTCCGAACTGAAGGAAATGATCGCAACATTGGCCACGGCCATGAGTGAGCTCAAGAAAGACATTCAGAAAAATATGAAGAAAGAAATAAATGTCTTGCTCAAGGCAAACGAGAAGCTGCGGCTGGAGCTGCAAGAGATGCAGCAGGAATGTAAAGACTTGGAAAAACGTATATATATTTGTTTTGATGCAGTCTTTAAAGATATGCTGAGAAAAATTGAGGAACACATTCAGGAAAATGCATCTAAACTGAGAGAACTTGCCGATCAGCTGGAAGATGTTAAGCAGACATACACGGCTCGAATTGAAACAGCAGAACATTTGGCGTCTAACGCCGATGGAAAAGCTACAGCTGCGAGACTTGCGGCTCTGGAAGATGGAAGCAGAAGGTCTACCTGTGTATCGTGAAAGTCCAAACCCAGTGAAATTTGTAGCTGAACTATTCTCAAAAATAATTGGAGAAGACTTTAAATCAGATACTGAGATAGTGACAGCTTATTACATACGTGGATCAAATACCTTTAAACCTAGGTCTTTAATTGTCCGTTTCGAGAGATTACAATTTAAGCTTGATGTAGTGACACTTCTCAGACACAAACAAGAGATTATATTTGAAAATAACCACATTCGCATTTTCCCTGCTTTCTCACCCTCAACAGCTGCTAAACGTGCAGCTTTTTACAACATTAAACAGCAGTTACAGAAAGCCGATATCAGATACAGCCTCTTGTATCCTGCCAAACTGAAAGTGGAAATTCAAGACAAATATCACATCTTCTCTTCCACAGATGAAGCAGAAAAGGAATTAAGAAAGCTGATCCAGATGCTTTTTTGAAATACAAAAGTGAGTCGCATCCCGTCATGGTATGGCAAGAAGATATTACCTACTGTCTGATCTGCTTGCAATGATACAGGTACCATAATTATGCATCCTTTTCTCTTCTCGGACACTTTTTGTTTATGTTTATGTTTTAATTATAATTGTAGGCGTGTGGAAGAAATTAAAGCAGGTTTTTTTTTAACTATTCTAAAGGAGACTGTTTAACATCATACCCTTGGTTTATTGTTATTGTTATTATTGCATTAGCATTTACTATGCTTATCCAGAGCCACCTTTTAACACCACTCCCTGGATTTACTGTCTTAATATTTCAAGACTGTTGATGATTATATTTTATGCTTATAGTCCGTTAATGATAATATTTTATGTTTATAGTATTTAGACTTTATCGGCAATAGATATCTCTGCTTTTTAATCCCCAAATGTCGCTGCTGGGAGACTTGTTTTGTTTTGTTCTTGCTCTGTCTCTAGGTATGTCAGAGGACCGGGACTTTGTGAAGTGAGTCCAGCCTCATGTGGGGGGATAAGGGGGAAGAGAAAGAGAGCAAGCTATTTCTAATCTATTATTTTAATCCTTATAATGATAACTACCAACGTAACAATAAGCTGCACAGCAATAACTTGTGGGGAAATTGGAAATTAAGGTTAAAGCTGTCTCACTTCCCGTTAAGACTACAAAATGACATCAAAAATTCAGAATCAGTGTCTCCAAATGGGAGAGTTAACTTTGTGAGCTGGAATGTTAAAGGCTTGAATCATGAATTAAAGAGAAAAAAAGTATTCTCTCACCTAACAGGTTTAAACGCTAAGATAGTATTTTTACAGCAGACAAACTTAGTAGGCAAGGATCAGTTCCAGCTGCAAAAAGACTGGACTGGCCAAATGTTCCATTCCAGCTTTACAAAGAAAACTAGAGGTGTGGGAATTCTCATACATAGAACAGTCTCTTTTGTGGTATCAGATGTAGTATCTGATTCTGAAGGGAGATATGTGACTGTCATGGGCAATTTATTTTACTGTAAAGTGATTTTGATAAATGTTTATGCACCTAATGTCGATGATAGGTAATTCATGCAAAATGTATTTACATCATTCCCAATGTGAACACTCATAAAATTATAATGGCTGGGGACTTTAATTATGTTTTAAATCCACTCTTGATTAGGACTCCTGTCACAGAGGGGATGACATCTAACACTGCAAAGACAATTACACAGTTTTTAACTGACCACAACCTATCAGACACCTGGAGATTTCTAAACCCAAACTTAAGAACACATTCTTTCTACTCACCAGTGCATCATTGCTACTCAAGAATTGATTATTTCTTTATAGATAATAATTTCTTGCAAGTACGACGCTATTGTTATTTCCGACCATGTCCCTTTGATCTTGGAGCTAAAATCATTAGGCCCCACACACTCATCTTGCAGATGGCATCTTAACCCACTTCTATTAGCAGACGAGAACTGCTAAGAGCCTTTCAAATCACCATATACATTCCATTTGTATTTTTCACAATGGATCTTTTCTAGGTGGTGTTTCATACTTTTATATGCCTCTTTTATGTTGGCAACATGAGCCAGTGATATTGATGTAAACAGATTTCCATTGTGAAGAAATACAGCTTTTAAAGCAAACTTTAGAAGAATCAATGAGCAAATGTCACTGCTCCATTTTGTACTCATTGTCAAGTACAACAGAAAATAAACATTATTACAAAAAAGTAGTTCTTCTTCAAAGGAGAAGAAACCATTATAGTCAGTATGTCATTCTTGAAAAACGCATAATTTTGTTTCTTTGTTGAGGAAACTGCAGCCTTTTAATTTGAAACCTAAGAGTTCTGCTAGACTTCAAATCTCAAACAATCTGATTAAGACCTCCTTCAGTTAGTAAATGTAGCTCAGAAGATGAAGAGGAAGTTACAAATGTTGGGTCAAGTTTTATATTGTTGTGTCAGTGCCGAGACCCACAATGGATAGATTCTCATCTCTTTATATGGCTCTTTGAAGTGACTCCCTATCCTTAAAAAGGACAACTTGCCTTTTGCCGCACTAGTTGGAAAAAGTGCATGTGTGACTGTGCAGAGCTGCCAATTTTTATAGGTGCTACTGGTATTGATGATATAATGCCAGTTCATTATTGTGGTGAGTCATCCCTAGCTGATGTAACTTGTCCAGTGCCATTGCAATATCATCACCAATATCCTGTGATGTACAGACCTTATGGCAGATGGCAAATTAAGATATGTTACAGTGGGCTTTGATTTAGAACTAATCCCTGATATGTTTGTTATGCAAAAGTAACAATCAGTAGAGTGGTCTTTTGGTTCCTCCCAAATCATAGCAATCACAAAATTTATACATATATTGAAAAACCAACATAAGTAACACAGCAACACATATGAGTGGCCCAACTCTTATCTTGGTCACCCGCTTTGCTACCAAAATAAAGTGCATAACAGTTTCTAATGAGTGGAATGCAAACACATTTGTGAGTTTTATATGTTATCTCACCACAAATGTAGCAGAAAGAGTCAGCATTGTTCAGAGTTTCAAGTCATTATGCCCCCTGCATGTTTATAAGAACTATATATGTATATTTATATGTATATACATATGTATATGTGTATATATAAAGATACACTAAACCAAAGAACAGCACATATGAAAAACAAAAACACAACGCATAGATTATTGGGACATCTGAGCACCAACTGGCAAGGAGTTGTCAGGATCCTATCTCAACATGTCCAAATGTATTATAGCCTGCAAACTTCGGCACCCTACTTTTATTACATCCTTCTGGAAAGTTATAAAAGGTTCACAAACACCATTAACAACCTGCTTAAAATTTAAGATACAGTGACTTGGATATGCTTCAGTGAGGCAACTTACGGCAAGGAGGAATTAACTTGCTGCTTGAAATAGATAATCTCATGTGTCTTACTTTGCTCTATATGTTTAATACAATATACAGAACGCAATTATATAATATCTGTTTGTATAATCTTTATGGTATCAGTGTAGACTATGCTGTTAACTAATACAGTATCAATATGTAAAGTGGAATAATATTAGTAAACAGTTACAATAATATTTCTTGCTGTTTTTCAATTTTAGAGGAATGTTCACAGCTTACTTTTACATGGCCATTTATACTTTAAGACTTATCTCTGCCTCACCAGTTATGAAAGACGTGTATGAAATATGTGTATGAAGGATCTCATGTTATTACCTCAGTCTACCTACAGTAACTACATAAGACCTTTGCAAAATCCAGCTAAATGCAATTGCTGGTTATGTCATTATAGGTGGGTGGGCCATTTATATGGATACACCTTAATAAAATGGGAATGGTTGGTGATATTAACTTCCTGTTTGTGGCACATTAGTATATGTGAGGGGGAAAACTTTTCAAGATGGGTGGTGGCCATTTGGAAGTCGGCCATTTTGGATCCAACTTTTGTTTTTTCAATAGGAAGAGGGTCATGTGACACATCAAACTTATTGGGAATTTCACAAGAAAAACAATGGTGTGCTTGGTTTTAACGTAACTTTATTCTTTCATGAGTTATTTACAAGTTTCTGACCACTTATAAAATGTGTTCAATGTGCTGCCCATTGTGTTGGATTGTCAATGCAACCCTCTTCTCCCACTCTTCACACACTGATAGCAACACCGCAGGAGAAATGCTAGCACAGGCTTCCAGTATCCGTAGTTTCAGGTGCTGCACATCTCGTATCTTCACAGCATAGACAATTGCCTTCAATGACCCCAAAGATAAAAGTCTAAGGGGGTCAGATCGGGAAACCTTGGGGGCCATTCAACTGGCCCACGACGACCAATCCACTTTCCAGGAAACTGTTCATCTAGGAATGCTCGGACCTGACACCCATAATGTGGTGGTGCACCATCTTGCTGGAAAAACTCAGGGAACGTGCCAGCTTCAGTGCATAAAGAGGGAAACACATCATCATGTAGCAATTTCGCATATCCAGTGGCCTTGAGGTTTCCATTGATGAAGAATGGCCCCACTATCTTTGTACCCCATATACCACACCATACCATCAATTTTTTTGTTCCAACAGTCTTGGAGGGATCTATCCAATGTGGGTTAGTGTCAGACCAATAGCGGTGGTTTTGTTTGTTAACTTCACCATTCACATAAAAGTTTGCCTCATCACTGAACAAAATCTTCTGTGTAAACTAAGGGTCTTGTTCCAATTTTTGTTTTGCCCATTCTGCAAATTCATTACGCCGATCTGGGTCATCCTCGTTGAGATGCTGCAGTAGCTGGAGTTTATAAGGGTGCCATTTGTGAGTAGCTAATATCCGCCAAAGGGATGTTCGACTAATGCCACTCTCCAGTGACATGCGGCGAGTGCTACGCTGTGGGCTCTTGCTGAATGAAGCTAGGACAGCCACTGATGTTTCTTCATTAGTGACAGTTTTCATGCGTCCACATTTTGGCAAATCCAACACTGAACCAGTTTCATGAAACTTAGCAAGCAGTTTGCTAACTGTAGCATGGGAGATGGGTGGTCTCTTTGAAATCTGCTGCAATGACCCGGTTACTGCGTTCACCAGACATCAACACAATTTCTATCCGCTCCTCACGTGTTAACCTCTGTGACATGTCAATGGCTGTAAACAAAGAGAAACTTGTAAATAACTCATGAAGGAATAAAGTTACGTTAAAACCAAGCACACCATTGTTTTTCTTGTGAAATTCCCAATACGTTTGATGTGTCACATAACCCTCTTCTTATTGAAAAAACAAAAGTTGGATCCAAAATGGCCGACTTCAAAATGGCCACCATGGTCACCACCCATCTTGAAAAGTTTTCCCCCTCACATATACTAATGTGCCACAAACAGGAAGTTAATATCACCAACCATTCCCATTTTATTAAGGTGTATCCATATAAATGGCCCACCCTGTACATTTTATTTGCAGTTTGAGCTCTAATATTATTTTAAAAAACTTATTTGGCTGTACTTTAGGATCTCTCTTTTCTTCCCTTTTACTGCCTAGCACATTTTGTTTAATCTGTAATTTTACAAACTTAATCATAAAAGCTGTTAGAGAGCCTTTGCCAAGTAAACACTTGTGTTCATTCAGCTTCCAACTATCATTAATATTGTCTCCTAGAATTTTAGTGAAGAACTTTGACATGAATATAGATGGGTTACCTTGTGTAGAAATCCCAGGAACTCCCAAGAATTCTAATGTTCCTGCTTCATGCTATTAACATGTTAAATCAGACAATTGAAATGCCATAACAAATAGAAGTTGCAGCAATCAGCAATGGTATTAAACAAAGCAAGAAATATCAGGGTTGTTAACAGTACTATTTAATTTTGTATATCCTCTATATTTCACCACATTAAATAGACAAAACCGAACTCAAAGTGAGATCAACATACTATCCATAACCATGTTATAAGCACTGAACTTACAAAGAAACAATACTCAATGATATTAAAAACTAGTAACCTATTTATTGAAACATTTTTTCTTTAGTTGAGCACTTAATTTTTCATGAAGTGTTGGGTCCAGCCATGAAACTACATGTTGTGGGGTACAAAATCTGTAAAGTTTGGACTATATTTTCATTATATTTTTTTCAAGACAAAACAATAGATGCACTTAATACTTGCATGGACAAAGGCAATCTGTTTTCCTAAATTAAAGTACCATTTGTTTGAACTGACCAGCAATTCAGGAGATTACTTTAAAACCTGAGATCTGAGACAAAAGTTGCTAAATTGGTTTACAGTCTGTAGTACTAAGCAACATCAAAGGTTTTATTGTTTGGGAAAACAGATGTGTGAATTCATTCATCATATTGACAGACAGCCAATCGGAATATCTAACAATCGCATCTTGCAAAACATCCCCCCAGCCCCCAATAGAATTTTATAATAAATATACCTCGGCTGAAGAACAACATCAGAAGAAGAGAACAGAGCAACGTCAGAAGAGAATAGAGTGATCTCAACATGCGGCTGTTTCCATCTGATTGTCAGAAAAGCATCTAAGGAACAACTACAAGTGCTATGCTTGTCATCTTTAATTTTTCGTAAGCTTTTTCTAAAGACTATATATATCCAGATTTTACTATCAGTCCTATTTTCTATTATTCTTTGTTCTACTTTTCATTTTCTATGCTTTTTCTTAATGTCTAGAGTGATTGAAGTAATAAGGTAGATTTCTTTGTGCACCTGGTACAGCCGGAGGTTTGCCATTACCGCTGTGCTGCAAGGTTTATTAAGGCTGCGGGTGAGAGCTCCACCCAATAGTGGAGAACAGTACGTAAAGTAAGGCACTCTTGGTTGATAAATGGCTTATAGTCAGGGATTCTGAGCCTTTGTATGTTTAATTATATCCTTGGAGACCAAAAGTAATATTTAGGTCTGAGATGTATTTAAAACATTGTATGTTGTTCATGTCGATAATAATTAAGTTTCTTGAAGTGTTGAGAGAGGAACAGGCTGTGTTATTCCTAAGGCACTTATGTGGTTTAAAGTGCTACAAGTTAACCAGCTGTGTGTGTGTGTCGTTCATTGGGCACTGTTGTGGTTAGGGTCTGTGTGTAGGTGTATATCTACGTATGTGTGTGATAATCTTAAGGTTCAACAGTAGACCAACCAGGTAACGAATCTGATGAGTACACTTATCCCTAGGTAAAGGGTAAGTAGAGGGATATACCACGCTAATACACTACACTTCACAATAAATGCTGCTCTCTTTTTGAATGCAGTCATCACACCACACTGCTTGGTAACACACCACCTTACACAATCACAAAATGCTGGCATTCATAGCAAAAAAAAAAACATACATTAATAATGTAATACCATATCCAGCAGAACATTTTCTTGACAGCATTGTTTTCTGCCTGTTATCTGCCCTCTTAACAATTTTTCTACAGCAATGACCCTACTGCTGATCTCGGATGCTGTGTATTCCAACATTTCAATGGAGGTTGTTAACATGTAGTTAATATCTTCCAACTTAATGGCATTCATTTTGCATTACATTTTTGCTCCATCTTGTTTATTTTATGCTTCACCTTATTCATCTTAAACTCAATTTTATGCCCTGCATGCTCTTTTCAATTGCTTAGATGCTTATTTATTTCTCTTAACTTGATTAATAAAACTGCATTCTAAATCATATTTGTGTGTAATGATCTGGTTCATATTAAATCTAGTTGAAGATAAGAGTTAAACATGATTCTGGATTATTGTTGACCTTGGCCAAATGTAGTGTTTGTTGTTCTGGAGTCTTCTGGTACTGTAGTATTGGGTCCATCAAGGGTGGTATCGCCATCATCAGGATCCACTTTCCTTTTTAGTCACTGTCCTTTTAAGTTTAGACTGATTTTTCTATGTTTGTTTAGGATGGATTATGCGCTGTGAACAATAGGAATCCTTGCACACAAGGATTCAAATACAAGGATTAAAACCTAAAGCACTGTAGGTATAAGTTAGTGGCTGTTACTGTGATATGCATCTATTATGTCATTTTGATATGCATAGAATATGATGGAACTAATTTTTCAACATTCAGACATTGCAGTTGAAATAACTGACACAATCGTCTGAGAACACCCACTTCTTTTGAAAGATGTCATTGCGCATGCTCTCAACCTCTGTCTCTCTCTCTTCTAAATTTGTTTTGATTATCTGGTAGGCTGTCTTGAATCACAGGAAATTAAGTGTGGAATCTGAAAAAGGACTTATGCAACAAATGAAATTGCACAGGGATCTGCAATAGATGGGTTCCAGTACTACCTATTAAACCCAGAAAGGAAGAAGCATGACAAGAAGACTGCAACAAAAATGGACAATATAAAATATAAGAAAACTTCTTTTAAAGTGTTTATTTATAACAAGTGGCTAGAGGTTTCTATAGTTTTGGTGCTCAGCCACTTTATTTCTATCATGGATTTTATCAGAGTTAAGATTTCTAGAGGTTTGGACCCATGTGAAGATTAGGAGAAGCACTGGCTGTCCCAGGAGGAGCAATGTGTTACACTGTTCAATCTTTCTGGGTGATGCTGGTAAAGCATTTGTTCTTTTGATCTGTATGTGTACAGTTCATGAATTCTCTTTACTGCCATATGTCAGTATACATTTAACTTGGAAGTACTGTTCCAAGCAAGATCAAGCATATCTATGTATTCATAAATAGAGTACTTAATACTTAAAAGATACATCAGATTGGCAATAGATGAATGAAAACATTATTTTAATAAGAAGCAAGCAAGGGAATCTTCATTATATTTACCCAACATTCTGTCACTAATTAATTGCTCAGCACAATAGCTGATGCAGTATGATCCGATTATGGGAAATACTTTGGCAAGAAAATAACAGCATTAGAGTTACAATAAAAAACTTTTTTTTTACCTTGGCCTTTGCAGGTATACCATGAGAACTGATAACAGCCATATTTTATTTTGATTGATATGAATCTGGGTTTCACTTGCTGTTATATACTTTCAAACTACAGTACACTTTTAACTGTTTGAAGCTAGGCACTATTTATGAAGATTCAGAATTCTCATTAATTATTAAAAAAACCTGTTTCATGTCATGAAATGGAGTATTGATTGTGGTTAAATAAAAACCAACTGCAAAGATACTTGTTAAATGACTTCCTTTTCAGTCTTCTAATGGATCTTTCATAGTGTTCACTCACACACGGTTACACAAACTTATTAATTCCGAGACAAATATTATGTTGCCAGATTACAAATCACATTTATATACTAAAAAACTGATTCAATTTTATGTAAATTATATTTTAAAAATCTGCTTGGTGTGTGTCTGTGTGCATGCCCTGCAGTGGGCTGGCGCCCTGCCCGGGGTTTGTATCCTGCCTTGTGCACTGTGTTGGCTGGGATTGGCTCTAGCAGACCCCCTATATCCTATAGTTAGGATATAGCGGGTTGGATAATGGATGGATGGGTAGTCATATCATTGCATTTTAATTTTTTAATGTTTATTTTTAAAAGTGTGGCACCGGATACAAGTCCAAGACTCTTTATTTCTCTGTAACACAGTGCACCAAGCACCTTCCACACTACTCATATATTAAATAAACACAATAATCTCTCCTCCTCGCCCAGACACTTTGCCCCTCTATCTCCCAGCTCAGCTCAGTGTCTGGACTGGCCCATAGTCCTTTTATAGCCCCTGACCCGGAGGTGTTCCTGCCCAATTAGTCCACAGTTCCTTATTACTTCCGGGTCAGGGTAAACAGTCCTTTTCTTCAACCTGGGAGCACGTCGTTCCTTCCTGTCACGTGACCGTGACGTACTCCCGGGTTATAGGGCACACAAGAGCCCACGAACCCAACTACAGCGACTCCCGGTGGCCCCCAAGGTATCCAGCAGGGCTGTGTATAAATACTACATAGTCCATAAGACCCTGCTGGAACTCGGGGCAAGATCCTGCTGTCGGGAGAGCTCCTCCTGGGGGTGAGGGCTGGAGCACGAAGCCGGCAGTCCTCCACAAAAGGTACCCTGTGTTACTAGTCTAGAAGACAGGTTTGTTTTATTTATTCTTGGATGTTCCCTAGAGAGTATGATAAACCTTGAAGAAAGAACAAAAAACCTAATTATATGCAATACCTTTGAGGTGTTATCAGATTCTACAGCATGTTGAGTAAATTTTCATGCTGTTTACATTTTTTTGTTTGTTTCTTTGTTTTGTCATGTGGTTATTTTTGACAGACAATCTCCCATTGTTTTCTTGAGCCTTGTCATGGTGTATGTATATTAGAACATTAGAACATTAGAACATTCCAGACGAGAACAGGCCATTCAGCCCAACAAAGCTCGCCAGTCCTATCCACTTTTTTCCTCCAAGAAAACATCAAGTCGAGTTTTGAAAGTCCCTAACGTCTTACTGTCTACCACACTACTTGGTAGCTTATTCCAAGTGTCTATCGTTCTTTGTGTAAAGAAAAACTTCCTAATGTTTGTGCGAAATTTACCCTTAACAAGTTTCCAACTGTGTCCCCGTGTTCTTGATGAACTCATTTTAAAATACAAGTCTCGATCCACTGTACTAATTCCCTTCATAATTTTAAACACTTCAATCATGTCACCTCTTAATCTTCTTTTGCTTAAACTGTAAAGGCTCAGCTCTTTTAATCTTTCCTCATAATTCAACCCCTGTAGTCCTGGAATCAGCCTAGTCGCTCTTCTCTGGACCTTTTCTAGTGCTGCTATGTCCTTTTTGTAGCCTGGAGACCAAAACTGCACACAGTACTCAAGATGAGGCCTTACCAGTGCATTATAAAGGTTGAGCATAACCTCCTTGGACTTGTACTCCACACATCGTGCTATATATCCTAACATTCTGTTAGCCTTCTTAATGGCTTCTGAACACTGTCGGGAAGTTGATAGCTTAGAATCCACTATGACTCCTAAATCCTTCTCATAAGGTGTACTCTCGATTTTCCGACCGCCCATTGTGTATTCAAACCCAATATTTTTACTTCCTATGTGTAATACTTTACATTTACTGACATTAAATTTCATCTGCCACAAATCTGCCCAAGCCTGTATGCTATCCAAGTCCTTCTGTAATGATAGAACAGATTCCAAATTATCTGCTAATCCACCTATCTTGGTATCATCTGCAAACTTAACCAGCTTGTTACTTGTATTCCTATCTAAATCATTTATATATATTAAAAATAGCAGCGGCCCTAGCACTGACCCCTGTGGAACACCACTCTTAACATCGGCCAGTTCTGATGAGGTTCCTCGCACCATCACCCTCTGCTTCCTGTGTCTGAGCCAATTCTGTACCCATCTAAAAACATCACCCTGAACTCCCACTTCTTTTAACTTGATGCCCAACCTCTCATGTGGCACCTTATCAAATGCTTTCTGAAAGTCCAGATAAATAACATCATATGCTCCACTTTGATCGTATGCTTTTGTTGCAACCTCATAGAATTCCAACATGTTAGTAAAGCACGACCTCCCTCTTCTGAACCCATGCTGACTGGTCAGAATAACTCCTGTCCTTGCCATGTGTTGCTCAATCTTATCCTTAATAATTCCTTCCATTAATTTTCCTGTGATGCACGTTAAGCTTACTGGCCTATAGTTGCTTGGATCTGCCCTGTCACCCTTTTTATATAATGGAATGATATTTGCCATTTTCCAGTCCTTCGGAATCTCTCCAGTGCTCAGTGACTTCCTAAAAATATGTGTCAAGGGTTTATATATGTACTCACTAGCCTCCTTAAGAACACGAGGATAAATATTATCTGGGCCTGGTGATCTGTTTGATTTCAGCTTATTTAATCTGAGGAGCACTTCTCCCTCTTCAATTTCCAAATCCCTCAGTACCTCCTTAGTAGTTGCGTTTACCTCTGGGAGGTTATCCACTCGCTCACTTGTAAACACCTCCGAAAAATGTAAGTTTAGGGCATCTGCTATTTCATTGTCTGTATCTTTTAATTCCCCTTTACTATTCCTGATGAACTTGACCTCCTCCTTGACTGTTCTTTTACTACTAAAATACTGAAAGAATCTCCTGGGGTCTTCTTTCGCCTTATCTGCTATATTCCTCTCCAACTGTCTTTTAGCCTCCCTGATATCCTTCTTAATTGTTGCTCTCATATTTTCATACGCTCTACGATTCACTTTGCAGTCATTAGTCTTATATGCCTTATACAGCAGTTTTTTCCTTTGCAACTTCTTTTTTAAATCTTTATTAATCCATCGTGGAGTTTTTTTTAGTTTCCTATTAATTCCAAATTTAGGTATGTATCTGTCCTGCATTACATGTAAAACATTTTTAAACCTGTTCCACTGCTCCTCGACTGTCTCCATACTTAAAAGCTTATCCCAGTCTATCCTACTTAGACTTTGTCGCATCTTCTCAAAATTAGCCCTACCAAAGTTCAACTTATCAATTTTAGTCTTTGCATCCGTACTATTACAAAATACTGAGAACTGTATTACATTATGGTCACTTGACCCTAGTGGTTCAATTACCTCTACACCCTCAATTCTATCCTGATTGTTACAGAATACTAAATCTAGACAGGCTTCACCCCGTGTTGGTACTTTAACATGCTGTGTTAAAAAACAGTCACTGATTACTTCTAAAAACTCCTGCTCTTGTGCTCCTCCATCTGCAAGGTTATCCCAGTTAATATTTGGATAATTAAAGTCCCCCATGACTATAATATCCCCCTGTAAACTTGCCTTTTTGATATTACTAAAAAGATGTGTGTTGAAATTATTGTCTGAATTGGGTGGTCTATAACATACTCCTAAAATAAGACCTCTTTCCCTAATATTTTCCAGGCGAAGCCACATGTCCTCACTAAGATGGGGCTCATCATCCAACTGAAGATGACTTACATTTAAACCCTGTTTGGCATAAACAGCAACCCCACCCTCCTTTTCTGTTCTGTCTATCCTTCCTAAAAAATGTGTATCCCTCTATGTTACACTCATCTCCATCTTTGTTATTTAGCCAGGTTTCCGTTATTGCTATAATATCATAATTATGCTCTGCTACATACAACTCCAACTCACTTACCTTATTTTTGATACTTCTAGCATTAAGGCAAGCTATTTTTAAAGTGTTAATCCTTCTACATTTACGTGTTTGCTTAGAATTTACATTACTATGCATTTTTTTTTCTACACCATTGTTTGTTCTTCCATGTATAGATCTAAATCTGGCCTGTCTTAAACTCCCTGCCCCCCATTCCCTAGTTTAAACAATCCTCGACTAGCCTACACATACGCCTCCCCAATACATTGGTGCCCCTCCGGTTCAGATGTAACCCGTCACGGCGGAACAGGTCCCATCTGTTCCAAAAGGAGTCCCAATGCCCCATAAACCTATACCCTTCTACCCTGCACCAAGATTTGATCCACGCGTTAAGCCTTCTAATCTCCTCAATCTTACCTGGACTGGCGCGTGGCACAGGCAGAACTTCGGAGAAGACTACCTTGTCAGTTCTGCTCCTCAGCTTGGTACCTAACTCTTTGAATTTGGATCGCAGAACTGACAGACTACCCTTATGTATGTCATTTGTTCCAACGTGGACAATGACAACTGGATCCACCCCCGCTCTGGCCAAGAGCCTATCCACCCTTCCAGGGAGGTCTCCCACCTGTGCTCCCGGAAGGCAACACACCGTGAGAGACTCTCTCTCTCTGGAGCACACCTGCGCTTCAATCCCCCTAATGATTGAGTCCCCAACTATCACTACCTCTCTCTTTCTGGGAACTGGTTTTGAGGTGGCCCGTTGGGGCTCCTCAACCCTGCCTACCACCTCAGAATTATCAGAGTCACCGTCCAGCTCCGCAAGGACATGATAACGGTTAGACATTTCTAATTCTGGGGTTGATGCCCCCGGACAGTGTGCACCCTTTACCTTACGCCTTGTGACCGTGACCCACCTATTCCTACCTGTCTGGTCTGGAATCTCCTCCCGCGCCACCTTAGGGGTGCACACTATCTCTCTAAAGGACACCTGGGCCAAGTCCGCCAATTCTCTATTACAACGCAGGTCAGCCAACTCCTCCTCCAGTTCAGCGACCCTGAGCTCGAGGTGATGGATCAGCTGGCATCTCTTGCAGATGTAGCCCTCATAGACAACTGGCTCTTCCAAACCATCATCTAAAAAGTCCAACATCCAACAGGACTTGCATTGCACTGGCCTCATTATTAAAATTTGACTTGGGATTACTAAACTGCCTTAACTTTAACTTTTTTTTTTTTTTTCTTAAAATTAAATTTCTTCTTCTTTCAGCTGCTCCTTAACTTAAATGGTAACACTAAGATCTGCTACAGATATTTTACACCTTATCTCCTTAAGCTCCTGTACTGTTGTCCCTCTCAGCTGCCTGCTATTTGTCAATGAGGTTAACTTACTTTTCTCTGCCTCTTCTCCTGACTGCGCTCCTCTTACTGATAAGCTCTCCACTCGCACTGTTTGTTTTCCCCCGTATTAATGAACCAATACGCTGTCGCCCACTTAACTGTTCTACCTCTGGACCGCTAAGGGCTGTTTAATCTAAAATAAACAAATAAATAAAACTTTACTACCTTATTTGCACCTACTGCTCCTTGTGCCTGATCGGCGTCAACGCTGGCCGTTTACCTGCGCACTGCAGAGCTTCTACCTTTTACTGTTTTGAAGTCAGCCGCGGCCTTTTTTTTCTTTTCCTTTAAACTAAGGAATCGCTGTTACGACGACGCGGTTATTTATTTACAAATGCCGATATCAGTTACTGCTGCTTTCTACCCTGCCGCCACGATGCTAATTCAAATACAGATAACAAGACAGGTACAAGTACAAATAACTTTTCCAAGCGCACATCCAAACACCCAGCTACTTTTGCTCTTGTGCGGGCGAAAAAAAAGCAAAAAAAAAACCCTTCTAAAGGGAAAAAAAGCTTTAAAAAATCCCACACGGCTCCTTAGCGGCAACCAAAACCCAAGTTTTTAAGAGCAAAATGTATTTTTTTTATTTAAATCTCACACCACAGAACAAACCAACAACTCTCAACAGACTCTAGCGTTTGCAAAGCACACGTCAGCACAAAGCACACGTGACTCTCGTGACTCTAATCGTATGTAATCGCACACGTAAATTTAATTTCATATTATTTGGGGCAGGGTCCAAGATAGCCACAACATTGCAACATTGTTTAACATAGCTTGGCTTTTTCTTTTACACCCATTTGAGTATAGTTAAAATGGGTAGATGCCCACTCTGATTAGAAATCTTCAAGGGTAAAGCAAGCTATTCCAAGATTCACATAGTAAAGCTGTTTAGCCTTAAATTCCTCGTCTGCCCAGTTGTAAGCCTAGGTATTTCTTTTGTAATAGTTCTTCTATTCATGACACCAGGATTCTACATGGTGAAAATGTTTTTCTGATATCATTTCCTCTATAGACTGAGCACAGTACATACTGGAGCTACCAGGGACACAAACAGGTACAGAAAACAGTCTAGCTGATACTTAATTTTGATTGGCCAGCAGTAATAACAAAATACGGAACTGGGGATGCCAAATGGAAATCCGCAGATTATGGTACTGGTGGATTGTCGTTAGCAACTATTCACATATCCTTAAAGTCAAATCCACTCAGAACAAAGACAATCTGTCTCTGTCTTGTTGGAAAACTGACTGAACCAAGAAAGTAAGCAGCTGTCACCCAAACGAATCTGTGGCTTTACATTATCTGTACTTGAAGGATGACAACACAAATAAAACCAAAACAGCCTTAGGAATGACAAAACTCGTTCACCTCAAAGAGTTTAGCTTCTATACAAAGACAAGGAAAACAAGGAGAGAACACAGGAACACGGTAACTCCCATTCAGACTAGTCATTTGGGCAGGAGTCACAAAAATAAAATAAAAAGCTTGACTCTCTATCTGGAACCCATAATGGGTCTAGGGGCAATATAGATCTGTATATATTAAGTCATTGACCGAGGGAATACTCCACTGCAAAACTGAAATATCTGTGGCAGAAAGTCAAAATAAACAGGTGCATGATGGCACAAACAAGAACAATAAGCAGGCTGTATTACTTCATAAACAGGGTATAGTTGTTCTGTAGAGCAGTGTGATTAAGTAGGAGGTCTGTCTGGTGGTCTGCTCTTTCCCAAATGTGACAACACCTTCTAGGAGCGTCTAGGTCTCATAGTCCTTGGACTGGAAGGGGGGTCAACTGCCTTCATTGGGAGTCTTCTCAGGGCTTTAGGTGGAAAAAGAGATGATGTCATCAGAGACAGTGCTTGCTCGTGTCCAAGAGTAGTAGTGTTTACCTTTAACGAGCCTGGATAGTAACCCTCTGATGCAAATGTGTGACAATATACAGTAAACTTTAATTTTTTTGTCTGCTGATTTTGTTAACTTATCATAGGTTTTAAGATGTTAACTTTAGAGCGACCAGTTTAGTATCTTTTTAGTGTTATCTTTTTTATGAAATGTTCATGTGGCTTTTAGAATTACGCATGGTCAGCTAAGTAAATGGCTTCTGCTGTAAATCATTATTAAATGAACTTCACAGGTGCCTTTTTTGGTCAACATCTAAAGAAAGTGTTTTAAATGAATGCCATAATATTATAAGAACTATAGGGAATACTCCTCAAGAATCCTGGTACATGTTGTGTGTACATAATAGCATAAAAACTATGAATGGCAACATGGATGATATACATTTAATTATTTCTTCCCACACAACCAAAGTAAAAATAAATAAATAAATACAATTACATCAGGATGGCATATGAATCTTTAATTCTTTAAAAGTGTATAATGCTTGCAAAGCTGTAAAAGAAATGCAGAGCATCTCCTCAGGAGACCATGATGGTTTCAAATTACCTCTAATTTTGTTCTACAGCATAATTGACTAGGTCAAGCAGCAATTAACTGTAGGCCAATTGCACAGCGGGAAAGGAAAAACCAGGATCAGGATCATTATACAGTATGTTGACTAAGTGCATACATGGCTGTGCCTTACTAATTCAGAATTTATAGTCATTTCACATATTGCCATTAGGTAATATTATAAACATTTTAATACCAGATAACAAAAATACTTAAAGGAAAAGAATGTGAATAGCAAAATCACTGTAATAATAAAAAATGCAAGCTCAACAGCTAATTTTAAGCTAAAGCCCTTAAAATAATACAAATAATTATTAATGACCAAATACTTTTCCCTTTTCTCATAAACTTTGTTTACTTTAAGAATGTAATTAAATTACAGTCTGACTCAGTCATCTAAGACTTTAAAGATATGTCCTATATACAGCCTGTTATTTACCTTAAATGTATGGAAACTTATTTTGCCACACATGTCAGTTTTAGGCCAGGTACATATTACTGCTGTGGAAATGTGTTTTTTGTGGGTTGCTTTAGTTAATCTTAGTTTAAATCATTATTTATAGGCTTATTGTAATCTAGGATTTGAAAGGTGGTTCAATATTCCATATTTCTCTGCATTTCTGTTGTAACTGTCACAATCCAGTTAAGTGAATAAAAATGAAAAAAAAAACTTCCATGCAAACTAGATTACTGAAGTTACTTTTGACTATGTAAAGTATTACAGTTATAAACAACTAAAAATATCATAGGCAACGCATCATTCACAACTGATTATAATTTTTAAGGGAGCATGCATGAATTCAAGTCAAGAAAGTAATGGGTCAAAAATAAAACCACATCCCTATTATAGGAACATCCAAAGCCAAGTTCTGTGCTGTTGTCTTATTTAGATGAGACAAGATGAGACAGTGTATCACATGACTTCATTCTTAAGTGCCTAGCGATGAGTGTAGCAACCATAAACTAAACAATTTTACCAAAACAAGTAACAAAATCCATCATCAGAATATTAGTAAACAATAATTAACATCAAGAAGAACTGATTAAAAACTAAAAAAATAAATAAAAAATAGGAGTGAAACAGCTACTTAGAGAAGGTGGAGAAAGATACCTGTTTCATAAGTCATTTTTGTCAGCTACACAGAAAAAAGAGGTGCATATGTTAGGATGGTTTGCCAGCTGGGGCAACCAACTGGAAACAGCATAGTTGGCTTGAAGAATTTGACAATTTTACTTCTTATGTATTTATTTGTTTACTTATTATAATCTGTTTATTTATTGGTAGAAATAATATTTCTAATTGTGAGATGCAGCTGGCATCACCTAATACGAATGAAAACAAGACAGAAAGTGTTGAAGTTTTTCCAAAGATTTATAATGTTACAATCCAGTCAAAATAAATAAATAAAAATCCTTTTACCAAAAATTATTTTGTGATTGGTAGTGTATGTTACAACCAGCTGGCATGTGAAAAATAACTGACATATATATATAAAATATACACCAATCATGTCACTGAGTAAAAAATAAAAAAATATTGGCAGCAGGGATACTAATAAAAATAAGTTATTAGCAATAGGCTCTATTGCTAACCTGATGAACGGAACTTTAGTCATAGAATAAAATTCCAAACCAATAAAATCCAAAGCCATGAAATCACACAAAGTCCAAAAGCCATCTTGTTCCAGGTTTAGACTTTTATTAAAAGATAATAAGCCAACATGCTTGGTCCTCAGAGTGTGTCCCTATTCCTGGGCTTAAGATATTTTTATACATAGCCTAACACATATAAGATACTTTAATACTCCTGATTATGCTAATGGACAGCACCTAATGGCACTTTGCCACCTTTGCTGGTCACCCTTCTTTCAAGCTCACATTAGGTTATGCCCATCCATGTCCATTATTTATTATGCTAATAGCCAAAACCGTTTGGCATCTTGTCATCTTTGTCCTCTAATCTTTTCTGACCACGCCTCCTTATTGTTAATCCTCCACCCAGTCTTTGGCATTGGCTTCCAGGGTGTCAGCTTATTGGTGGAGTAGTTACATGTTAGACTCAGTGCAAATCACAGCATTCTATTATTTTAATTTCTACAGATCACTGCAGTTCAGCACTTAACAGTGCCTAAACTACATTGGTAAAATTACAATATATTTTAAAAACAATTAGAACATTAGAACAATCTAGACAAGAATAGGCCATTCAGCCCAACAAAGCTTGCCAGTCCTATCCACTTAATTCTTCTAAAAAAACATCGTTGAGTTTTGAAAGTCCCTAAAGTCCTAATGTCTACCACAGTACATGGCAGCTTATTACAAGTGTTTATGATTCTCTGTGTAAAGCAAAACTTCCTAATGTTTGCCTGAAATTTACCCTTAACAAGTTTCCAACTATGATCCACTGTACTAATTCCCTTAATAATTTTAAACAATTCAATCATATCACCTCTTAATCTTCTTTTGCTTAAACTGAAAAGGCTTAGCTCTTTTAATCTTTCTTCATAATTCATTCCCTTTAGCACTGGACTCAGCCTAGTCACACTTCTCTGGACCTTTTCTAGTGTTGCTATGTCCTTTTTGTAGCCTGGAGACCAAAACTGCACACAGTACATTATAAAGCTTGAGCATAACCTCCTTGGACTTGTACTCCACACATCGTATTATATAGCATAACATTCTGTTAGCCTTTGTAATGGCCTCGGAACACTTCATAAGATGTACTGTTGGTTTTCAGACCTCCCACTGTGTACTCAAATCTAACATTTTTACTTCCCATGTGTAAAACTTTACATTGACTGACAATAAATTTCATCTGCCACAAATTTGCTTAAGGCTGCATGCTGTCCAAGTCCTTCTGTAACGATTTAATGGACTCCAAATTATCTGCCAATCCACCTTACTTGGTATCATCCACAAACTTAACCAGCTATCTAGATCACTTATATATATTCAAAATAGCAGTGGCCCTAGCGCCGACCCCTGTTTCACACAACTCTTAACATCAGCCAATTCAGATAAGGTTCCCCACACCATTATACTCTGCTTCTTGTGTCTGAGCCAATTCTGCACCCATCTACAAACATCATCCAGAACTCTCACTTCTTTTAGTTTGATGTCCAACCTGTCATGTGGCATCTTATTAAATGCTTTCTGAAAGTCAAGATAAATAATATCATATGCTCCACTTTGATCAAATCCTTTTGTTGTTTCTGCATAGAATTCCAGCATGTTAGTAAAACATGACCATCCTCTTCTGAACCCATGCTGACTGTTCAGAAAAACTCCTGTACTTGCCAGTGCTTCTCAATCTTATCCTTAATATTTTCTTCCATTAATTGTCTTGTGATGCATGTTAAGCTTACTTGCCTATAGTTGTTTGGATCTGCCTGGTCACCCTTTTTATATACGGGGATATTATTTGCCATTTTCCAGTCCTTTGGAATCTCCCCAGTGTGCAGTAACTTCCTAAAAATATGTGTCAAGGGTTTATATATGTACTCCCTAGCCTCCTTAACACTAGAATCCCTGAAGCCAACAAAAAAACTCATAATCTGGGGCCACCTTAAATTTCCTCACACCTCAACTCTGATGAGGGAAAGAGAACAGTATCCCTCCCTGCAAGAAATGTCCACTCTCACATAAGAATAACGCAGCTGCACCAGACATAAAGACAAAAAATGGCACCATTTGGATGCAGCAAGAGATTATCCTGCCAGTGAACTACTCAAAACAGTTGATGCATGAAGGACCTGGGATCGAACTCGTAACCTCTCGAATTGGAGACTGCAGCTCTTACCTCTACGTCAGCCAAGCAGACGTATTTGAGTATGTGTGTGTGTGTGTGTTATACCCTATCCCAATTTCTTTTACTTAAGTTTAATTCTAGAAAAAAAGCACACTTGTTTTGTTATATCTGTGTCTTTTGTGAAAGTCTTCACACATTATACACTTCACGTCAGCATTTTGCCAATTATTAGTAGAACATGAAAAAAGTTTCTGTTATGTGTTCTACATGTCTTACCTCACATTTCCTCATCGTACATTTACACAGATCATTGTTGACATGGAACACACATGAGATTTATGTATTGCAAATAATGATATATTGTCTACCCTATACAGTACAATTTAAGGCACCTCACACCCAGATAAACAGACTTGAGCTGGGAGAACTTTATATACGAGTAAAGCTGCGTCGGTGGGAGATGGGATAGCAGGCTGCCTGTGCTGACACATTTGCAACACAAAAGACGCTGATGAGGAGGTAAGAAGGAATTTAAGGTGGCCCGGGATTACAAGTGTTTTTGTAGGCTTTAGGGATTTTAGTGTCAAGAGCTCGAGGGTAAATTTTATCTGGTGGTGGTGACTGGTTTGATTTCAGCCTATTTAATCTGAGCAGAACATCACCGTTTATAATTTACAAATCCTTCAGTACCTTCTTAGTAGTCCTGTTTACCGCTGGGAGGTTATCCACTTCCTCATTTGTGAAGATCTCAGAAAAATGCAAGTTTAGACGTCCACTGTTTCACTGTCTGTATCTTTTAACTCCCCTTTACTATTTCTGATGCACTTCACCTCCTCCTTGACTGTTCTTTTATTACTTAAATACTGAAAGAATCTCTTAGGGTCATCTTTCACCTTATCTGCTATATTCCTCTCCAACTGTCTTTTAGCCTCCCTATGCCATATGATTCACTTTGGAGTTATTAGTCTTATATGCCTTATAAAGTGACCTTTTTTCATTTGCAGCTTTTTTTTTTAAATATTTATTAACCGACTGTGGAGTTTTTTTAAATTTCCTATTAATTCCATAATTTTGGTATGTACCTGTCCTGCATTACATTTAAAACATTTTAAAACCTGTTCCACTGCTCCTCGAGTGTCTCCACACTTAAAAGCTTATCCCAGTGTATCTTCCTTAGAATTTTGCCACATCTACTCAAAATTTGCCCTACCAAAGTTAAACTTAACAATTTTAGTCTTTGCATTTGTACTCTTGCCAAACACTGAGAAATGTATTATATTATGTTCACTTGATCCTAGTGGTTGAATCTCCTCTACACCCTCAATTCTAACTTAATTACTACAAAATACTAAATCCAGATAAGCTTCATCCCGCGTTGGTGCTTTAACATACTGTGTTAAAAAACAGCCACTGATTATTTCTAAATACTCCTGCTCTTGTGCTCCTCCATTTGTAAAGTTATCCCAGTTAATATTTGGATAATTAAAGTCCTCATGACTATAATATCCCCCTGTAAACTTGCCTTTAAAATATTACTAAAAAGATGTGTGTTGAAATTACTTTCTGCATTGGATGGTCTGTAACACACTCCTTAAATAGGGCCTCTTTCCCTAATGCTTTCCAGGTGAAGCCACATGTCCTCACTAAGATGGGATTCATCATCCAACTGAAGAGGAATTCAATACCAACAAATTTTTTCAAAGAAGTATCGGGGTGCTAATTCATAGTATTCTTGACATAGTAAACTCGCTATTAGATACGGGGGTCTTCCCAGACAGACTTAAGACATGTTATTCTTGATAAGTTTCAGTCGGGTTTCAGAATAAATCACAGTACAGAAACTGCACTCATTAAAGTAGTCAATGACTTATGGATAAATGCAGACAGAGGCTGTTTATCTGTTCTCATCCTCTTAGATCTGAGTGCCACATTTGATACCATTGATCACAATATTCTTAGAAATCACCTTAGTCAATGGGTGGGCCTCTATGGCAGTGTCCAAAATTGGTTTGAATCCTACCTGGCAGGTAGAAAATTCTTTGTTAGTTGTGGTAATTATACTTCAAAGACACATGATATTCTATACGGTGTTCCACAAGGCTGTATCCTGGGTCCACTACTCTTTTCGATTTACATGCTTCCGTTAGGTCAGATTATCTTGGGGCAAAACATGAGCTACCACAGCTATGCTGATGACACACAGCTGTATTTATCAATAGCGCCTGATGACCCCGACACCCTTGAGTCACTGATACAATGTTTTACTTGTGTTTCTGAATGGATGAGTAGTACTTTTTAGATGAAATAAGGAGAAAACAGAAATTTTAGTGATTGGCAATAATGGATATAATGAGGTTATTAGCAATAAACTTCATGCATTAGGATTAAAAGTCAAGACAGGGGTAAAGAATTTAGGGGTAACTATTGACTCTGACCTGAATTTTAAATCATATATTAATCAGATTACTAGGACAGCATTTTTTCACTTAACAAATATAGCAAAAGCTAGACCTCTTATAACATGGCAAGATGCTGAGAAGTTAGTTCACGCTTTTGTTTTCAGTCGACTAGATTACTGTAACGCACTCCTCTCAGGACTACCCAAAAAAGACATCAATCTATTGCAACTAGTGCAGAATGCAGCTGCTAGAATCCTAACTAGGAAAAGAAAATCTAAACACATTTCTCCAGTTTTGATGTCACTACATTGGTTACCTGTGTCATTTAGAACTGACTTTAAAATACTGCTTATGGTTTACAAAGTTTTAAATAATCTCGCTCCATCTTATATTTCGGAATGTCTTATACCTTACACTTCAAATGAGTGTCTACTTAGAATTCCAAGAGCTAAACTTAAAAGAAGTGGTGAGGCGGCCTTCTGTTGTTGTGCACCTAAAATCTGGAATAGCTTGCCAACAGGAATTTGCTAGGTTAATACAGTGGAGCACTTTAAAACACTGCTGAAAACATTACTTTAACATGGCTTTCTCATCGCTGAGCAGTCTTATAATATTTGATCATTTTCCTTAATAAATAAATGACCAAGTATAATATTTTTGTCTCATTTGTTTAACTGGCTTCTCTTTATCTACTTTTAGGACTTGAGTGAAAATCTGATGATGTTTTTAGGTCATATTTATGCAGAAATATAGAAAATTCTAAAGGGTTCACAAACTTTCAAGCACAACTGTATGTAGTCTTTGATTGAGCAAAACTTCAGAGAGAGCACATACAGTAACTGCCTATGTGAATCATAAGTAGAGAAAGGGAAACGCCAAGATGCTCAGCATTTCATGCTTGACTTAATCATTGTGACGCATTGCCACATCAATTAGAATTACAGAATGACTTCTGGAAATTAGAGGTCACCAACTACATTTTGTGATGTCAAAACTAAATGCACAACATTTGCAATAGCAATAAGAAATACTACAGGACAAATACTTATGAAAACACATCACATACAAAAATGAAAAGTAAAACTAGGACGAACTCATTATTGCACCACATCACTGAATTGAGTTAGATTTTTTTTTCTTTGTTTTGCTAAATTATTTTTTTTTACACAAAGTGAATTCTTAATTTTTCAAATCAAAAAGTTGATTTCATGAAAACATGCCATTTCCAACTGTTAACCATGCAGTAGTAGACTGAGCTACAAAAAAGACATTCTTTAATTTTTATGTGTTGTCATACTCACACACTTAGAGGACACTGTCAGGGCTTTGATAAAGTAAGTACCAATATTCCAAGATCTGGGCAGGCAATACTACTAACATCACCCCTTTCATCCATAGACCTGAAGACCACTGCCCAGAACACGACTGATGTCATTTCCTTCACAGTTTCAAAAGTTTTGCCCCTTTCACCTTGTGTTCTATGTATGCACCCACCAAACTAGAAGTCAGCATTCATTAATGAAAACAGAGATTTTGAAAACCTATTTATGTTACTCTACTTTTCACTTAGTGGCACATACTATTCTTTTACCTCCTTTGTTTTGACACCTTCATTAAATGGGGTTATACTGTGGATGTTCAACAACCCTTTGTTGTGTCCTGTTCCTTCTTTACAACATTTATTTTTATTTGCTTTCATTTTGTTGCATTTTATGATCTTCCTTTGCAGAGCACCACATATTCAGTGTTTTGGCTTTATGGATGAGTGAGCTCAAGGGCTTACCAGTACAACCTCCATTTGGCTTGTTATAATACAATCCTGTGCAATTGCATATTGCAGGGTGAAGTTCTGTTTGCTTCAATCTTTTGCTTATGCACGCTCAGGCATATCTGTTGCAAATCAAAAATAATGTCATGCATGTGGAAAACCAGTGCCTCCTGCTAAATTTGTCTCTGTATCAACCTTGCTTTTCAATTAATTACATATTTTAATTTTTACAGTTACCAGTAAATGCAGCCTGGATGTCAAAAGAGTCCTGCTGCAACACATTTTTGTTATTATTTGACCTAATAATATAATGCAATTCAAATTCCAATAGTTTTCTGCACAGTTTCAAATAATAAGGCTTTCAAATAACATAGTATCATAAAATCTGATTGAGTTTAAGTAGGCAACTCAGTGCTAAAATTATACCCTTTAAAGTTTTAGCATATGGATTATACAGCACTTTCAGAAGTTGGATTGGGATTCTTCCACTTGAGCAAAAATAAGTATTTCTACAAGTAGTGTGCTATACGTATTAAAATAGATTTTGTACTGTACACTGTTATCCCATTTGGTATTTTTCTGAATACTGCTGTGAAAGAATTAGGGATGATTCTAAGTCCAAGGCTATCTTCAGAAAATACAAAAAAAAATGGCCAAATGGTTTAAGCATAAAACTTTCCCAGAATAAGTGATGTGGTTGTTTTTTTTCTTGATAACATCACTCACAGGTTGTGGGTATGCTGTAAACCTGGGTAGATTTTAGAAGAGATTAAAGCTAATGATTATTTTTTTGTTTGAATTATGGCATGTTTGGCACATATTGAACTGAGTGTATTTTGTTTAATGACTAAACTCCACTTTAATGGAAAGATCTCTTTCTCATCATGTCATAAGCTCTTCAAGGAGTGCCTTTTTAGTAATTATTTTATATACTCAGGAGATGCACTCTGAATCTACCCCCAAAGTGACTAATATCACCTCAGGGACAGATATAGGTAAAAAAAAATATTAGAAAAGTGGGGAGGTGGCTTTTCACAAAGTTTCTAATATGTCCATAGAAAAGAAAGTGTATCATTGGAAAATTAAACTTGGAACATGATATTTCAAAGATGAAAATACATTATCAGTACAGTGGCCTCTTAATGTCACAATATCTAATGACTTCCACGGCCTAAAAACAGTATAGTTTAAAAAAGGCTGAAAAAAGTGAATATTATATATAAGTAGTTAGGATCTTCTGTGTCTTAATCTTTAACAAATGGTAAACCACAGGATTACAGGTAGTACAGGTACAGGTTCTGGAAGGTAGCAGAGCTAGGCATGCAGAGATGATTTTGAACAAAATTTCTTGTCGCAATCTAAGCACTCATGGTTTAGTGGATGTCTGCCGATTTCCAGTATTTTATTGTGTAACTATTTGCAGCTCAGTAGTTGAACTGAAAGTTAGGTAATATCATGCCATTCTCAAGCTTAAGATCTCCACTTGATTAACCTTTTTAATGCATGACTATTTTGAATTCCAGACAAATGGAATTCTTAAAGAAAGATTTGTTGAAATATATATGTTGTTGCAGATGGCTGGGGGTTGCGACCCGGCTGGGACGGTTTGGAGGACCAGAGGAGGGCTTGCGCCTCCCTCAGACCATGTGGGTGCGACCACCCTGGTGCCTTTGGTGGCCACGGGTACAGGGCTTTGAAGCTCAACCCTGTAGTGGCCCATGATCACAGCCAGGGGGTGCCCCAATGCCTTGGGGACCCTGGACCTCAGCACTTCCGCCACACCTGGAAGTGCTGGGGGGAAAACGAGCAGGGACACCCGGATTGCTTCCGGGGATGCAGCCGGCACTTCTGCCACATTGGGGCGTGTTGGTGGGAGATTGCCGGAACACACCTAGAGCATATCCGGGTGCTTATAAAAGGGGCTGCCTCCCTTCATGTGATGACTTGAGTCGGGTGGAAGAAAGACAACGTCTGGGAGGAGGCAAGGAGGCGGCCTGAAGGAAAGGAAGAGACAAGGCATTGTATTGTGGCCAGGACTTTGGGGTTGTGTGGCACTGTACATAATGATGAATAAATGTGTTGTGGGTGACATGAATGTGTCCGTCTGTCTATGCCCGGGCCAAGCTCCACTATGTATATATGTAAAATCATGGGAATACTCTGGAAAAAAAAACAAATCTTGAAGGTATTCATTTTACCAATATTATTTCCCAGATAAAGTAAGATCGAAGGTGGAGGACCACTTGTTTAACAATTAGTATGATCTTTCCCATTTTATTACCAAAACTGATTTTTAAAATTTATGTTTTCTTGTAATAGGAATTCCCAGGTATTTAAATTGTTTTGATACAACTATTGAAAAGAATTCTAGTTTGGTCTCCCATACATGAGAAAAACAAATTAATTTTAAATCCAGAAACCTTATGAAAGTCTCCTAGCAAATGTAATACTAATGGAACAGATGAATAGCAGTCTGAGATATAAAGCACCATATCATCAGCATAAAGAGACAGTTTCTGTTCAAGCCCTTTTCTTATGATTCTGGTAATCTCTGGTTGCTTTTGGATACAGACTGATAGGGATTCAATAGCAATTCGAAAAAGTATGAGGGATAACAGACACTTGTCTGGTTTCATGCTCTAATTTGAACTAATCTAATGAACTAATGTTCAATCAGATGGTTGTGGTGAGCGTCCTCTTCTACGCGGTGGTGTGCTGGGGAGGCAGCATAAAGAAGAGGGATGCTACTAGCCTGGACAAACTGGTGAGGAAGGCGGGCTCTATTGTAGGCATTGAGCTGGACAGTTTGACATCTGTGGAAGAGCGACGGGCGCTGAGCAGGCTCCTGTCAATTATGGAGAATCCACTGCATCCACTAAACAGTATCATCTCCAGACAGAGGAGTAGCTTCAGTGACAGACTGCTGTCACTGTCCTGCTCCACTGACAGACTGAGGAGATCGTTCCTCCCCCACACTATGCAACACTTCAGTTCCAACCGGGGGGGTAAACATTAATATTATACAAAGTTATTGTCTGTTTTACCTGCATTTTTATCAGTCTTTAATTTAATATTGTTTTTTGTCAGTATGCTGCTGCTGGAGTATGTGAATTTCCCCTTGGGATTAATAAAGTATCTATCTATCTAAGTTTACATTATTTATACTTACACTATTGAGGATTCTAGACTAATACAAAGTAATTTAATTCATGCAGACATATTGATGCCAAACCAACATTTGTGCAGCAAAGTAATGTAAATAGATATTCCCATTCTACTCTATTCTATACTTTACTGTTCTGAGTTGTTACAGGCTGATTTATTTGTAGCAAAAAAGCAGCAAAGACAAATGTGTCATGTGTCTATATTATAATTTGAAGGGATTCCACCTTTTGTTCTTAAAAACAAAATACAATATTTATTTATTTATAAAAGATCTTCAATAGTCAAAGATTTATCTTGGCTGAAGGAGGTCAAATATTGTATTCTACCTACAATCAGAAAGGAGGAGTGTGAATTTTAAATCATAAAGGAATTTGCTTCTTGGCTACTGTATAGCCAAATGTGCTCATAGTGCCAGAGATTTCAACTGTTTAATGAACAATGCTCTAGGTTGATCTTTACCAACTACAATCATAATATTTAAAACTATGTTCGTTATCTCACACACAGTTTATTAGTGATCAAAACCTCTCTAACTGACAAAACTTTTTATACATACACATGAGACCACTATTTCAAACTTTTTCATTGATCAAATTCTTTTTACTTTTTTATATATTTCATTTAAAAATAAGCTATAGACTAAAAGGGTATCAGAATAGATCCATAAGAGTTCTTTGATCAAACGAAATATGTAGAATTTAACCTCATGACTGCTAGAAACACAGAGCAACTACTTTTATGTAATATCATTATTACTACAAACATAGAGAAAAAGTCAGCATAGAAAATACATATAAAGGAATCTCCAGACTCACTATACATACAGAAAAAATCTTTTGATATAGTCAAATAGGGTTTTATGTTTACAGTATTATGCAAAATTTGCTTCAGTTGCAAATAATGCAAATGGTGTTCGTTAATTTCCACTAATCCGAAGCTTTACTTTTTGTAAATGAGGTAAATTCAAAACTTAGAACAAGGCGTGGATTTCCATAACTTCCAATGCTTTTTGTGTTTGTTCCAATGTGGCCACATTAAAAATGCATGGTAAAACATTGGGTTACGGTGTTTCACTTCCTGTCTGGCTAACTTTAATGACCAAAAGATGGAACTTTTGATGCACCATTTGTTTGTAATACGATTACTTCATTTAATCTCTTTACTGTGCTTGACTTGTATGGAATTTTACAATTTTACAATGACGTTTGTTCTGAGATTTTATATAGTTTTTCTGTTATTTAAAATGTTACAGTACTATGATTTACTTTTTTTTAAATTCAACTGAATGAATTGTACTCATTGCCTTTCAATTAAAGGGTTGGGAAAGAAGTAGTGGCAAGCAAGGGGGCATATGTTCTGAAGGTTAACTACATAACATTTTTGTTCTTTAAATGTTAGTAAGCAAAGAAGTATTTTTAAAAAATAATATGGTGAACAATATGAGCACTATGTTGAGGTTTTTTTAGTCTTTGCTCCATCTCTGGACCGTTGTAAAAATTAGTAATCTGTAGCCGGGTCCAATAACCTATGGTATCATTAACACCTGGCATTAACAAGGTAATCCAATCATTATCAGATAACAGGTGACTGCATAAAAAACCTGAAATAAATGCACTTGTTACCAGAATGCAATTGGATCACTCTAACAACTTCATTTAAGTGTTCAAAAGCAGATATTGCCATTTCACTTTTTTATTTAATGCATGCTCTGTGCCAAAATGTCATTATGCCAATTCATAATGCGCATGTGCGCCAGCTTGTTCTGTTTTTAACTCCTACACAGTGCTCTCGTTAACTCCACTGTCCTAGTGTGAAGGTGTAGTGTAGCATGAAGGTGCTAGTATGTGTTATTTTTGTCATAACAGGGTCTTCTCTCTTTGAAAGTTGTCAATGAACTTAGTATATCTTCACCAGTTTGAGGAATCTATTGTGTTCTTATCAACAAAGAAATTTAAATAAAGTAAACATATTAAATAACAGTATTCAAATCAGCTTCATCCAATTAAGAGTTGCATGTTTATTCAAGGAACACTATCTCCTGTTTACTCTATGAGCAATTAAAACAATATGAATAGAGCAGTTTCAGTTAGATTAAAGCAAATTAATTGGTCATGTAATATCATCTTTTTTCTTTTTTGTTACAGAATTCAGTAACAGTTATATATTACATGCATAATTAAAAAAGGGTGATTAAAACTGAGCAGCACACTTTTAAAAGTATTCTGGCAGCACAGGAGGCACAAACAGGGACTAATGTAAAAATCAACCATCACGTCCTTGAGGAAATGAGAAGAAAAACCCATGCAAACATGAAATGTAAAAACTCCAAACTGAGGCATAGTATTCAAATCCAAGTAAGCTGGATTCATGAAGTAGCAAAATTATCCGTTGTATCCATTAATATTATATTTACAACATTGTTGGCATCCAAGGACTCTGTACAAAGATATTTAAAGGACAAAAGATTTAAAAAATAATGTGCTCATTCATATTTACTTGTTATTGGAGAGATTACATTTTTATAAGCTGAAGAGGTACAGAGCAGATACATGGTATATTGCTTCCTTTCTGACTTTCAAAACATGCCACTTTTCATGTGATACTGAAATATGATTTAAGATATTGCTAATGCTTTGTGATAAGCTGAAAAATTTGAGAAGATACATTCAGCTTTTTCTTTTCCTTTAAGCCAACAATAAACTTTTATTTAAACCATTCTATTTCAGCTACTCATAGTGCCCTATACTCTTGCTTGAAAAATACTATTATCACAAAGGCTTGAAATGTTAACACTATAATATTTTACATTAATGCCTTGACTTGGCAGGAAACAGATAACTCATTTTTTGAGATGAACCAGGAGATGAATTCCAAAAGCAAAATGAAACAAATGAAATATAAATGAAGTGACTGAAACCCAGTCGAGAGGCAAGAATCAAAGTCAAAATTCAGGCTAGATATCAAAACCAGGCAAAATACGATTATAATTAGCAAAGATTTACAGATTGATAAAGCTTGGTGCAAACGCTGAACTTTCATCCCATTGAGCTGATGAACTTGTGCTCATGACCCTGGAGACCACTCCCCTAGAAACACAGGATGTGACCCTAACTGTGGTTACACAAAATTAAGTCTATTTTAGAAAAGACACTACAATCAAGTCCTGATCATGACAATTAGTCTATGTAAAATAGACCGTTTTGATTGAGGGTTGGGATGAGTTTGATTTTCTAGTCAACATTGTGATAAAAAGCAAAAAATTGTAAACTTCCCAAGCAATATTTGTTGCTTCAAGGTCCATTGAAACAAATATTAAACATAATATTTATTTGTACACAATATTTTTTCTTCTACATTATCCTTATGTTTCAAAAGAGGAAAAATCACTTTTAGAACATAATAAAATACATACCCAAAATATTGACACTGAAATGTAGAATTTATCTTGGAAATTTATTGTCACCTGTACCTGTGCTACTTGCCTAAGATGGGAAGAAATCTAAGTAATCAATGTAGACCTAATGTTTTCTATTTGACACATGAGTTGTGTATTTGGTCCGGTATAATAATTACACCCAATCCCTTTTACTTGTGGCACTGTTTTTCTTGTCAAATTGAACACTCTTATAGTCAAAGTGTTTCGCTGGGAAAATGCAGTGATGGTCACTACTGCATTAGCCTGGTTTAGTGATTCTAATATAGTTGTGTCAGTGCTTTGGTTTTCGGATGTGCACGTATGATTTATTGTTATTGTCACTCATTCATTGTCCACCAAGTGAAGGTATCAGTCATATAACTATAAACCTCATTCGTGGGGCCTGAGTGGGTGCATTAAAGTTGTGACTGTGTTGGTGTTGATGGCATATAACAGCAGACAACAGATTAGGTCAAAACAACCAATTTTCTTATTTTTAGACCCATATTTTTGCATTTTTGTTATCATTTTTTATTGTTCTTCTACATATTTTGTCTATTTTTAAAATTTTCTTTATAACCATAGCCACTGGATAGACACACAGATTACTGTCACTTGTTCTTTTATTAAGGCAGGTATTTTTGTTGAATTTAGCTCATTTTAAATATTAAATATTATTTGTAGCTGCATTTGTCTGGTTTCCAAAACTTCTACAGCTTCTGCTTTCTAATGGGGTTCAGGCAATGAGTGTGACTGAATGACACATATGCAAATAATTCCACAGTTCAAATGTCTTTGTTTTAAAGTTTCAGTAAAAATTCAAGCAAAAGTATTTATACAAAAATAAAGAGAAAAATTGATAATGCAAAAGCAAATTTTTATATACAGGCCAAATTCTGTTACAACGAATATCGTTACAACGAATTTTTCATTACAACAAAGTATTTTTACAGTTCTGACAGTTTCCCCCATAAGATAGAGTCTATAAAAATCTTGTTACTACAAAATACATTCAGCAGATACTTTCATTACAATGAAGTGCCCAAAAGACCTTGAAATGCCTGAATGAATCATCCACAGAGCAGTCAAGAGAATGAATCATCCACAGAGCAGTTAGTTCTGTAGTCGCAGCTCAGCTGACCACAACGATCCCTGAACAGAAACATGGTAAATTTTTCTCTTTCTTCGAACTTTCCTTATACTTATTTTTGCTGTGTTTGTTTTCTGTGGTTTTCAGTGATATGTTTTGCTTATTGCTCGTCAACATTTGAAAAACATCCAATGGAATTTAACTTACTGTCACCCTTCTATAGAAATGGCAGACACGAGAAAATGACAACAGTTCACATTAGAAAAAAAGCTTGAATTTTTTAAGGCTCTCGATTCCATCAAAAAGAAAAAAGATGTTGCAGTGAATTTGGAATTTTGCCATCAACACTGTCAAATTTCTTGGAAGACTGAGCAAAAATAGAAGAAAAATCTCGGGTTGCAAACTGCTGCATTTGAAGATGTGGTTCAGTGATGCTCATTCAAGAAGCATTCCTATTCGCGGGTCACTCATTCAAGAAAAAGCAAAGTCACTGTCTATCTCTTTGGGCCATGAGGATTTTACTGCCAGCTTGGCTTGACTAATCCACTTTCGGAATTGTTTTGGAATTACAGCCGAAGCAATCTGTGAAGAAGTATCTGTAGTTCCAATTGAAAAAGCAAACGAATGGAGTGCAGGTGAAATCAGGAAAATCATCTCAGCTTATGAGCCCGAAGACATCCACAATGCTTATGAGACCGGAATCTTCTATCAGCTGCCACAGCATTGCACTTTAGCACTCAAAGGTGATCCATGCTGAGGAGGAAAAAATCTAAACAAAGGTTGACAGCTCTACTTTGCTGCAATTCAACTGACAGCCACAAAGTTATTCCTCTCATCCTTCGCAAGTCAACCAATCCTCTGTGTTACATTCCTTCCCTGGGAGTATAAAGCAAACCAGCAAGCTTGAATGACTCAAGACATTTTGGGAAACTGGGAAAACAACTGGACAAGGATATAAAAAAGAAGTAAAGGAAGATTCTGCTTCTGACTGATAACTGTGCTGCCCACATGCTTCCACATTTAGATAATGTCCATGTTGAGTTTCTCCCAACCAATTGCACGGCAGTGCTTCAGCTATTGGATTTGGGCATCACTCGCATCTTGAAAGTGCATTATCGCATGGAAATGCTGAGAAAAATTCTCGTCACAATAACTTGTAGACAGGAGGAGATGAAAGCGTGAAAGAAGCTATTAAAATGATTGCAAATGCCTGGACACAAGTTAAAGAAAGCACTATAGTGACAAATACAGAATCTCATTACTATGAAATTTTCATTACAACAAAATATTTTTTTTGGGCATTGGCACTTCGTTGTAACAGAATTTGACCTGTAGATGTTTCTGTTCAAGTCTTGTATATCTTATGCTTCTTTGAGTTCTCTATATAACAAACAGTCTTATATTTATATATCAAAATTGCAGACATGATACATGAACGGTCAGAAAAACATATGCAGTCGTCACCCCAAAGAAAAAGCAAATCAGATTGTTATGTTTCTAGCTAACTAAAGAATGCCTAAAATCCTACTACTGCAGTTTAGATAAAGCTGAGCACTAAGAAAGTTCCATTACAAGTAAGCTTTACGGATTAAACAGAATCATCAATTATCTATGAGAAACTCACACTGTAAACAAATTAAGCAATCACTCACTGTGCATTTTAACATTAAACATTCTAAGATTGCCTCTTACTGTATACAAAGGGAAAGTCTATAGCAATAAAGTAGAACTAACAAAAGCAAACCAAAATGATAAAGTGCCTAACATGTCTTTCACAAGTCACATTTTCCCTTATATTCAATTTAAATACTTAAAATTATGTGTACTATACATACTGATGCTTTAGTCAGTCATCTAAAGTGGCAGGTGTACGCTTTAAATTAAAACTATTAATAAACAAAATAAAAGTTAGCCATATGGATAGATACACATATTACAATAGGGACTGATGATCTGAAAGAGAGTCCTTGCTCTTACAATACTTGTTTATATTGTGAATCTTTTATTTCACTTTTCCCAATTCTATCCACATTCAATTCCTGCACTGTGCCAAGTTTTGAGGGTTTAAGGATTAGTCATTGGAATCAAAAGATTCGGCAGCATAGGACTTTAGTGTTGATTTTATTTAAACTAAGGATTAAAACTTAATTTGAGGAGCTTGGTCTTTGATACACAATGAAGCAGAAGGGTTTGAATTTGCCTTTGGTGATTACTGTGAAGGTTTTTTTTTAGTTTCTGAAATATTCTTGCTATTTGGAATAAAAATAAAATAGATGTAAACTCTTTGCCTAAAAAGCTCACAGTCCAGTTCAATTGCTTTTTGTTACTCATATAAAACAGAAAACAAGCAGAATCATAACTTTTCAAACCAAGTCTACGATAACCATTGCATGAAGATGGAATCCTAATTAGCTTTTTTCTTTGCAATTTTATTTTTCTTTTCTTTTCTCTGTATTAATTTTGAAGTAAATGGTCAAATCTGTTATGTTTTTGCTATTTTATTGATGAGTAGCATGTCATTGAAATGTTCTGCTTTTCAAAACTAATATATATATATATAGTAATAAGAAGAAACTTGAGGCAGGGCAAGGTTTGGGGCAGCCACCCGTTTAATGCGGTTTCCTGGCTGCAAAAGCAATTGATTCATGTAAGGCAAGTTTACACGACAGAGTCCAAAACAGAACTGCCTCCCAGAGCAAAGGCAGGAGGCTTTATAGGACGGTGGGCGGAAGTGATGTCGTCCTCGGGACCGGAAGTGATGTCGTCCTCGGGGCCGGGGCCGGAAGTGATGTGTCCCGCTTCGAGGTGGTGGCTCCTGGTGGGATTTCCCGGGAAAGACCTGTAGGGAACTCAGAAAGAGCGTCAGCGTACCCCGCCCCCCCCGGGCAGATGTATAATCAGTCCTCTCAAAGCCCTTCAGCTGCCTCCTATGCACACATGTGTGACAATATATATATATATATATATATATATATATATATATATATATACAGTATATATAAAAATGAACCACATCCATGCACACCCCACCTCCACCACATTCAATTCCTGTATTGCACCCAGTGTTGCTGGGATATAGTCAGTCCCTTCAGATTCTTAACTGAATGTGTCTTAAAAAAATAATATTCATCCAAAGCTCCTATATCTATTCCAGACTATTTCTATATATATTAGAAATGTTGAGAAAAATAATATGCATAACTTTCCTTATTATTTGCATATCATGACCTTATCACTGTTTTTTAATACAACTAACCTTTATAAAATATTTTAAAAATAAAAATGTTATAACTCTTTAATGATGTAAACAAAATAACAAAAATGTTTCTACTTTTAAACAGTTAAGTAATAACGGTCTGGATAAAGTTCTCAAATGCAGCTGAATGTTATGCCTTGTGAACATTTCCTGACCTGTTGAATATGTAATAACCTGCCAAGACCCACCAATGTATTAATTGTGACCTGCTAGAGACCCTGAGGTAGCCCTCCCACTGAGCAAAACTTCCTTTCTCTCAGAACACTTAGAAAGATTAATTTGACTCCTGGAGTGCTTTGAGAACATGCTATTCTTATTAACAAATGTTTTTTAAAAACATTTGTAATGTTTACAAAACTTTATTGGATGTACAAACAAAAGAGTGTATTTTATTAAAGAAAGAATATTCAGTTGTTCTTAAGAATCAGTTTTGCAGCAAACCCAATCACGCATGCAATAACTACTTTTTTTTTTTTATTGACTCTCTCAAAAAGGTCATGATGACAGATAATATTTACCTAAATAGTTGATCTAAATATACAGTCCATAAAACAAGTCAATCTTTTAATACAGCCAAACAGAACAAAATAAACAAAAAAACTTTTGATAGAACAGTTTTGTGTTCAACAACTAGGATCACAATTGCTAGGTCTCCCTTTTTTAAACCTCTTGTGTTCACTGCCAGTGCAGAATTGCAAATAGGGATTTTTTTTTTATTTACGCACTCCTTTCCCAATACCAATGACAACTTATTCGGTGGAGTTCATATTTTCATGTACCTTCTACAGTGACCAGAATATGGCAGTATGTAAAAGCTGCATGTTTTTTCATTTTGTGGTGTAGGCAAATGGCCCCTCACCTTTCCCTCTCTCTCTCTCTGTATCACCTCCTGACTTTAACTCAGGATATCCAGGACATTAACATTGTTTTAAAGCTGTTCCTGTTGACTTTATGCTTAGGGTCTTTGTCTTACTGGAAAACACAATTTCCCCTAAGGTGTAGTTTATTTTGCAGACTGCATCTACTTTTCCTCCAGTATTTTCTTGTATTTTGCTGAATTCATTTTACCCTCTACCTTTATAAACTTTAGTGTTGGCAGCAAAGTAGTATCCCTTTAGCATGATGTTTCCTTGAAAATGCATTTTATTCACATTTCTAGTACACAAAACCATTTTACATTGTATATCATATTTATTGTTCTGGACAATAAAAATCTTCCTTTTGTGTGACGAGAGTCTAATGTTTAACACAGAATGGTGATATACCTAAATAATTGGTATCATTTGATAATTTTTAATGGGTTCCTGAATTTTTGTCTTACAATAGCCACTTTTTGCGAGAAAGAAATCTTTCACTCAATGTGCTGTCATGTAAACTCCTGGGGCCTCAAGGTTAAACAGTATGTACACACAAAAAATGTTGCATATGTTTGTTCCCATGCTCACATGGAGAAGTATAAAAAATAAACTTGAAGCCACACACATTTTCACGGCAACCTCAGACCAAGCATACGCATGTTTCTGCTCAGTTTTGTAAACAGGCAGCACCCAGCGTCAAAGCAGTGCTATTGTTTCTATGTGGTTTCCCTTCCCTTTCTTTTTTAGATTTGTATCCATGACGCGAATCAAATCAAATACACAGAAATTAACTGCATATCATTTAAAAATTTAAGGCACTTGATTGTAATAATTCTTTAAAAATATAATAATGCACTAATTGTCCAAACTATTCCAACTACCAAGGCTGCTTTAGCGTTGTTTGAAGACATCACAAATGGAAGAATTAGAAGAGAGCATGTATTTAGAGACCATACAAATTTCTTGCCCCATGATGATGTGAGATATGGCCGGCTTGTCATCCTGGCCAATACTCCCAGGCCGCCAGATGGAGCCCTCCCTGCAGTATGGAGGTGCCCCAAAGACCAGCAGGGAATCATGGACGCTGTAGTTTTTATCCTCAGCCCTGCTGGATACCTCAGGGGCTGCAAGAGGGTGCTGCAGGGAGGACCGAGGACTCATTTGTGCTCTATGACCCGGACGTTCGTCATAGGAAGAGCGACAGGCTTCCGGGGTAAAGAAAAGAACTTTTACCTGACCCGGAAGTGATTGAGGATCACATGGACTGGGGATTGAGAACACTTCCGGGTCAGGGAATATAAAAGGACTGTGGGAGCTCCCAGACGGCGAGCTGAGCTGGGTGGAAGGGTGGCAACGCGTCTGGGAGCTGGAGGATTGGTTTATTATTGTAGTTATTGTTATTATATGAGTATTGTGGTGGAGAGTGTGCTTTGTGCACTGTGGCATAAAAATAAAGTCAACTTGAGGACTTTTACCTGGTGTCTGGAGTCGTGGACAGGGGTTCAAGGGAGCAAGAGCACCCCCTATCTACCACAGATGATGACTAGCTTCTAAGTCAATTTAGAATTTCCAAGAGCTATCCTCTTGTGGCTGTGTGCTGTTAGAATATTAGGATGCAAATTTGACATCATTTTTATGATGAAATTCATTAAAGTATGTATATTACATTTTACAGATAAATTGTTAGTTTAATTTAAATAATGTATACTCTTAATAATTAAACATGTGGGAGCACGGTGGCATGGTGGAAGTGCTGCTCCTTTGCAGTAAGGGAGTCACATCCCAGGTGTTTCCTGTCTGGAGTTTGTATGTTTTCCTGGAGTGTTTCCTTCACACGCTTTAGTTTCCTTCCAAAGACATGTAGATTAGGGGATTTGGTGATGCTAAATTGACTCTGCTAGTGTATGTCTGTGCTCGTATTCACTCTGCGATGAGGTGATGCCCCATCGTGGGATTGTTCCTGCCTCATGCTCAATGCTTGCTGGGACTGGTGTGACACTGGATAGATGGAAGAAATAATTAAACATGTATTACCAAGACTTTTCAATATTCCTTGAAAGTTTTGAAGCATTGTCATTCTAAGCTTACAGCTGGTTTTACATTTATTACAGATGATTGTTGTGTGGTGATTGGTTATGTGGAGAAAGAAAATGGAAGGATGGGAATTGGTGGTTGATATGTTTGATATGTTTAACAGAGATAGTACTTTTGCAATAAAGAAAGGTTATCCAGAAGAACATCCATTAAATTCCCAGGACACTTTGCCACAATATCTCTAAAAACTGATTGCAAAAGGAGCTGTATGTTGAAAGAAGAGAATATTTATAGAAGTTGTGACGAGGCTCCAAGTGGCTAGATGTATGAATGAGTATTGCACTGGTTTAATTGAAATAATGTGTAAATGTTGGGTTTGTGCGCTGGTGGTCAGGGAAACAGACACAGAATTCAATGGATGTTCATCTGAGTGGACTTTCTTTATTGCAGCTATGCTGTCTTTACCAACTGTACCAAACCCCAGTTCCTGTCCTTTTGTTTTCTTTCCACACATAACCAATCACCACACAATAAACATCTTCATGACAGTAAAACTAGCTATAGACTTAAAACACACTGGGTGTTCAGAAATTTTAAGGAACATATGAAAACTCTTTATAAGTACATGTTTAATAATTCCATCCAAAAACCGTTTTTTATTTTTGTTATGATATGGATTTTTCTTATACTGCAACACCAGTTTAAATTGCCTAAACAACATTCGGAACGTGGTGCCGTGGGAAACTGTTCAAGTGGGGACCTTTTTCACTGCTACACTGCTAATCACAGAGGTGTTGTGTGGGGGCTCTTTTTCACTGCTACACCGCTAAATAGGTAGTGGTAGTGTAGGTATTGCGTGGTGAAAATGGACAGAGAACATTCTGAAACTGAAGCTGTAGCTGACGAAAAAGTTGAACATGATGACACAGAAGAACATTTGCCGAAAAAAGGGAGTCACGTCCGTTGCCTGGAGATACTTTGGTTTTAAAAGGTCAGATGTGGACCATTCTGTTCAAATGTGTAAATACTGTTCCTATACTACTGGATAAAACTGCAAGCCAAGTTGTACTTGTTTTATTTGTTTTCAATACAGTGTAATGTACCTGGGTACTGTGTAATAGTGCGACATGTTGACTTTATTCTCGACATTTCCACTTTAATCTCGACGCTTATGATGAGAGTAAAGTCGACATGTTGACTTTATTCTCATAATTTGTCATTAAAGTAGAACATCATAAACTAAACTTCATTGTAAAATGAATATTTAATTTACTAGATTTTCTCAAACCCTGTCATAAGTTATATAGCACATTAAATGCTTTGTGTTAAGTGTTCCCCAAGCCATGTTAAATCGATACGTGCTTCTTAAACTGACTTCCTCTTGTACTGAGGAGGCGCCGGCAGCGGTCACCACACAGAATATATTCACTTCATGATATTCCTGTTCTCAGAACATTTAGAATGCTAAGATAAATACTTGATATAATTTTCATGATGAAATACATTAAAGCATGTATTAATTATGTGGGGGCACATCAGCGTGTAGGTTGCACTGCTGCCTCGCAGTAAGGGTGTCTCGGATGTACCCTGCCTTGAATTTGCATGTTTTTCTGGTGGGTTTACTCAGTGTGCTTCAGTTTCATTTCAAAGTCATGTAGGATGTGGGGTTTTGTTTTGCTATTTTGACACTAGTGTATGTATTGCTTGTATTCACCCTGCGATGTGCTGGTGACTTGTTCAGGATTTGCTCCTGCCCGCCACTCAATGCTTGCTGGGATGGGCTCAATGCTGAATGAATGGCATAATTAAATAATAATGTATAACGAAGATATTTTTAAAGTTCTGAACACTCGGTGGGCTAAGTTTATAACTAGTTTTAATTTCACAAAGACGTTTATCATGAGGTTGTGTGGAGAAAAAAAAAGGAAGAATAGGAGCTGAGGGTCTTGGTACCGCAGACGGACAACACGTGTGCAATAAAGAAAGCCCGTTTAGAAGAACATCCGTTGAATTCTGTGTTTGTGTCTCCGACCACCAGATCACAAACCCAACATTTTCACAATATTTAAGTTAAACCTTTACAAACCCATTCATACATCCAGTTTTTTGGAGCCTCGTCACACCTGCCATAAAGTTCTCTACACTGAACATACACCTAGGGAGCCCTTACTGCGAGGGAGCTGCACTACCGCCTCACTACTGTGCATGTTTAATACCTGCTTTGATGCATTTCATCATGAAAATGATATCAAGTATTTATCTTAGCATTCTACGTTTTCAGAGAGCAGGAATATCATGAAGTGAATGGATTCTGTGCGTTGATCGCTTCCGGCGCCACCTCTTAGTGCGGAGGAAGTCAGTTTAAGAAGCGTAGTGATTAACAACTGGGTTGGGGAGCACTTAATTCAAATCATTTAATGTGCTGCATTAAATTATGACGGGGTTTGAGAAAATCTAGTAAATTAAACATTGATTTTAGGATGAAGTTTAGTTTACGACATTCTACTTTAATTATAAAATAAACTATGAGAATAAAGTGGAAATGTTGACTTTAATCTCAACATAAACAGCGACAATAAAGTGGCAATGTCAACTTAAATCTCGACATAAGCGTCAAAATTAAAGTGTAAATGTCAAGAATAAAGTCAACATGTTGACTTTATTCTTGACACATAGATTGTTTTTTTTCTTCCCTGTGTCCGTATTTTTTTTTTGTTCACCGTGGCCCTAATAATATTCCATAGGGCTATACCACAAATGTATATAGCTTAGCTTGAAGCAAGGTCCATATTAATGCAGTTTGCCTAAATGATGGTTCAGTTGGTAAAGATGTCATCACCAAGTTGCATTTGTTTTATTTTATTTTAATTTGGTGAATACTATGTAATGCACCTGGGCTTGAAGTCTTGAAGTAATAGTGCAACTATCAGTAATACTACTATTATTTATTTTATTGTTATTATTTATTAGTTTAAATATTGTCCAGTTTAATGATGGTAAAGTTGTTTAAAAAGTCACTTTAACGTGTCAGTGGACAGAGATTGTTAACATTAACAAAGTGTAGTTGGTTTACAAAAAATATTTACTATTTATTCTTTTTCTAAGATACGTTCAGTGCAATACAACTTTTGACAAGCACCTCTGGAAATTTTACTAAGTCTAAATGCCTCTTTGGATGGTTGAAAATATGTTGTCAAAATTATAGTTTAAGTTTTTGCAAAATTTGTTCAATAAAAAGGTTCTATATTTTGAATGCATCTGTCATGCAGTGTGATTCCTTCTCTTCATTAGTGCCACCCCCTTGAAAACTATCACGTTATGGGGCCATGCAAACCTGTGTTAATACTTGTGTGCACATTAAAATGTTTTTTTTGTACAATGCTCATGACAGTGGAATAGGTTATTTTTAGCCAGTCTAATGCAGTAATTGCAGTGGAAAATGTGGTTAACATCCACTCATGCAAGGGAAAAAAATACCGTCGAATACAGTGAAACCGGGATAATTTAGAAAAATACCGTGATATAGAATTTTGGTCATACCACCCACCCCTAGGCACTGTGTGAGTTTCTGAACTTAAACTTTTGAGTGCCTCTGCCACGCTGTGCCACTCCATCTGTTACCTTATTTTGCTTATACCACTGCTTCAGCCACCAAACAATACATTTTTCCTTGCCTCCACTTCACAGGACCTCCATTTCACATTTGCTGAAATTCTTCTTTTTTACAAATGTTTTTGCCATTGTCTTTTAACAAAACACTGAACGGAAGGGGCTATTTATACTGATTTGCATATTCAAAAAGGTGATGTTCTCGGGGGTGTTTTCCATCTTTTTTTTGGTCATTTTTTAAATTTTGTTAAAGCAACATGACATGAAATACACATTTAACCTTAATGAAGGCATGTATGACAAACAGACTTAAATGTACATATACCATTAGGTTGTTTAGATTCACGATATATGATGGGAGAGTAGAGCTGGGGCAACATTTAAAAGTATACAGTATATTGTAATGTTGAATATCTGGTTTGTATTCTAGTTTTGATTTTTAGACATAGGAGAATTAATCAGAATCACTTTATAATGGATATGCAGGAACACCTAAAATACTTCATTTGAAAACATTAACCTAAAGATTGTTTTTGTTGAAATGGAGCACTTCTGTAATAGCTGACAGTCGTGCCCCCACATGAACATGCTAGATTTTTAATGCATCCATATTGCTTTCTGGGAGGTCAGAAATTGTAATAATTTTAGTTCAAGTCAAATACCACTGTGACATCTCAACACAGCAAACTGGCATGTGGAGTCAACTTTGTATGCACTTTAGAATACCAGCACTGGATCAATGTGTATTTTGTAGCATGGATATTTCCATTTGATGTGTAACATAAAGAATAACAAGTCAGCAAACCTATCTGAAAAATGAAATGAATATTAATACAACATCCACACTTGACCTGCATCATAAAATAAAAAGCAATAGTAGTGTGCATTTAAAGTGAAAATTTTAATTCACTCTAGTCATTTTTCAGTATCACTGATTTATTTTTATATTTTCTTCACTGAAACATCACTTCTGTGGCTGATGCTCCCTAAGGGACGTCAGTAGGATGCATTCTGTTCTTGTGCTGAAGATAATAGGCACAGCTGTTTGCTCCAGGAAATTAGATCATGTAACAAATTCATTCTTATCACACCAAGACACTCATTTTAATCATGTCACACATTGGTCCAGTTTAATTTTAAATAAATCTATTAGTCAAATCAAGCATTTGTTTTCTGCATTAACATGTGTTTAACATAAATTTGTGATGATATAAAAGAAAACATAAGAGAATATCTCTTTTGATCCTTCATCGTCTTTACACTTTATTTTGTAATTTTTCAGTATTTGGAAATTAAATGTTTTTAGCATTGTTTTAGTTAAACATGCCCTGCTTTAAAACTGTGAATGTGTGATCCATAGGGCTGCATTTATGTGTACGTAGAGGTTTATAATTTAATGTAGTTGATTATTCAAATTGACAGATGTTTTAGGCTTAGTACTGCTTTGTAAAAAACATTTGTCATTTTTCTGTATATGACTTCACTTAAACAGATATCCTTTTTCTTGAGTATTATACAGTATTTGTATCCTTTTCTTCATAGTTAATGTGTTGTAAATAGTAATAACTATGTATAATGTGAATACTAGGACATTTTTTCCAGAATGGCAAATAGTAAAATACTGCTAACAATAATTGAACTTTGGCAAACATCACAGTCTACTTGGTATTACCAAGAGTATGCACTACATACTGCAAGCAACAAAATATTACAACATACATTATATGACTAAATCCAAAAAAATATAAAAGAAAAGGTTTTTAGTTCCTACAAATTATATTTTGAGACAAAACTGTAGATTATTGCTATTAAAAGATAATGCAGTGTTCTAGAAACATAAGCATTGGTCATCAAATGTCAGACACTAGCAATGAGTTATCATTAAACAATTAATATGAATTAATTGTCAATATGAAGATCTTTAATGATTTTGATGTAGCAGCTTATTTTGTTACAAAATGTTGTGTATTTCATTAGTCAATACAACACATAGTATATTGATGTCAAGAATAGGCTAGGACTCCACATCCATTCCATCCTTTATATCTGGTATTGGCTGTGACTCTGTGTTTAGTTATTCTCTTTATATATATTATTGGACCCAGTCTGTGTTGTTATGCAGCAGGCATATGACAGAGGGTTTGGGACATAAACTGAGTGTGCTCTGTTATTGCATTTCATTCCTCCTGTAACAGCCCTTTAATGAAAACAGCCCTGTGTCTAAGAATTTTAGTGTTTATTGACTTTGGGTTTGCCTTTGGACTCTTTGAGTTTTGATTGATGTTTGCTTTGATTCCTTTAAGTTCTTGTCTGCTTTTGGATCTCCAAAATATTATAAGAATGAATAGAACCATATACTCTTCACTTCTAGGAAACCAATGCTGAAAGAAACTTTTTGTTAAAGTTCCTATTTTAATGTTCATGCTTTTGGATAAATAATTAATTTATCACGACTTTATCAACATTTTCCCCTCTAGTTTAAGTATTCTTTTTTTGACCCTTTCTTGTTCCTTAGCTCCAATTTCTGGTTATTCCTCACCGGGATATATTTTTCCTTTCTAAAGACTGAAAATTATTGAAAGCTTTTTTTTGTTTTTGATCACATATTTGTGTAGTCTCCAGGAGCTAAAATTTTACCACTTGTCATGAAAAAAAAACATTTCTCTATCTTCAAAGAAGGCAGCAACAGAATCCAGATGAGAATGTGGAATATTTCTTTATTTACAGAGTTACACACAAATGTCTCTGTCCATGGAGTGAAGTCAAGTCAAGTCAAGTTGGGGAACATGCACTGGTACAGTGCGTTGCCGCACCCACTACACGACGAAACAACTGAGGATCCTGGTTTGCAACCCCCCAGGCAGATGCACGGTTTAGTCCCACCCACCAGGAAATGACCCTCTATCTGCCGCAGCCAGGTGTTACGTGGGCAACCCCTTGGCCTGGTCCAGCCACTTGGGTCCCCAACAATGAGGATAGTGCCGTAACTGACGCTCCCTCACAATGCAGGCAATGTGCCTCATTCGGTACTCCATGAGCAACTGCTCATTGGACACAAAGTCAAACCAAAGGTACCCAAGGATTTTCCAGAGAGACACAGTACCAAAGGAGTCCAGTCTTCGTCTCAGGTCACTGGATAGCGTCCATGTCTCGCAACCATATAGCAAGACAGGAAGCACCAGGACTCTAAAGACTTGGACCTTCGTCCTTTTGCATAGATATCAGGAGCACCACACACCCCTTTCAAGCGACTTCATGACCCTCCATGCTCTCCCAATCCGTCTACTGACTTCATAGGAAGAGTCACCAGAGACATGGATGTCACTGCCAAGGTACTGTAAGTAATCCTCTTAACAAGGTCAACACTCTTTCCGCAAACAGACACACTGCTCATGGCTGTGCCCAAGAGGTCATTAAAGGCCTGGATCTTGGTTTTTATCCAGGACACTTGCATGCCCAGGCATTCAGACTCCTCACTCAGTCTCTCGAGCCGCTGGACCCTATGACCTTGCCCAACACCCAGTCCATACAAGCATTAAACAGAGTAGGAGGAAGAACACACCCCTGACGAACCCCAGAATCAACTGGGAAAAACGCAGAGGTCCTTCCTCCACTCTGCACAGCATTCACAGTACCAGTGTACTGGCCGGCCATGATATCCAGCAACCTCAAGGGGATCCCGCGAACCCATAGGATGTCCCAGGGCAGCTTGATCAACTGAGTCGAATGGTTTGTGAAAATCGGCAAAGGCTGCAAAGAAACTCTGCCGATATTCACGTTTGCGCTCCATGATAACCCTCAGTCCAAGGATGCAGTCAATGGTAGACTTCTAAGGCGTAAAACCAGACTGCTCTGTTCACTGGTAGGTGAGCAAGTGATCACGGATCCTATTGAGGACGACCCTAGCAACGACCTTACCTGGCACCGAGAGCAGTGTTATCCCCCTGTAGTTGCTGCAATCCTAGCGATCACCCTTCCCTTTCCAGATAGAGACGACAAGTCCCATTTTCCAGTCAGTTGGAATGATGCCAGTCTTCCAAATGGAAGCAAGATTGCTTGCAATGCCAGGAGGACAGCCTTACCCCCAGCCTGGAGAAGCTCACCCCGGATACCACAGATCCCTGCAGCCTTTCCCCCCCTCAGCTGGTTCACCACCTGTGCAATCTCAGTGAGACTGGGTGGTTCACAGCTAATCGGAGGATCAGCCTCAACATCTGTGGACCCAGAGATATCCAACGTCCTAGCCGGAGGATCAGCTTTGAACAACTGCTCAAAGTAGCCAGCCCAGCGGGTCACAACTGCAATGTCATCCATAAGGACCATTCCATCAGCCGCCCTGACTGCAACTCTGCAAGGAACAGATTCAGATGTGCGTAATGCTTCGAATCCTCTGTAAGCAGGATGTGGGTCACTAAACCACAGATGGTGTGGCACTTGCTCATAGATTCCTCTAACAAACACCTCTTTATCTGCCCTCAGAACCCTCGCAACCATCCTTCTCAGTTCCCGGTACAGATCAGAGTTGCTATTGAGCCATGTGCTGCGACTCCTCTCGACGATATCCAGGGTGCCCTGCGAGATGAAACACCCCCTTCTGGGAACACCAGTAACACCAACACAACCCTCAGCAACCTTCAGGGTCTTGTCACGGAAGGTCTCCCACATCACATTAGGATCGGCAGTCATATCCAAATCTGAAAGTTCCTCACACAAACTGCGTGCAAACTCATTAGAAACAGCCAGGTCTTGGAGTCTGGCCAAGTCCAGGCTCATTTTCCTAGTAGGTGATAACCTGTTGGACACAAGCTGGATCCTAAGAGTAGCAACAACAAGTCTGTGGTCAGAATTCAAACTGGGCACTTCTGTAGACCCTGCAGTTTTGCAAGAGCCTCCAGCGTCTGTCCACAGTGCTAGTGGTTGCATTAAAGTTACCCATGACCAGAGGAGTGGGAGTGGGAGTGAGCCACCAATTAAACAATTCATCTCTTTTTATGTTTTTTTTCTAATTGCACCACGTTTTCTAATAAATTACAATCTGACTTAAAATGCAGAACTTTATTATGTCCTCCAATCAACTAAAGCTGCCAATAATTTCTGACTCATGTCTGTCTCTTGTCATGTCTGACTCATTATTCTCAACAACATTTCATTAAGAGGGGTGTTTAGCACATTCTCCCATTGATCCTAGCACCACTTGATAGGATGGGTATATGGGCTTTCCCTTCAGCTTATCCACGTTTTCTGGAAGGGTGTTCATTACTTATTACTCATTACTACATTGGTGGCTTCTCCAAGATAAGGCAAATACCTCAGACACTCAAGTTTTAAGTTACATTTAGTTAACTCTAGAGTTAAATTCAGATCTCTTTCTTATGTTTTATATATTGTCATACACGTGTGCATAGGAGGCAGTCAATGGGCTTAACTGAATGTTGTATGCTGGGACAAGGGTTGATTGGGTGCAATAATGCTTTTTCTCCTTCCCCAGCAGATCCACGGAACTACAACCAGGCTCTGACATCACTTCCAGCAATGCAGCAGACACGCCTCTTCCTCTATAAAAATCCAGCCTCTTCAGATTGCCAACAATCCTGTTTTGGAAACAGTCTTTTAAGATTACTCTGTTTGAGATTCTTTTTTACCCTGACTTGTCAAGTATACGGGCTGGATCCCCAAACCTCTGTCTCTCATTACAAAATATACATATATACTGTGCACTTATGTCTGGTAATGGTTTGCTACAGTTGTGCTTGAAAGTTCACAAACCTTTAGAATTTTCTATATTTCTGCATAAATATAACCTAAAACATCATCAGATTTTCACTCAAGTCCTAAAAGTAGATAAAGAGAAACCAGTTGAACAAATGAGACAAAAATATTATACTTGGTCATTTATTTATTGAGGAAAATGATCGAATATTACATATTTGTGAGTGGCAAAAGTATGTGAACCTCTAAGATTAGCAGTTAGTTTGAAGGTGAAATTAGAGTCAGGTGTTTTGAATCAATGGGATGACATTTAGGTGTGTGGGCACCCTGTGTTATTTAAAGAACAGGGATCTATCAAAGTCTGCTCTTCACAACACATGTTTGTGGAAGTGTATTATGGCATGAACAAAGAAGATTTCTGAGGACCTCAGAAAAAGAGCTATTGATGTTCATCAGGCTGGAAAAGGTTACAAAACCATCTGTAAAGAGTTTGGACTCCACCAATCCACAGTCAGACAGAGTGTGTACAAATGGAGGAAATTCAAGACCATTGTTACCCTCCCCAGGAGTGGTTGACCAACACAGATCACTCCAAGAGCAAGCTAATGCTTGGCTAATGTTCATGAGTGCACCATCGGGAGAACACTGAACAACAATGGTGTGCATGGTAAGGTTGAAAGAAGAAAGCCACTGCTCTCCAGAAAAAACATTGCTGTTCATCTGCAGTTTGCTAAAGATCACGTGGACAAACCAGAAGACTATTGGAAGAATGTTTTGTGGACGGATGAGACCAAAATAGAACTTTTTGGTTTAAATGAAAAGCGTTATGTTTGGAGAAAGGAAAACACTGCATTCCAGCATAAGAAACTTATCCCATTGGTGAAACATGGTGGTGGTATTATCATGGTGGTATTATCATGGTTTGGGCCTGTTTTGCTGCATCTGGACCAGGACGGCTTGCCTTCATTGATGGAACAATGAATTCTGAATTATATCAGAGAATTCTAAAGGAAAATGTCAGGACATCTGTCCATGAACTGAATTATGATTAATCAACATAGAAGCATAACTCCTTCATCAAATACTGTACCAAAAAAGGGTGTTAAAATTCTTAAGAGACATTCTGGCATGCCCAAAGGAGTGCCTGCATGAGTAGTAATGCAGAGACATAAATATACTATATCTGAACAACCTTCTTAAGCTGTCTGTATTACAGTGCACTAAAATTGCTGAAGACTATATATATATTTTAAGTGCAAAATTCTTTTTTTTTTTTTTTTTTTTTTAAAGACTATATTGGTAACAGATATCTCTATCTTTTAACTCTAAAGCACCGCTGCATTGGGGCTTGTTTTGCTTTGAACGTGCTCTGTCTCTGGGTATGTCAGAGGACTGGGACTGTGTGAAGTGGGTTTTAGCCTCACTTGGGGAGGCAAAAAGGGAGGGTGGGGGGTTAAGGGGGGGAGAGAAAGAGAGCAGGCTTGATCTATACCTAATCTATCCTATTAATCTTAATAATTATAACTACCAACGTAATAATAAGCTGCATGGCAACAACTCTAGGGGAAATAGGAAATTAAGGCCGAAGCTGTCTCACTTTCAGTTAAGACTATAAAATGACATCAAAAACTCAGAATCAGTGTCTCCATGACGGGACAGTTAATTTCGTAAGCTGGAATGTTAAAGGCCTGAATCACGAATTAAAGAGAAAGAAAGTACTCTCACCTAACAGGTCTAAATGCTAAAATAGTATTTTTACAGGAAACTCACTTAATAAGCAAGGATCAGTTCCGGCTGCAAAACGACTGGACTGGCCAAATGTTCCATTCTAGTTTTACAAAGAAAACTAGAGGGGTGGGAATTCTCATACATAGAACAGTACCATTTGTAGCATCAGATGTAGTATTGGATCCTGAAGGGAGATATGTAATGGTCATGGGAGACTTATCTAACTGTAAAATGATTTTGATAAATGTTTATGCACCTAATGTTGATGATAAGGAATTTATACAAAATTTATTTGCATCCATTCCCAATCTGAATTCTCATAAAGTTATAATGGCTGGGGACTTCAATTGTGTTCTAAATCCACTTTTAGATAGGACTTCCTCCACAGGGGGAACGGCATCTAACACCGCAAAGATAATTACAAAGTTTATAACTGATCACAATTTATCAGACCCCTGGAGGTTTTTAAACCCAAATTCAAGAACATATTCTTTCTACTCACCAGTGCATCATTGTTACTCAAGGATTGATTACTTCTTTATAGACAATAACTTCTTGCCATTGATTAAATCTTGCGAATACGATGCTATTGTTATTTCTGACCATGCACCTATGATCTTGGAGCTAAAATTACTAAGCCCCATGCACTCACCCCGCAGATGGCGCCTCAACCCATTTCTATTAGCTGACGAGAATTGTACGGAATTTATATCCAAACAAATCAAATTCTTTCTAGAGACAAATACATCCCCCGAGATCTCTGCAGGAATACTCTGGGAAACTCTTAAGGCCTTCTTAAGAGGTCAGATTATCTCATATCTTTCCCACAGAAATAAATCCGAAGCCAAGAAACTAGCAGAGATAAAAAGCGAAATTACTAAAATAGATGAAGAACACGCCAGACTACCAAGTGAGACTCTACATAGGAGGAGGCAGGCTCTACATTCGGAATTAAACCTCTTGACAACTAAAGAAACTGAACAACTAATTTTCAAATCCAGACATCATTACTATGAACATGGGGAGAAAGCTAATAAGCTTTTAGCTCAACAAATTCACAAGCAAGAAGTGCGCAACGCAATCTCGGTAATCACTAGCACAAACGGAGATAGAATCGTCGAACACAAAAATATAATGCATACTTTCAGAGACTACTATAAATCCCTATATACTACTGAGTTTAAAGAAGACAATACACAATCTAATACATTTCTAGATACATTACAGATACCACAAATAGACGCTTTTAGTGCGGAGGAACTTGATAAACCTCTGACGTTATCAGAATTACTAGATGCTATAAAATCACTCCAAGGCGGGAAAGCAGCAGGCCCTGATGGTTACCCTGCAGAATTTTACAAGAAATTCTCCGCTCAGCTAGCTCCCCTCTTATTAGCAACATTTACAGAAGCCAGAGATAACCAATCTCTTCCACAAACCTTTCGCCAAGCACAAATCACTGTCTTTCCAAAACAAAATAAGGACTTATTACAATGTGCATCATACAGACCAATTTCACTTCTGAATAACGACGTTAAAATACTCTCTAAAATCTTAGCCTGAAGGATGGAGAAAGTGCTCCCCTCGGTAATATCACAAGACCAAACTGGATTTATTAGGGGCCGGCACTTATCTTCCAATCTTTGACGCCTGTTTAATGTAATATACTCACCAACTAAATCAAACACCCCAGAAATATTATTATCATTGGATGCAGAAAAAGCATTCGACATGATTGAATGGAAATACCTTTTTACTATATTGGAGAAGTTTGGGTTTGGCCCAAACATCTGTGCATGGATTAAATTACTGTATACTAACCCAGAAGCTTCAGTTTGCATCAACAACATTTGCTCAGACTACTTTAAATTAGAACGTGGCACTAGACAAGGATGCCCCTTGTCACCGCTGCTGTTTGCGATTGTCATTGAACCACTGGCAATACATTGTCGAAATACTGATCAGATAAAGGGGATTAGCAGAGAAGGACTGGAACAGAAAATTTCATTATATGCAGATGACATGGTACTGTATATATCATACCCAGAAAATTCCATGCCTGCAGTCTTAGCAGCACTCACAGAATTTCAAAAGATCTCTGGTCTCAGAATTAATCTGAATAAAAGTGTACTCTTTCCAGTGAACTCTCAAGCATATAATATTAGATTAGATACCCTACCTTTTATCATTGCAGAACAGTTTAAATACCTAGGGGTAAACATCACAAGTAAACATAAAGCTCTATATCAACAAAATTTTGCCGTTTGCATGGAAAAAATTAAACAAGACTTGCATAGATGGTCAACCCTTCATCTCACACTAGCTGGAAGAATTAACACTGTTAAGATGAATATTCTTCCTAAACTCCTTTTTTTATTTCAAAACATCCCAATATACATTAATAAATCATTTTTTAGGCTATTAGATTTGACAATAACCTCATTTATTTGGAATTCAAAACATCCACGCATCAAAAGAGCGACCTTACAAAGACAAAAGGCAGAAGGCGGCATGGCTCTTCCTAACTTCCAGTTTTATTACTGGGCAGCAAATATACAGGCGATAAGAACCTGGACACAAATAGAAGAACATACACAGGCTTGGTCCGCAATAGAAGTAAAATCCTGCAGTACTTCTTTGTATTCCTTGCTCCGTGCTCCAATAAACACACGTTATCGGCAATATACTAATAACCCAATTGTGCTCGAATCACTTAGAATCTGGAACCAATGTAGAAAGCATTTTAAGACGGAGAAGCTTCTATCTGTGGCACCCCTGCAAGAGAACCACCTCTTTCAACCTTCACAAACATATGCAGTTTTTAATATTTGGAAAAAATTTGGAATTAACTTGCTTAGAGATCTTTATATAGACAACGTCTTTGCATCCTATGAACAATTACATTCCAAATTTAACATTCCAGCTACACATTTCTTTCACTATCTTCAAGTCAGAAACTTTGTTAAACAAAACCTTCCAGATTTTCCTCATCTTGCACCCTCATCCATGCTGGAAAAAATATTGCTCAATCTCAAGGACTTAGACTCCATCTCTACAATATATAAAATCATATTACAATCCCTCCCTTTCAAAGATCCAAGAAGACACTTGGAAAAAGATCTTTCAATTAATATATCAGAAAAGGAGTGGAAAGTAGCAATGCAGAGAATTCACTCGAGCTCCATATGCGCAAAGCATACAATCATACAACTCAAAATTATATGTCGAGCACATCTGTCTCGACTAAAACTTTCCAAAATGTTCCCAGGGCATGATCCAACCTGCGAACGTTGCAACCAAGTCCCAGCCTCACTAGGTGGCATGTTCTGGTCCTGCACCAAATTAACATTATTCTGGACAAACATTTTTAATTACCTTTCAGATAGCCTTGGACTCACAATCCCCTCCAAACCCATTAACAGCTGTGTTTGGTGTTCTTCCAGATGGGTTTAAAGCGGAGAAAGACAAACAAATTGTGATTGCATACACTACACTTTTGGCACGTAGACTTATTCTCATAAACTGGAAAAACCCAAACTCTCCTCTTTTAAGTCAGTGGGAAACTGATGTGTTATATTATTTGAAGTTGGAAAAAAATCAAATACTCAGTTAGAGGATCCGTACAGACTTTTTTCAAAACATGGCAGGATCTAATCAGTAATATTTTAAAATAAGTTCATAAGGCACAGAGAATTTATTAATTTAGGTATGTCTACAAGCCTTAAATTTAACGCTGTTTGGCTTGCTCTCTGTCTCAGGGGTGGGGATCGATCTGTTCTTAATTTTTTCTCTTTGTAAAAACTTGATTGCTTTATATGGATTGTAATAAAATTAATAAAAAATATAAAAAAAAAATGTATTACAGTGCACAGGGAAAGCAGGAACGTTTTCCTGACTTTTAAGTGACATACATATGCACACAAATGTTGCCTTCCTGGGACAGAAACCAATAAGCACCATCACAGACGAACTCCATACAATTGCAGGTAGGGAAATCTGCTTTGAACATCTGTAGCATTTATAAGCAAGAGTTACTGATTATAAACCTGCTGATGGTACAAGAACCCCAGCTTCAACCCTTCTTTTAAAGATATGCATATGAAGACTCTTCACTTACACATGAACCTACATGTTTATTAATGTGTTTTCAATTCAGGATTTCCTAGTAGAATAGACAATGATGTTTCTTCTGCATTGTCTTGTAGTTTATTTGGTTGATTGCTTTTACTATTATCTATTACACTGCTCATTACTTACTTAGTTCCCTTTTTTCCCCACATATTTGCTTTTACTCATCAAGAATTTCAGTGTATTCTGTACATATGATAATAACCCAAAAAACTATAAGCTTATACTCATTTACCTATCTTGCAGTCTGGCACTTATTTGCCATAGCAGACAAACTCAGTAAGCTACTCTACAATACTATATGTTATTCATTTAAGGTTGCTTTTGATAACATTATCTGTGAAATATGGATAAGTATGTAATTTCCCAGTGTTTTTGGCTGTGCGTTTGGAACACACTTCTGCATCAACACACCAAGTATAAATAAAGAATATTATGTGAAAAGAATCTTTTCACAGCACCTATGGTATATTCAGTTACAGACAGAAGTTCAAGTGCGTAAGTTAAGTGCTCCATATAAATATCCACATAACTTCTTTCCTAACCTTAAGATAACATGAGATGCCACACACATTGTTACAAATGTTGAGGCTAAATATCCAAGGTTTGCACATGACTCAAGGGTGTTCGGAAAGTCAAACTTGTCACACATGTTTGATCAGTGTAAGTAACCATGCAACAAGTGGGTGCTTTTCCAGGTCTTCCTGTTGCAGATTTGAATGTGAAAGTAATACATCTTTGGTCTCTTACACTTAAACAGTTAATTTAACACTAGTCATTTTCTGTGTAGGCCCCCAAAAGGCCTGAATCCAGTCAGTTCAGAAAGGGCCTGTGTGTGACATCATTATGGTACATGTTGTATTGCACAACATTGCCACAATGAGAGAAGAGACAGATGAGCACCAGTCATCACTAAGCCAGACAATGACCTACCCACTACCACCACCACCACCACTCCATTATCAGAGATGGTCAGGCACTGAGAGATATATTTTGTGGTGGGTTGAATAAAGACCTTTGATTTGGTCCTTGATATCCTTCCAAAAAATACAGTGGTGTTGAATTAACTAAGTGGTGTTAATTTGCTAGGGACAGCATGGTTACTAAGAGCCATCTTGATGGCTTGCTTCCTGAAGGCTTGATAATATTTCTCTATTATAATAAAAATTTGCGATGAGACATGATCATTGGAAGAGAGATCTTTTGAACAGAGATCCTTTGAAGAGAGACACTTTCACGTCTCACGAGACGGACAAGACACGTCATACTTGCAACTTTTGGAAGCAAGTCCCATGATACACATGCAGAAAACAAACTCACTCAAATATTACTCACTGAAATAACGCAACATTGAAAAGAGATCGCTTTGTGTTAAAAGGACAGGTGCTGTACAGGCTTTAAAACGTTTGAAGCGCCGCACAAAATGCAGATCACGCGGCACGGCGGCAGCAGCAAGCCAGCAGCTGATCAAGCAAAGAGGAAGTAAGTATTTATTTCCCATTGTATCACCGTTTAAGAGGGGTTTCGGAGGAGTGACCAGGTCTCCTTGGACTGCGTTCAGCCCACCTCTTCACAATGGCATGTAGCGATGGCGGGGGAGGGGGGTTTGGTGTAGGTAAGCGAAGTGCAGATCACAGGGCAAGCCAGCAGCTGATCAAGCAAAGAGGAGGTAAAAAAAGTATTTGTTTCCCATTATATCACTGTTTAAGAGGGGTTTTGGAGGAGTGCCCGCGTCTCCTTGGGGTGCGTTCAGCAAGTTTTCTTCACAATGGCACATAGTGCTGGTGGAGGGAGGGGGGGGGAAGGGGTAGGCGAGTGAAGTGCAGATTACATGGCACGAAAGAAGCAGCAATCCAGCAGCTGATCGAGCAAAGAGGAGGTTAAAAAAACACTGTATTGGTTTCCTATTGTATCACAATTTAAGAGGGGTTTCAGAGGGGCGTCTCCTTTGGGTGCGTTCAGCCCCCCCTCTTCACAACGGCGCATAGCACTGGCAGGGAGGGGTTGGCAAGCGAAGCGAGCAGGGGGCAAAGCCTCCTAGTATTCCAATAAAACAACAGCCCTTTTAGTCTGAGATTTCAGATTTTTCGACATGAGTGCTGAAGGGTTAACACATTTAAAGGAAAATACATTTTTGGGTCTTGCTTTTTGTGGTGAAATACATTTAGAGGTGAGGGCACTTTTGAGTTCAGATTTTCTGGTGGAATGCATTCATAATGACAGTGTTTTTTTGACTGGTGAAAGCTCAATTTCCAGTCACAGAAAATTTCCAAGATTTGATTTTTTGTCTCAGCCACTAACTTTTTAATCTCAGTGCTTTTTTTGAGTGGTGTAAAGTCACCTTCCAGTCACAAAGAATTCTGTTTTGATTTTTTTGATGGCTGATTGCATAAACATCAGAGTTCTTTTAAATGTTCTTTTAAAGGCCTTTCGATGGTGATATAATTGTGGAGCATTTTTGTGTTTTTGTCTTGTTTACCTTCAGTTCCTCATATAGTACTGGTACCTTTGTTTACTCTGGCTGTTTTGTTTTGACTTGGTCTTCATTTTGGCTCTAATTGTATTGCAGAATATCAGTAGAAAACTCCTTTTCTGAATACTTTTTGGCACCAACTATGGTATGCTCAGTTCCACTGGGACTACACCAGGAATTTAAAAATTATATGTATACCAGTATGACAAGGTTCAATGCAGACAGAGTACTGTCAAGCATCTCTCACAGTACTACCTTACCATCTAGAAAACTTCAATGCAGGCTAGACACTCCCAACTTCTTAGGTCTTACACTCTTTAAATGCCCTTACGGTATACTGCAAAAACTAAACACAATGCTTAAGTTCATCTGCTGTTTCAAGTAAGGTTATATTTTTGGGGTACACGCTGCTCAGTCACTTTCTACACAATGTTTAGACAGATTTCAGTAATTAACTGTCTTACATATTTACTGTCAGCAGTATTCCTTCAGGACATTTTCCTTTCCTTGCCAGCTGATACTGTATTGCACCTCTTTTGGAAGATATGCTTGTAATCTGCATCCACTGGCACCAGGACTTCTTGCTCTTTTGGTGTAAACGTTGTTGCCCTCTGTTTCTCATACTTGTTCATGGTTGTCCATCAGTTGTTAACTGAGGGTTTTCAGATTTTGCCATGTACAAACATAATTCTGTAGGAGCTAATTGAAATCCTGTATTTTGACACCAGATAATCCACTGGTGCAAAATCATGCTTTAGCATGCCAGGATTCTTTTTAAGATGCAGGATTTTCCAATCTTTCTTTCAATAATATGCCCATAGTTTAATATAAGAACATAAAATTTGACAATCTAAATAAGGTAGAAGTAAATGATTTGATGTCCTAAGCCACAATCTTGTATACCGATAGACCATCTGCTAGACCAAGAGTTCCCAAACTTTTTTCAACTTTTTTAAAACCGTCAACCCCCTAGTCATTTACTTTACTTACTGAAATTAATAAATTTGTACAGTACTCAATATTAAATATTTCACTAGATATCAAACTTTTCATTTTAATTACTTGTAATTAATGATTGAAAAAGATAAAAGGACTACGGAATATGGAATTTGTGCAACATTTAATATCAAAAGCTGCACTAACGAAAATTAAAGCAAAAACATACGAGCAGAGTTTTTTTACATTTTTGACATTTGTGAAATAAATATGTAAATTCAAAACAAGTACAAATAGTCCAAGCTGTACTGTCTGCATTTCTTTTTCGGTTCAGTCATATTATTATTTGAAGAAATAAAAACTTTTATTAACAAACAATTTCGACAGCCCCTGTGATAAAAAAAAAAAACAATAAAGTATGTACTTACTTGAAACAGAAGATTATTGTTCAAACTCAAATAAATAAACTGTGTCCTCTGATTTTCTTTTTCGTAGTGCTGCTCCTCAATAAATAATTATATTCAAAGTTCAAATCACTAATAAGTACATGTCACATCAAACGAACCAATTTATAGTCCATCCATCCATCCATCCATCCATTCTCTTCCGCTTATCCGAGTTTGGGTCGCGGGGGCAGCAGCTTGAGCAGAGATGCCCAGACTTCCCTCTCCTCGGCCACATCTTCTAGCTCTTCCGGTGTTGTCCCGAGGCGTTCAAAGGCCAGCCGGGAGACATAGTCCCTCCAGCGTGTCCTGGGTCTTACCCGGGGCCTCCTCCCGGTTGGACGTGCCCGGAACACCTCACCAAGGAGGCATCCAGGAGGCATCCTGATCAGATGCCCGAGCCACCTCATCTGACTCCTCTCGATGCAGAGGAGCAGTGGCTCTACTCTGAGCCCCTCCCGGATGACTGAGCTTCTCACCCTATCTTTAAGGGAAAGCCCAGACACCCTGCGGAGGAAACTAATTTCAGCCACTTGTATTCGCAATCTCGTTCTTTCAGTCACTACCCATAACTCATGACCATAGGTGAGGGTAGGAATGTAGATCAACTGGTAAATTGAAAGCTTTGCCTTACAGCTCAGCTCCTTTTTCACCACGACAGACCGATGCAGAGTCCGCAACACTGCGGACGCCACACCGATCCGCCTGTCGACCTCACGCTCCATTCTTCCCTCACTCATGAACAAGACCCCGAGATACTTGAACTCCTCCACTTGGGGCAGGATCTTGCTCCCAACCCTGAGAGGGCACTCCACTCTTTTCCGGCTGAGGACCATGGTCTCGGATTTGGAGGTGCTGATTCCCATCCCAGCTGCTTCACACTCAGCTGCGAACCGATCCAGAGAGAGCTGAAGATCACGGCAGGATGAAGCAAACAGTACAACATCATCTGCAAAAAGCAGTGACCCAATCCTGAGTCCACCAAACCGTACCCCCTCAATGCCCTGGCTACACCTAGAAATTCTGTCCATAAAAATTATGAACAGAATTGGTGACAAAGGGCCGGATGGTGGACCAGAATCTCCTCGAAGCCGTCCAAAAGTCTTTCTCCATTGGCCTCCCCAAACTCCTCCCACGCCTGAGTCTTTGCCTCAGCAACCACCGAAGCCGCATTCCGCTTGGCCTGCTGGTACATATTATCTGCCTCCAGAGACCCACAGGATAAAAGGGTCCTGTAGGACTCCTTCAGCTTGACGGCATCCCTCACCGCTGGTGTCCACCAACGGGTTCGGGGATTGCCGCCACGACAGGCACCGACCACCTTATGGCCACAACTCCGGTCAGCTGCCTCAACAATAGAGGCAATATGTTTGGACCTACCAGGCCCGACCGGTATCCTCCCCCACCATCGAAGCCAACGCACCACCAGGTGGTGATCAGTCGACAGCTCCACCCCTCTCTTCACCCGAGTGTCCAAGACATGTGGCCGTAAGTCCAACGACATGACCACAAAGTCGATCCTCGAACTGGGGCCTAGGGTGTCCTAAAAATTTGTTTAAATTGTCCTCCAATTTATAGTGTTTTATGAAAGCATGACCATACAAGGCTGATAGATTCTACTAATATCGAATATCCGTCGTCTCATCCCACCGCGAGCAAGTGCGGACATGCAACGGTTTTTCATGTCTGCACTTGCTTTGATATGTTCGATAAGACAATGCACGGACATGTTTGTGCTACATGTATTTTCATGCATTCTTACGTGTGACTCTTTTAATGACACATTTTACCTTTTCGTTCGCTAGTTTGGTATGTAATGTGTTTTTATCAAAAAAGTGTTTTTTTGAATTACTTTACTTTTTAATTAGGTACCTATTGGAATCATAGATATTTTGAAGTAACAAACCAATAGCAGTAGTAAGGGGGTCTATTTTTGCTGTCGTTGACCCTCAAATTTTTTTATTGAAACTATCGAACCTTAGAAAGTTCAAATCGACCTCGGCAGGTCGATATCGACCACTTTGGGAACTCTTGTGCTAGACAAACAAATATCATAAAGTGGGTGAAGCAAATAGTAAAATAAGTGAGGTGGTGTAAAAATGGAAGGACCTAACAGAAATATTAAAACAAATGTTTCTTTTTCTGAGAGACACATTTACTCTACCTGGGTAGTACTTTGGAAATTTGATGGCTGTTTAATTTATTTTGAAATATAATTTCTTTTGTTATGATATTAAGCTCCAGACCTAAAATTCTATTCAAAAAATATTATTTTAAGATCATATGTGTGATGCCTTGTGTGTCTGTACCCGTACAAACACTCAGACTCCAGGCATCTGAATATGTTACTAAATGGAAAAGTGGTGGGGGAAACAAAAACACACACCAAAACTAGCACTTTCTTCTATTATACACATGTCAAAAGAAGACAGTTCTGCGTCACACATTAGTAAAATAGAATCCACTGCAATCACAATGAAATATACACAAAAATAAGTGCAGATGAGGCTGTACGGTGTTTACAGTAGCTTACACTGAAATGGAAAAAGAATAAATAAGAAAAACAAACAAACAAAATGAATCTTTTTTCCTCCTTGGAACTTCAAAAAATATTAAGACAAAAAAGACATGTCAAAATAAAAAAGTGAGAAAACCATAATCACAAAAATATAAGAAGCCACGACTATATAGTTTTTGCAACATGGAACCTCACCTTGTATCACAAGATAGTTAAAAGATGACCCCTGCTGGTTGGCCATCCATTTATACGTTGAGCATTGCCTACATAACCAATCACATCCAAAATCTACTTGGCATAACCAATCAATAACACCTTAACAATATCCACCACATGCACATTTCCCTTCAGGTGGGTGCCCTCTATAAATATACATCTATTTTTCACATGTGTCTTCTTGCCACTTTGAGAATGCACAATCTTTCAGGTATCTTGTTCTGAACTTTAACCAGCACTTTAACTCTTATAGAACTTTGCACTACCAACATACTTGCTCTCTTTCTTCTGGTAACCTCTGCAACTCGTACAGACTTTAAAGGATGTCCTTGCAACTGTAGCCAAGGAGTAATGCTGGGATGTTGGCACTTTGACAAACAAGGTGCATGCATTTCAACCTCCATCCAAAGTGTTATTTCATTTTGCTGCTTTTTGAACCTTATCATTAATTATAAAAGAAAAAATAAAAGTTATAAATAAACAGATAGAACGTTGTTTGTCCCCAGGGGGAAATTTGGCATTTTATAGAAGAAAGAGGAGAGGTTAGGGGCATGTACTTATACAGCGCGTTGTCACCACATGACAAACCAAGATCAAGATTCCAGATTCAGACCCAAGTGCAGCCATGCAATGGGTGACACCTTAGCACCACACTAGTTCAGATGGAATGAAACAGTATCAGGTTTTTTATGGTGGCTGGAATGTCAATCCTGCCACCAACCCTCAGGTTTTTCCCTGGTGGTTGGAGGTCCTACTTGCAGGATTTATAGGATTTGAAACAACAACCTTCCGATTGTCAGTGCAAATCCCTAGCCTCACAGCCACCACTCCTGCCTCAGGTTGGGGTGTAAGAGCAGGGCGCGTACAGCATCGCTTCTCTGGATATTCACTTTGGTTGGTTAACTTGCCCCAGAGGTTAAAAACCTGTGCACACATGGGTTTCTCCAGGTTGAATCTCCAGTCACAGCAATGCTGTGAGGTGGTGGTCAGCCCATAGCTGGTGAGGCTCTGCTGCCGCCTGTTCCTCCAAGTCATAATAGGCTCTCTGCCTCTCTCCAGTGAGGATGGGTGCCAGCAGGTGTAGAAGGAAAATTTTTTATATCAGCATAAGAGGATAGCAAATTAACATAAAGAGCCATAAAAAGTAATTAAAAGCTTCTAAAACATTAGATTAAGCATAAATTAGAATGTTAAGCAAATAAGATAGGTCAAGCAAATAGTTAACTAAAAAATCAGTTATATTGCATTATTTTTTAAGCTTACAGCAAAATATCTAGTCTGGAAAGAACAGAAATTGACACATCGAAACCAGCTTCGGACAAGATAAGAGTTTGAGAACACCTGTGATTCCAGGTTTAGGAAGCTAAGGAAGCGATAACAGAGAAAATGACTCTGGAAGGCGCGTATCAATCTCAGCTGGATTGGTGAATCAGCAGAAAGAAACAAAAGGCTTTTGCTGTAAGCAAGGTCACGCTGACATAATGCATGAAGAGAAAATCTTAGTAAATTCAGGCATTAGCAAAAATATTAGAAGAATATATTAGAAATTAACTTTAGTGTAGAAATTAAGACAAATCAAGCATGCCAAACAATGATTAAATGAAAGCACATACTATATTTCTTTTTAATTAAATCTTAAGCTTCAGGTCACTATTATAAAAAAGTTTGAAAGGTTTAAGAAAGAAAATGATGAGAGGAAACCCATATATGGAATTGAAGCCTTGGCCAGTTAGAGAAAATAGGAACAGCATAGAAAAATAGAAATACCACGAGGGGGCCAGTGATAGGAAAGTAAGGAGATGATAAGGGTTCCCATGGGAACTCAAGGGTCGGCCGGACTGGAGTAGAAGGGAGTCAGAGAAGATGAGCAAAAGAGCTCATTCGAGCGAGGTCAGAAAAGATAGGAAATGACATAAGAAAAGCCCAAAGATGGTAAGAGGAAGCCATCCACCCAGTCTTAGACCAATCAAAATAAGCCGAACAGACACCAAGAGGAATAATGGACAATAAATCCAGGTGCAGAATGAGCTAATTGAATGAGGCCAAAATGATAAGAAATTGTTATAAAAACTTCAATTGCTGTAATGTTCGGGGCTCAATCTCATTCGGCCGAATTGGGTTGAGTCCGTGTGGTTGATTTATTGCAATAAAGCTTTAAATCTCTGTCTGTCTATCCCGAGTCTTAATAGCCTTTATTTTTAGGTAAAAAACCTTCTGAATTTTTCGCCATGACACAGGTGAGCCCAGTAATGCTGGGGCCATCATTGTCAAGCGGCAGTTCGCTTGAAGACTTATAGGAAGGTTTCTATGTTGTCCTGTGTTTTTATTATTGTTATTATTAATAATAATAATATAGCAACAACATTAGTAATATTAATCTTCCAACCAGAGTTGTATAGGAGACAGCAAAATAAAATAAAATACATCAATACAACATGACTGTAACTGTAAACTTTGAATGCAAAATATAAGCATTTCTCAAACAGTCTTAAAGTAACAATTGCATTAACCCTTGTAAAATATCATTTTTTCTTTGTTTACTTCTTTCTTTGAATTCGTTGACGCCTAAAATTTCTCTGTAGTTGGCTTCTAGTTGACAAACTCTTTGATGTTGCGCATTGAGCAGGTGATGATATTGCTTTTTCTGCATATGTTGGCATGGACAAAGTAAACAGGAATCATGGTTCAAAAATGATTACTATAGTTTAGTTTGATTTATTTTTGTTTATTTTAAATGATATTAAATAAACTAGCAAAATACCCGCGCTTCGCAACGGCGAAATACTGCCTGAATATTTTTATTAAGAAAAAAGTAAACATTTTTATACTGAGGGAAAATATATAAAAAATTATTTGTTAAGGATCTCTCTGTATACCACGTTGTCAGTTCGGCCCTCCGGTTGTAATATGACCAAGCTGTGCGCTGAGCTTACTCTTGAGCATGCAACATACAGTTGGCCATGTGAAAAGCAATCCTGCCTCAAAATAATGCCAACCTTTTGTAGTGTTTGTCCCTGAGACTTATTAATTGTCATTGCGAAGCAGAGCCTTACTGGAAATTGAACGCGTTTGAATTGAAATGGGAGATTAGATGGTATAACGGGGATGCGAGGAATAAAAACTGTGTCACCTGAGGCACTGCCAGTAAAAATAGTTGCTTCAATTAGGTTGTTTTGTAGAGCTGTGACCTGAAGTCTCGTGCCGTTACAAAGTTTCGGTGGCCGTAAGTTTCTAAGTAACATTATTGGTGCCCCAACCTTCAAGATGAGATTATGCTCAGGAGTGCCTGGAGGATTTAGAGTGTTGAGAAACTCTACCGGATAATGTACTGCGTCTTCTACTTCTACAACTGAATCAACAGATTGATATGTTTTTGTTTGTGAAGGTAGTTCATGAAGTAAAATGTTGTTTATAGTCGTAGTCATGTCATTTTTTGGTGTCAGGATAGCTCTCTCTCTTAACCATGAGACGTCATTTTGGTGGAGATTTCGTAGATCGGGGTAAACATTTTGAAGAAGGCTTTGTAAGGTATTCACGATGAGACAGAGATTTGTAGGAATATTTATTTTACGATTTTCTTGTATGAAGGTGCCATCACCTATACTCATCAGAAGAGCAGAGAACTTCTCGGCTTTTTTGTTGTCTTTCAAATGAACTCTCATGTTTATTTTTAAAGTAACAACATTGATTTGTGGCCATAGGTATGAAGATTTCAGAGATGCTTTAACTTCATCAGCGCGTGTTCCTCTGGGCACGACTGGTAGGGTTTGGCGGAAGTCTCCAGCCAGCAACACTGTCAAGCCTCCCATAAGTTTGTTGGTGTTTCGGATGTCTTAGAGGGTCCTGTCTAAAGCCTCAATACCTGCTCTGTGTGCCATAGTGCATTCATCCCAGACAATAAGCTGACAATGTCGCAGCACTTCAGCCATGTTGCTCTGCTTTGATATGTTACACATGGGGGATTCAGTTGAGGTTCAGAGGCAGCTTGAAAGCTGAATGAGCAGTTCTGCCACCCTCTAGAAGAGTTGCAGCAATGCCAGAAGAAGCCACAACTATGGCAATATTACGTTTTGCTGAAGCATCCTGGAAAAGCATCAAGGAAAAACACCGTGCCAGTAGCTGACGCAACGCTGCTCATGATTTGCTTATAAACTGACTTTTGGTCACTATTTAGCAACTGCTCGTTATTTGTGACTATATTGGCCAATTGTGAAGTGTTGTAAGATGTCTCTTTCAAGTACTCGGGATTTGACGTAAGTTGTGCCAGTTCTGTTAAAGGTGAAGGCAAACCGTAATGATGAAGAGACTGACCTCCAATAGCAATTACGTAGTTTTCAAGCAACTGTAGACACTTGTTATAGATCAAATTTAACCACTGGTGGACTTCTGTTCGTATGATCTCTTTCAGTCTGTCTCCTAACATCTTGTGCTATGCTGTCTTTATGTTTTTCTCATAGGCTTAAGGGGTTTTCCATTTGGCAGAACACCAACATGACAGCAAACAGTTCACAGATCTTTTGAGGTGAGCGAGATAGAGCAGTTTCCTGTAGAGTCTCGTCCCAGTTGATAATGTCATGTAATAAACCGAGTGCCCTGCAGGCTGACTTATAGGTCGGATGTAGGACACCATCAACTGTTCTAATAGATTTGAAAGATGTGGGACCTGTGATTTTTTTGAGCAGCAGTCGAAGATGGTAGCATTCAGAGTTATTCGGGTGTACAGTGTAGACACATCCCAGTACATTATCCTTTTTCACTCCCGAATATCCTGGTACAGGGTTGCCCTGTTTCCTTCAACGAAACATGTTGTTTGCCCACACATAATATGATGGAATTTCATTATAATGAAGTTGTTTAGCAAAATCATCGTGTTTGCAAAGGTCAAAGAACGCTAAAAGGGTCATTTGTGGTGGATTGTGTACTTTATCGGCAACATTGCCTTCTGTGAAATAAATGTATTTGATCGATTTTACTGAATTGCAAAATTCAACATTTATGTGAGCATTGAAGAAGCGGGACAGCACAGGACTATAAGGGACCACCCATCTGTTGTTGATATCTACTCCTTTGATGTTAATTGTATGACCTCCATCAGCAGGTGCGCGCCGGCGGTACTGAGGGTAACCATCTTCTCCGGTCTGAGTTTCTGAGATGAACGGACGCAGGTACTTCTTAGTGCATATTCTGTTGATCATGCAGGGTGAGTTGATATTATGGGGTCCACATGGGTCGTGAATCATGTTGGATTTTACTATTTTGTGTAGGGCAGGATCAGTCAGTGGATCAGGAATTTCCGCACGGATGAGTTGATCGATGAGAGCTGGTTTAATCCTATCCTTTAGCCACAAGAGAATGTATGCATGGGGAATACCTCGCTTTTGCCACTCTATGGTGTACATGTAGCAATTTGTACAGCCGAAAATGTTACTCTCCATGAGCAAGTCTATCATTTTGGCGAATCTTGAGATGGAATACACGACTGATAAGGTTGTGGCGATCGTGAGGTTTTTGACGTGGAAGGAGAATTTCAGTGATCTCAGGCCATTTAGGATTGCAAGTAAATGTGATGAATAAGTCAGGGCGGCCATAATGACGTACATGTCATTGCGTCTTGTGTACGCTCGTGCATATAGCGAGGTCCTCCAGTGAAGGAAGATGGTAATATCACAGCTTGACCAAGTTCTGTTAAATCAGTGTCGTTTTTGTCAATAGCATCTTTTAAGTGAACGTAATTTTCAGCCCATAGTTTTTTTTGATTTAGTCTGATATAATTTAGTCTTTCGGATTCACATTTTGTGTACATATCAGCTAAAAACTGATTTAATAAAGTTCGGAAGAAAAGGATATTATTATCATGATGTTGTCTGATCATAAGCCGGTATGAATAGAATTTGCTGCAGAGACGGTTTTGTTCATAGGTAACTTACTGGCAGCATGAACTTGAGGTATAGACACAGAATAGTCGTCTTCACCATAGCAGAACATGAGAGGATATTGAAGTGCATCATAGGATCTGTGGGTTTTCTTAATGCGTTGCAGTTTATTGTCTCTGGTTTTCAAGACAATATCTCTATTGTTGAACGTTTGCCCAACGATGACAACACCAACTTGATGAACTGTGGGTTTATTAAATCTGCCTTTGTGTGCATGTAATGGTTTTTTGTCTGCGTGAATGACAACTTTGAAGTCTTTGTCATCATCTGAAATACTGTCTATTGTGGAGTGGAAGTCCTGGATGTAAGTGTTACAGTCATGGAGCATTTTTTGTAATTGCTTGACCAGGGGCATGTTAAGTCCAGAAAAATTAGCGCTGCAGATTTGTGCTTCCTTTTCATCAAAATAAATTTGTAAAAAATTTGTGTTCCTCACTTGGCATAGGTAAAAGACTGCCAATCAAGTGATACACTTGTCCCTGAACTTTAAATGAAGGCATAAAATTTCCCTCAACGATTTGGTTAGCACCAAATGATGTCATTTGAAATGCTCTGTTGTACTTTCGAATGTTGTTCAAGAAATGCTCACTTTGAGGATGTTCGCCATTTAACAGGCCCTGAAGAAGGTCAGGAAGGTCACATAAAGGAGTGAGAGAGACTTTACCACCGTTACAGCACAAACCAGGAGACTCGCATTTCCACTTCTTTGCTTGACAATAGTCACAGTGAACATCCATGGATCCAATGTGTACTGTTTTGTCAGACTCATAATGTATGTTTGAGTCGTATGCAAATCCACAATTGGCTTTTTTGAGCCAAACCTGTTGTTTTTGTATGAGCCGCTCTTCATTATTGGGATTGTATCTAGAAACAGAAGCTCTATTAACTTGTGGATGTGTTTGCGAGTATTTAGCGACAGCGTCCCTATTAACTTGTGGATGTGCTTGCGAGTATTTAGCGACAGTGTCCCTATTAACTTCTGGATGTGCTTGTGAGTATTTAGCGACAGCATCCGTATTAACTTGTGGATGTGCTTGCGAGTATTTAGCGACAGCATCCCTATTAACTTGTGGATTTTTCTGCGAGTATTTGGCAGCAGCTGCACAAAGTTGATTCCGTCTAGCTGCATCAGAAAATCTACCATGACGTCTGATACGCCTCCTTTTTACTGTGTTCTCAGAGCTTAAATTGCAGCTGTCATAATCAGCTGGATTTGTGTTGAACTGACATTTGGTATGTGTCAATCGATGTAAGCATACAACCGGCTTCATCAATAACTTTGCATCCAGCTTTTGAGAGTTGAAATATTCATAAACATCAAAGTGTCCACTACTCAAATTGTCACCTGTGAATCTAAGATGTTTAAGAGGCATTGACGGTTCTCCAAAGGTGTAAAATATTTGGCCATTTCGGTACACTTGAAAGCGACACAAAAACAATTCAGCGGCAGCCATCAACTCACAAGCAGAATCATAGGTGAAGGGCTTAAGCATTTCAGTCTTATAGTGCTCCTGTGTACTATAATTATCTCCTGTACCATCATCAGTCCACACTTTGAACCTGTCCCAGTCATTTAATACATAAGACACAATGTCTCTGCGGATATCAAAAGTGAGCCTAAATATGTCCGTGCAATATGTAACACAGAGAATGGAAAAGGCAGGTGCCATCTCCGGGCATGGACACCACTCGGTAAGTGATGGTTCTTTGATTGATGGTGATCACTTTGATAGACATTTTAATAGGGGTTCAGTTGGAAGAATAAAGGGAATGGGTACTTGATCAGTAAACAAAGTATAAAATACCTACACAATAACTATGACAATCGTAATAAATGAACAATAAAACAGCGGAGAACCCGTGGATTAAATAAAAAGGCTGCTTAGTTGGCGAAGCAAGGAAAAACGACAGCCTTATATGGCGTTTGTTTATAAAACAGCGGAGAAGCTGTGTAAAGGCTGCTTCACAAAAAAACAGTGGAACGCCTTATATGGGCAGGCAGTCAGCCAAAGAAGGGAATCAATAAATAACTATAATCATAATAAAGGAACAAAAAAATAGTGGAGAACCCGCGGATTAAATAAAGGAAATGGGTACCTGAACAGTAAACTAAGTCTAAAATAGCTACACAATAACTATAACAATCGTAATAAACGAACAATAAAACAGTAGAGAACCGCGAAGCAAGGAGAAAGGACGGACTTATATGGCGTTCGTTTATAACACAGTGTAGAAGCTGTGTAAACGCTGCTTCACAAAAAAACTGCGGAGCGCCTTATATGGGCAGGCAGTCAGCCAAAGAAAGGGAATCAAATAACTATAATCGTAATAAACAAACAAAACAACAGCAGAAAAGCCGCGGATTAAATAAAGGAAATGGGTACCTGAACAGTAAACTAAGTGTAAAATACCTACACAATAACTATAACAATCGTAACAAATGAACAATAAAACAGCAGAGAACCCATGGATTAAATAAAATCTACACAATAACTATAACAATCGTAATAAATGAAGAATAAAACAGCGGAGAACCCGTGCATTAAATAAAAAGGCTGCTTCCTTGGCGAAGCAAGGAAAAAGGACTTTCTTATATGTCGTTCGTTTATAAAACAGTGGAGAAGCTGTGAAAAGGCTGTTTCCTTGGCGAAGCAAGGAAAGGAATGAACACACCGCAGCGAAGAACGGCCTTATATGAGCAGGCAGTCAATTACAAGGGAGGCGTGCTGAGTTGCGCAGCAGCCTTACTTATGAATATGCTAAGCACAGTCCTTCACCTGCAAATGGGCAGGCAGTCAATTACGTGGGAGGCGTGACGATGCAAGACGCAACCGCCTCACACGGTGACCGAGCTGCCCGCTATGGCCGTATACAGTATACGAAAGTAGGTTCCAGTTATGACCGTTATGCGTAGAATTTCGAAATGAAACCTGCCCAACTTTTGTTAAGTAAGCTGTAAGGAATGAGCCTGCCAAATTTCAGCCTTCCACCCACATGGGAAGTTGGAGAATTAGTGATGAGTGAGTGAGTGAGTGAGTGAGTGAGTGAGGGCTTTGCCTTTTATTAGTATAGATATGTTTTTACTTTAATTTTGGTAAGATTATGATTTTGCTGTCACTGTCATAGGCTACTTGTTAGGCCGATGGGTCAAGTGCAGATCCGCAATTTAAAGAAAACATAGTTTTCTTAGAACAGTTGACAAAAATACAGTGCAAAAAATGATATAGCAAGCAACATTATCTCTCAATTTACATTGCCATAAACCACTTATACAAGGCCACCACAAAGTAAACATACACACACACTATAGCCAGTTTATCAGCACCAATTCACCTAACCTGCATGTCTTTGGACTCTGGAATGAAACCCATGTGGCCACAGGAAGAACATGCAAATTTATATATTATATATATATATATATATATATATATATATATATATATATATATATGTGTGTGTGTGTGTGTGTGTGCGTGTGTATAGTAATTCTGTGATAGAAGACACAAATCACTCTGGAATATGTTGGGGCACCAACTGGATGAAAACCTTGTTTAATTGTCAACTGTAGTAAATGTTCTGTCTGAGCAGACAATAAAGTATGTGGGAACTGTGTCATGATGCAAGGTCAGGTCTCATAAGACACCTCTTTCTAGTTGGCCATCCAGATTTATAATGCTGGTCTTAAGAGATGGAATTTATCCTCGAGATTGCAGGCAGGACTACAACTTTACAACTTCTGGGTAGAATCTGTCCCAGAACCTGTTGGTATGAGTGCCAATGGTCCTGAACCATTTGTCAGAAGGGAGGAGTGAGAAATGTGGCTATGAAAGATAACTAAGGATTAAACATATTATTTCATTTTCTAAAACAGTGAGTATTGAAAATGTCCTGAACAGAAGGCAGCAGGATGTCAGTAATATTCTGTGCCACCTTTAACCACCATCTGCAGTGCTTTATGTTCTTGAGCTGAGCAGGTGCCATACCAGGATGCAGTATAGCCAATGAGGATGGACTTCACTGTGCACCTGTAGAAGATATGGGAAGTTTTAATACAATCACAGCAGGGTTTGAATGCAGTTTCCTGGAGCTATAAATTACAAGTGCAAACCACTGAATTACTATGCAGTCCAAAAGAAGAAACAAAATTTTAATAATTCCAGGTAATGATGTCTTTTTACCTAATAATGTTTTCTTCATCTAAGGACTAAGTGGTGCTTTTATGAAATGCGTTAATTGAGTCAGTTCAAAATATATCATTGTACAAGCATGGCTTCTTTTACCATTAAAAATATGTTATTCAATACTTTCCAAAAACATTATGGAAAAAGGTGATAGACTATAACATAACATGATGAATGAGCACAGCAGTAGATTGACTCAGGTGTGAAGAGAATGGATGGTGTAAGATGCTCTGAAGAATATTTCAGTTTTCATTCTTTAAACTGAGCATCTGAAGTGAATTTGTTCAGGTTAGCACAACAGGCCATAGCTTTATCCCAAAGCATTTAAGCTGGTTAGCAATGGGGGTTATATGTGGGGAGGGGGGGAGTCACAACTACAAAGCTTACAGTGATTTTTAGATCTCTGATTTGGGCAAGTTTAATAGCACATCACCACCTGGGCATTGAGAAAACCTTAGGATGCCTGATTTAATTCACAGGCCATAGTTTAAAGACCTTGCCCTTCTGTATTAACTAATATAAAACCTCAACATGCAGTATTTAGCATTTGTATACGGATAAAAATTACTATTCATTAGCTGTCAAAGCTGAGCTCAATAAAGGATGGGGTGATATTAGAAGAACAAAAATTAACAGATTGTAACAATATTCATTTACAGATTCTAACATTCATTACTCATGAAAAAGTAAATTGGCTTTTAATGGATTGCCAGCATTTGAAATATAAAATTATTTCTATTTATTTTAGTGACATATTCTTACTAATAAAAAGGATATGAATTAATAAAGAGACAGTTTTTCATGCACAGGTTCAAGCTTTCAACATTATCATAATTAACTGACTTTGTATGAAAGCCATTTTTTGTCTTTTCAAGGTTCAGAGGCTCCCAATTTGTTCATGCTTTAATGGCCAGCTTTGCTTTTTAGCTTGTTTTGCAGAAATAAGCCAAAGCCTTTAGTAATAGGTAAAGAATTGCTTGAAACATGACAGTTTTATAGGGCTGAATAATGAATGAGCCAAGAAGGTTGTCTATAATGTACAATCAAACATCAAGAGTGCAAAATAAAAATGAACATTTATTTGTATTTTATTTTCTAAACTTAAATAGAACTCTTAATTCAGAGCTGCTTCAACAAAAGTGCACATCTTTTTCACTGAACTGACAATTAGAGAGCTTTAAGATGAAAGATGTGCCATTCAATTTTCATGCAAGATTGCTGAAACTGGTGCAGCCTCATTAACAGCCTGTTGTAAATCGAATGTGAAGGGCATGAAGTGGGAAATTGACTAAACTGCTATTTTATAATGGTGGTCTGGAATGATGAACACTTGTGAAAAGTGTAGAAATCTGCATTTCAGATAACATGGTCATGTTCATCATAGTTCTGATACATAAACTTATCCAATATACGGTTTACCTTTCTTAACTTTTGAACTGCTACCTCTGAGCCTCTTAAAAATAATCTTTCCATAAAATGATTAGTTGTTAAAAAATGTAAATAGTTACAAACTACTGTTTTGTTTGAGCTGGTTCTAAGAAAGAGAATGCGTAGGCTGTTTTAAATCCTGACCATCCTTGACCAAGTCCTAGTGTACAGGAATTGCACATTCACATAAAATTATGAATGGGTACTCACATCCATGTATTATGTTAATCATCTGCAATTAGATTTTAAAGAGTGTGGTTTTAAGAATTAATGAGAAAAGGTACACAACATTAGTAATACTGCCACATACTGTACTTCCAGAGTTAAATGCCAGCCCTACAAGTACCTTACACAGTTTGACACAGGTTCGTGTCTATTAGCTCCCATTTTTACATATTTTTTCAACATTTGCAGCATAACAATATGCAGTCCATTGTGTGTCTGATGATGTCTTACATGGATAATTCTAATTATGAGGAGAATGAATTAAGTACATACTAAAATCTGTAATGTGCCCCCAAAACAGAATAGTAGGGTTAATAAAATTAAGTAATTAATGCTTAAAATTTTATTCTACATAAGAAGGAGACCATTCACTCCATCAAGCATGTTTGTTTCTTATAGATATATACAAGACAATATACTGTATATTTCAGCATTTTGTTATATATTTTGAGAAACACTGTAATATAACCTACCAAAGATAATGAAATAAAAAAGATATATTTTTTTTTAGCTTTGTCGGCTCTCTCAAAACAGTGGGGTCACAAGGGGTGTGTGGGGTGACACCATCAGACAGGCAACCCCCAAATGACTGTCTAAAATGTTTTGTGCAGTATTTCTGGCTGCAGTCACTTAGGGGGACCTCAATGAAACAATCAAGTGTCTGTGGGCTTAAATCACCAAGGGGTAAACATTTGATAAAACAATCAAGTGATCGAGTGACAATAATAAGCGTAATTACTGTGCTGCATTGAACGACTGAGCATCCATGCGGTGCGCTGTTTTAAGTATGAGCAACTCTCTTTTACAGAACTCTATCCATCAAGTCACTCCGTGGTCTATGGGGGTCTTAATCTGGCTTTCATTACTACACTGGGTGACATCACTACTTGGTGTGACAACTCTACTGGGGCGTAGCAAACACCCAACCCAGAACAGACAAACGCAGGAGGCACACACGTATAAAAGCACACAGATTTTACTTTTGTTCCTTCACTTGTGGGCAATGTCTTCCTCGTTCCCACAAGTACAACACAGTCCAAAGCACCAACAGCACACTTGAATACAATTCTTTTTTCTTCTTTATCTTTTTTATCCTCCTCGGCAAGCTTCGTCCACCTTTCACCCGACTCTGATTTGCCAAGTACTGGCTGCTGGCTCCTTTTATACATTGCCTGGAAGTACTCCAGGTGCTTGATGACCTACTTCCGGCAGCACTTCCAGGTGTGATGAAAGAATTGCCCATATGGGCTCATGAGCAGCAGTAGCATCCCCTGGCGGTGCCCGCTCTAACTCTCAGGTCTGGTCAGGCATTTTGATTAACTTGTTTTTTGTAACATCTTTTGTAGAATAGTTTTAGAAATTTGTAGAATATGGCAAAATAATATACAACAAAGAGAAATTTTATCACTAACAATAAAATACATGTACTTAAAATGTAATTTTTTAAGGATTATTAATTAACAGTGGAGGGGCGGCACGGTGGTGCAGTGGGTAGTGCTGCTGCCTCACAGTTAGGAGACCCAGGTTTGCTTCCCAGGTCCTCCCTGCGTGGAGTTTGTATGTTCTCCCTGTGTCTGCGTGGGTTTCCTCCCACAGTCCAAAGACATGCTGGTTAGGTGAATTGGCGATTTTAAATTGTCCCTAGTGTGTGCTTGGTGTGTGTGTTTGCGCACCCAGCAGTGGGCTGGTGCCCTGCCCATGGTTTGTTTCATGCCTTGCGCCCTGTGTTGGATGGGATTGGCTCCAGCAGACCCCTGTGACCCTGTAGTTAGGATATAGCGAGTTGGATAATGGATGGATGGAATTAACAGTGGAAAGCTGATGTTTCAGAGTGGCCAATGTTTATTAAAATTCATCCATTCTTTAAAAATAAATACTGGAATAGGCTAAAGTTAGAAGCAGAACTATGCTTAAAGTTATCAAAACTGGAACGTGACATTGACAATAATGATTCTTTAAAACAAAAAGAATCACAGCAACTTTGACATATTTTCCTCTTCATTTGACGTGTAGGTATATGTAACTTGAATTATTGTTCTTCTTCTTTTGATCTGGATTCATATGTAACTGTGTAATTTTTGTAATTTATAATATGGAATTGTTCAGCTTTCTACCTTTATTTCCTTATTAAACCCTGCAATTGTTCTCACATTAAAAAGTGATTAATTAAAAAATAATGTGCATATGAAAAACTAAAAGATACACAAAAAAACTCCTTGTACTCACTTATTAAAATCCCCAAATACAAATTTAGGGTCGGGGTGAAATTTGAGAAATTTCACCTTTGGTTATGTCTAGTTAGAGTTTAGTACAATTTAAGACTAAAAGAAAATGGTGGTACATCAGATTATTTCAATTCCTGGAAGTGATAAGAAAAAAAGGCTCAAACCCCTGACCTAAAAATACCACTTGACATTTAATCACATATTTTGTGAAAATCTGAAGTAGTTAAGCACTTGCAATGATTAACAGGTTTACTATTATACAAAATCATGCAGTGTGCCTACTGTTAGCAGTAACCAAGATCTAAGTTCATGCTCTGCTTCATTGTGATGGTTTTATAACCAGATGGTACAACAATTTGGGGGGCCTTGACTTAAACTCATTAACATTGTTGTTTTATAAACATTCCTGTTTAGTTTTGGCCTTATGCTTTGGGTGATCTTCCTGGAATACAAATCTTCCCCCTAGGTGTAGTTTTGATACTGATAATATAGTGTTCTAGTTGGGCCTCCAATGAAGCCACATACAGGACAGGATGGTGGCACACATGGATGCAGTGGCCTAGATCTCTCCATTTTGATATCGCTTTTTTTCTTTACTTTATTGTCACCATTTTACTTTTAAGCCCAGTGAGCAATTGTAGCCAGTCTAGTACAGTTCATGTAACATGCAGTTTGCAAGAAATATTGGATATTGGAAAGAAGGGCTTTATTCCACCACCACCTCCCAATATTTGAGACAAGCTTCTCAGCACATCGGTGCCCACCTGGATTACCATTCCAGGTGTGACGGGAGAGGAAGCAGAAGCGGAGTGAGAGTGCCAGCGTTCATGCTAGAGTAAAGATCTCCCTGAACAAGCCAGCTCTACCCAGTCGGTTCATCGCAAACATCCAGTCTTTAGTCAACAAGATCGACGAGCTGAAGAGTGTAGATTTCATCCCACAGGATGCACAGCTGTGCTTCTTTTTTCATTGAAACCTGGCTGAATGTTAATATCCCCAATGCGGCTATTGAGCTTGTAGACCAGGCTGTTTAAAACTTGAATCGGACTGCTAAATCCGGTAAGTACAAAGGTGGTGGGGTATGTATATATGTAAATAAGGCTTGGTGCTCCTCCATGGTCATTGCTGAATTATATTGCTCACCTGACTTAGAAATCGTAACGATTAAGCGCAGACCTTTTCATTTGCTGAGGGACTTTACAGTCATGTTCCTCACCACAGTTTATATCTATACACACGCTAATGTCAAACTGGCATTGACTAAACTGCATTATGATGCAAATGGTCTTCAAACTACTCATCCAGATGTTGTGTTTAAATTAGCGGGCAATTTTAATCACACCAAACTTAAAACTGTGCTCCACAAATTTGATCAGTTTGTTGATTTCCCAACAAGAAGAAATAATACACTGGATCACATATGCTGCATTATAGCGAATGTTTATACAGCGTTGCCCTCTACCCCACCACAGCCGATCTGATCCAATTTATTTATTGTTGACTTCTGAATACAAAACCCTTATCACCAGGACAATACCAAATATGCAAACAATCAGAGTTTGGCATGATGGAGCCATGACTGAATTACAGGACTGCTTTGATGATATCATTTGGGAACTGTTCAAACAGGCAGCTACAAAGGACAATCACATGGACTTAAATGACTATGTCTCCTCTGTCTTTATTCTATATTAACTTCTGTATGGACAATATCACTATTACTAAGAGAATCTGTACTTTCCCTAATAGGAAACCCTGGATGAACAGGGAGGTCCAAGACCTATTGAAGGCATGTGATATTGCTTTCTGTATGGGAGACCCAAATGCCTACAAAACAACTAGGTCCAATCAGGAAAAAGCCATTAAGGAAAAAAGCTCAAAAATAGAGGAGCATTTTAACAGCTCTGACTCCCACCAAATGAAGCCGGGCATTAGGTCTATCACAGACTACAAGAGTAACACCTTTTCAACCAATATTGGAAACTCATTTCTTCCTGATGATCTCAATCACTTCTTTGCACAGTTTGACAAGGACAGCAACCAACCTTTCACCAAAGTAACCCAGCAAGAGGCCCCATTATACACTCTGGTGCTGAATGCACATGAGCTATTTGCAGATGCTCTTCATTGACTAAAGCTCTGCCTTCAACACCATTCCCCCCAACAAACTGGCTATCAAACTAAACAACTTGGGTCTCAACTCATACCTGTGTAACTGGACTTTCAATTTTCTCACTAACATTTATTATTTATCTATTTATGCTTACATCCTTACCATTACTTTTACCCTGCGTATATTTGGAACTGTTAATAGTAACTGTGCTTCTCATAGTTTAATGTTTACTTAGTTTATTATCTACTCTTGTATACTTTTATCTAAGGCATCCATTGGCTTGCTCCAAACAATATTTCACTGTATTTTACAGTGACAATAAAGGTATCTTGCATCTCAATTCTCCTTTGAAATATGAGAGTACAAGATTTTCTTGACCATCGCTACAAAAAATGTAAAGTAAACACCTGATTAAAAAGTATTATTGTTGGGTGGAGCATTCCTTTAAAGTTCTCATCAGCATCCTTTTTAACTACTGGGCAGCTCATTCTTTCATAAAAAGGTAAATATGGAATTGATGTGCTTTATGTTCAGGAAGAAAACTGCGACATTCCAAAATGCTTTTAGGTTGCAAGTAAGTAGATGGCTGGACTGTTTCCAGTGTCATCGATGGCCGGGGTCTTTTCCTGGCCGCAACGCCTCCAAGCTGGAAGGACTGGGGAAGCAAGCGTGGTAAGAGCATTACCTCTCCCAGAGCGCAAGATGGCAGCCCCCCGGGTTGCAGTGGTGCCTAGGACTACCGCAGGGCTTTAAGGGAGTTGGAGTTTGGTGCAGCCCTGTTAAGATCTGTGGGCACCACCAGGGGATGCTATAGCTGCACCTGAGCACATATGGGTAATTCTTTCATCACACCCGGAAGTGCTGCCGGAAGTACGTCATCAAGCACCTGGAGCAATGAGAGAGAGTGAGAGACAGCCTGCTTATGTGGATGAATGGGGCTGGGATGAGAAAGTGAGCACTCACCCGAGACACTTACTTCAACAGACAACAATTGGTCTTGGTAAGAGTTGTAGAAGCGACAGGGAGCTGCTCTCTTTGAACCAATATGACTAATTAAAGGCGTCCAGTTGAACAGACAGGAGTAGATGTTGGCACAAGAACGACAAAGAGAAATTGGAAAGCTTTGGGGCAGCCACCCATATAATATTTCCCGGCTGCAAAATCAATCAAAAAGAACAGACATGTTCACACAACTGAGTCTAAAACAGAACTGACTTGCTGCTTTAAAATGGCAGCCTTTAAATGCAAGTAAAGGAAGTGATGTCATCAGGGCCGGAACCGGCAATGACGTCATTGGTTGTCCCGGAACCGGGTGGGACTTCCCAAGAGTGGTCTGCAAGGAATTGAGAGAGAGAATCAGTGCACTTCGCTGCCCCTGGTCAGTCGTGGAATTACTTTTATTCAAGTCCTTTAGTTGTCCCCTAAGCACGTGTGTGTGTGACAATATCACACCTGAGCGTGGAGATTTGTGTTCAGCTGCTGTTTGTCCTTTGTCTCATTTTTTACCCCTTTTTTATGTTGCCCTGCACACCACCTGACAGCTGTTTGTGTACAGCACTGCTCTTGTGTATAACTACATTGATATACAACCATTTATTTGTAAAATTGAGAAACATTTTAGTTAACTTAATATTAATTTAAAACTATCCAATGTAAAGTCAATCTTTAAAATTGCAATTGATGTTTTTAATAATGTCAACCTCGCCTGGGCTACAGCCCTCAGTTTGAAAATCATTGGTTTAGATAGAAAGGGGTGTCAATTAACCTGAAAAATAATGCATCATATCTTTCAAAATTAATCACATGTTAAAATGTTAATTTTGACAGCGTAAGTGTATGTACACAAAAAAATCCATGCAAATAACTGTTGCATTGTATGGTAGAATTTTCTACAAAGTATTAATGTTAATACTAATATTGTGTGACTATGCAAACTTCCCTGCTATTAGCGGCCTCGGGTAACGCCACTGAAACAAGCACTGGGACAAGTCCTCAGCTCGTATTGTGCCCACTCTACACACAATTGAGAAGATCCAAAGCCATTCTCTGTCACGTTCCTGCTGACTTGTGGACACCTCTTTTCAATCCCTTTTCTCGAACATGAATCATTAGAGATCCTCGCTGTCACCTGCTGCAGTTGCAAACACCAGATCCCCTCGACCTTTGTGCCTTTCCCATTTAAATAACCTGAGCCACAAAAGATGTGGAATAAACAAGATGCATCTAGAGAGTTTGCAATGAACCTATTGAGCTTACTATGCATTAACACTGCAGACACTTGGCCCCATGTGATCTGCTTGCTGCTACAATAATAATTATTCAAAACGTAACAGGGAAGAAATCTAGTATTGGAATATTTTTATTCCTCATCTGATGCAGTTAAATATTGTGAGGATTCATAACAGGCACAGAAAAGATCTCTCTAAAACTGCTCACAAAACACTCTGCTTGCAAAATAACAATGAACCAATTTGAAAGAAAAATATATGTATGAAGCACAAATCTACTTCAATCAATTGCTGTGAAAAGAAAGGAAATAAAACAAAAAACAAACTGTCCGAAAGGGAGAAAACACAACAAAAGTGAGGCTGCAAAGTTGTACCTAAAGAACATATAGAGATAAAGGCATTCCGAGTAAAGAGAACCTTTGTGCAGATGAGTATGATGTATTCTGTGATTTGGAAGATGAAATGTAAAGAACTTGTGCAGGTTATTAGACACTGGTATTATGCTTAAACAATTTAATAGGGTTAATGGAAGTTGGAAAGTTGTATTAAGTCAGAGTATTCACAAGTCAGGGTTGGTATTGTTTAAAAAAATGCCACTCCCCCTTGATTTTGCCACTCTAGGAGACCACCTAGTTCGCTTAAATGAGCCAGCCCTGAGAAGGGCTATTCTGACTTAGGAAACAGTGAGTGTCTCTCTTTTTCAGTAATCTAAGTTACAAATACTTCCTCTATTTCTGTATTTTTTTGTTTTTGTAGTTTACCAGTCTGTAGATAGAAAACATCTTCTAACAAATATTTTAAAGCAAGAAAAAATACTTTCTAAAAAATGTGTTTCAGACATAACATTTCAGATATTTTTCTTATTACATTAGTATTATACAGGTATATATATTTGTTCCAGGATGATGAGTTACATTGGATGTCTGATCTGACATGTGATTTTACACCATTGATTTTTTTGAAGTAGCTATTCGTTTTAATTTTACATTTCATTCTATTACTGAGTGATGTTATAAAGGAATCATTCATATAATGTTTGCCTTATTTTATATATTTATTTTTGTTCTCAGGACCAGTATAAAGTGCCTTGTCCATCTGCATATATCTGATCTAAGAAATAGTTATATAACTGGTTGCCTGTGATATTATGTCTCCTAGACTGGATAGTCAGAAAAAATCCTCCCAAACCTATAAATGGCTCATTATGTATTTATTTAGGAATAATGTAATTAACCAGAAATAAATTACCAATTAAACAAAATTAAAATAACAACAGTTGATAATAATTAAATAAATAGTAATGACTGAACAACAATGAACCAAAGAAAAGAAACAACAAAAAATTAATGAGTATTATCAAAAAAGAGCAAAATAATAAACTGAAACAAGAAACCCTTAATGAACACAGTCTAAATCGAATCCTAAAGCATAAATCTCAAATCTAAAAGAATGGACAAACCAAGAAAACTAATTCAATATTTTGTAACAAAACCTAAATTACCAAAATCCAATATAAGAAACTGTTGCAGTAAAAAAAAAACTGTAAAAAAAGTCTAAACCAGAAGATTTTACAACAATAAAATGCCTTTTAAGGTACAGAGCCTACTCTGAAAAGGAATGGGGCACAGGCAATGCCACAGCAAAGAACTGTGGACAGGGCAGTTCTTAAATCTCCCTCCAGTGACTGTGTAACTTATTGCAGCAGCATCTGAGGGAAGTAGATAAACAAGAGGAACTGTCCCCTTTTGGATTAATTAATAAAAATAAGAAAAATTAAAATGGAATCGAGAACAAAGTGAAAAGGAAGGTCCAATTAGTAGTGTCTAAATGACAACTGGATCGGAAATGTTTGACAGTAATATGTTGAAAAATATGCTTTGAACATGAGCTAATGGTAATAAATATGCATATGTATATTAAAAGATCACCTCAAGCAAAGGATTTGAAAGAGCACAGATACTGCCAATTAGAACCTGAGGTTTAAAGTCTTTAACAATCAGCCACTCTGGTACAGTATTTGACCAACATGTCCACAAAGGCCTCTGGGAATTAATAAACTCCTGGCTTGTTTTGCAGTCAAACTAGTAATCCATACATTGAGACAGTATCTGTTTTAAACAAAGGTTTGTTCAGCTCCAACATTTCTTGATGCTGCTTCTGACACAAGTGTGGATGAAATCATTTAACTGAAATTTTCATTTGGGTGTTTTAATGGAAAAGATAATGAAAAACTGAAAGGTATGCAATTGCATTTATGGACCCAACCTCTTCCAGGCTGTGCTGGAAGGTCTGATTGCTGAAAAATTTTCACTTGTATGGAATGCAATGAAGTTAAAAATCTTCTTAAAGATGTGTCAACACATCAAGGTATACTGAGTTAGCGGATTTATTTATATTCCAGAACTATGTCATGTGTACAACACTTTCTTGAATGCAGCTTAGGTGGTGATGGCCATAGCTACTTTTCTGTGCCTGCTTATTTGAATTATTTCTGCTCAAATAAATAGTTTGTTCAAACCTGACGTCCTCTGGACCCTAAATATGTTGTCTAAAATTTACATGTTCAAGTGCCTGAGAAATGGGTGGGGATTTAAACTAAAGATTCCTTTATTTGGGGCTGATGGTTCTCAGAAATGTAGCTCCTCCACTTCATGTTGCTTGTTTTTGATTTGTAGAAAGGTTCAGAAAATGATTTCATGACATAATTCATTAGTTCAGGTAAAAACGATATATAAAAAATATATTTGTTTTTCTCTAGGTTACCTTTTGATAGACTCTTCAATGCTAGAAATGTAAACTATAAATTTTGTATTCCAAAGTATTTTTCAGAGAGAGAACCATAGTTAGACAAAAAAAGAATAGACAGAATAGCTACTACTATGAAAGAAGATGCTGGCAGACAAAAAGAGATGCTGGAGGGGCAAGGTCAGCAGCATAAACTAATGAAGAACATGGCAACCACATACAGTACAGAAGAGACAAAGGATGTTACACCAAGGGCCACAAACTGTTGCGATCAATGCTTTTTATTAACTTTATTGTAGGTTGTCATGGATCAATATTTAATAATTATGCATCCATTTAGATGTTTTAGAACACAAAGATTAATAACATATTTGGTTTTTTTAAAGGTAGTTTTTGTATTGTTATTTCACAGCATAATTCTTTATTATCTTCACCAGGACAGGAACCTTAGAACAAAACAAAACCAAAATTCATTAAACTTGAAATAGCTAGAAACGAAACAACCCAACATACAAAGCACCAGTGAAGGTCTAGTGCTTTATATCTGAATTTATGGGAATAGCACCTGTTATATCTTGTGAATGGCAGGCAGTGCAGCATAGTGGTTAAAGCTTTGGATTTCAAATCCTGAGATTGTGAGTCCAAATTCCCTTGCTGACATTATGTGATCATGGGCAAGTCACTTCACCTGCCTGTGCTCCACCTGTAAAAACAAAATAAATGTAACCAGTAATATCTCAAATTTCATAAGTCGTCTTAGATAAAAGCATCAGCCAAGTAATAATAATGTTCTACCAAAATGACATAATTGGTATGCAATGTTATTATAACTAGGAATCAAATAAAACCCTGAATGCAAACAGCATGAAAATGCATCCAACACTTCTACATTCTGACAATATGGTTTTGAATCCTCAAGCTGCTGTTAAATATCCCTCTTGGCTACTAAAAGTAAACAACTGTTTTGGAGAAACCATCTAGGACTCCATCCTCTAACCCCTCTTTTAAAGGCAAATACAGTGGTGTGAAAAACTATTTGCCCCCTTCCTGATTTCTTATTCTTTTGCATGTTTGTCACACAAAATGTTTCTGATCATCAAACACATTTAACCATTAGTCAAATATAACACAAGTAAACACAAAATGCAGTTTTTAAATGATGGTTTTTATTATTTAGGGAGAAAAAAAAATCCAAACCTACATGGCCCTGTGTGAAAAAGCAATTGCCCCCTGAACCTAATAACTGGTTAGGCCTCCCTTAGCAGCAATAACTGCAATCAAGCGTTTGCGATAACTTGCAATGAGTCTTTTACAGCGCTCTGGAGGAATTTTGGCCCACTCATTTTTGCAGAATTGTTGTAATTCAGCATTATTTGAGGGTTTTCTAGCATGAACCACCTTTTTAAGGTCATGCCATAGCATCTCAATTGGATTCAGGTCAGGACTTTGACTAGGCCACTCCAAAGTCTTCATTTTGTTTTTCTTCAGCCATTCAGAGGTGGATTTGCTGGTGTGTTTTGGGTCATTGTCCTGTTGCAGCACCCAAGATCGCTTCAGCTTGAGTTGACGAACAGATGGCCGGACATTCTCCTTCAGGATTTTTTGGTAGACAGTAGAATTCATGGTTCCATCTATCACAGCAAGCCTTCCAGGTCCTGAAGCAGCAAAACAACCCCAGACCATCACACTACCACCACCATATTTTACTGTTGGTATGATGTTCTTTTTCTGAAATGCTGTGTTCCTTTTACGCCAGATGTAACGGGACATTTGCCTTCCAAAAAGTTCAACTTTTGTCTCATCAGTCCACAAGGTATTTTCCCAAAAGTCTTGGCAATCATTGAGATGTTTCTTAGCAAAATTGAGACGAGCCCTAATGTTCTTTTTGCTTAACAGTGGTTTGCGTCTTGGAAATCTGCCATGCAGGCCGTTTTTGCCCAGTCTCTTTCTTATGGTGGAGTCATGAACACTGACCTTAATTGAGGCAAGTGAGGCCTGCAGTTCTTTAGACGTTGTCCTGGGGTCTTTTGTGACCTCTCGGATGAGTCGTCTCTGCGCTCTTGGGGTAATTTTGGTCGGCCGGCCACTCCTGGGAAGGTTCACCACTGTTCCATGTTTTTGCCATTTGTGGATAATTTCTCTCACTGTGGTTCGCTGGAGTCCCAAAGCTTTAGAAATGGCTTTATAACCTTTACCAGACTGATAGATCTCAATTACTTCTGTTCTCATTTGTTCCTGAATTTCTTTGGATCTTGGCATGATGTCTAGCTTTTGAAGTGCTTTTGGTCTACTTCTCTGTGTCAGGCAGCTCCTATTTAAGTGATTTCTTGACTGAAACAGGTGTGGCAGTAATCAGGCCTGGCGGTGGCTACGGAAATTGAACTCAGGTGTGATATACCACAGTTAGGTTATTTTTTAACAAGGGGGCAATTACTTTTTCACACAGGGCCATGTAGGTTTGGATTTTTTTTCTCCCTAAATAATAAAAACCATCATTTAAAAACTGCATTTTGTGTTTACTTGAGTTATATTTGACTAATGGTTACATGTGTTTGATGATCAGAAACATTTTGTGTGACAAACATGCAAAAGGATAAGAAATCAGGAAGGGGGCAAATAGTTTTTCACACCACTGTATTAATGGACAAATAATTCAAATAGGGTGGATGAAATGACATCGTAATGAGAAACTGTTGTTGAGGTAAGGTACTGAAATTAAGGGATTCTGGAAATAAATGGTAGCTAGTCAAGGTTATTGTTGGTTTTTAAACTGTTACTATCTACTTAACAGAATGTGATTTTTCTGAAGAATTGAGAAAATAAATAAAAACCTAGTTCAAGCATTGATAAGAAAAGGAAAGCAACAAACTAAGTTTGTAAAATAAATCAGATTTTGAACATACATCTGTCAATGACAAAATGCCCTAAATGCACCTACTATTTTTCATGAGGGAAACACTGACATTTACTGTGCAACTTAATTAACAGTAGTAAAACAGATCTAATATATGTTGACATTAGTCAAAATATTTGTAAATTACTGCTTATATAATGTTATTTAAAATCATATTTTTAAAACATATTTGAGCAGCATCACTTTTAAAAGAGGCATCTATGAATTTGTTTAAATGTACGTGTTCTTGTTTTAAGTTTTTTTTTTTTTTTGTAACCATTTTACTGGAATTTTATCATGCAGTGCAGAGTAATACAGAAAATACCTCAAATTGTTTTATTAATGGGGTATGAAACATTTAAGCCTTTCAACCATGCTCTCAGAGACAACCCCATTTATTTCAAAAATTGTAAATTATGAAGAAAGGAGAATGAAAAGGACAATAGTTGTCAGACTGCTGCAACACAGCACAGTTTTGGTCTTGTATCTGTTAATGAAGCTTGCAATAAAAAGTTTGCTATCTTTAGCACATCTATCACTTTCTATTCCGGATTCAAATACTCAGATATCTCCTTATATTGATATACATTTTTCCTGTGTAACGAGGTGAGAATGATTTATATTCTGGTCATCTACTTAGACAACACAAAAAAGTCTGATTTTTTCTATGATAATGTCTCTTTTCACAAATTTTGTAAAAAAGAGTGAAATAAGAAAAATGCAATTAGCGAGATAGCTATTTTAAATCTTCTGTTGTCTAAATATTTAGAATTACACAAGAAGTTGTAGAATGTGCTTATATTAGTTTGTGTTCAAATTGTAAATTACAGCATAGTCTATTATTTTAATTAACATTTTATTATTTATATTTATTTATTGACTAAGGATTTACAGAATTACAAATGTTTTTCTTGTATGTTTTTATCTTAAATTTCAATAATGTTTTTACAGTGCTGTTTTTTCATCAAACATTTTTCAACTGCATTTTATTGCATAAGATTTCTGTTTTAATTACAAGATCAGTATATTTTACATTAAGCCTCAAGGTGATATGTGTTGACTATTTGTAGAAAATACTAAGTAAACAAAGAGGAATTGTGAGCCATTATTATATATGAAATCTAAACATAGATTTTTTTTTATTTGCACCTATAGGTGCCCACCTCTGCCTTCCACATGGCATCATGGCAGACTAAATAAATCTAATAAAAATCTTCCTTTTATCAGTTATTAAAATATATTTTAATATTCAGCAATCATCTTTTGATAAATGGGATACTCCAGAAATAAACCTCTGAATTAAACATTATGTAAAGTCCCAAACTAGTTGAACATAAAAATTCATAAGTATAAGAAATAAGTAAGAATTCTCATATGTAAGCTGTGTGGAGTATGGCCGGCAGCTTATCCCGACCAAGACCCCCAAGCCACCAGATGGAGCCCTCCCTGCAACGTAGAGATGCCCCGAATTTCAGCAGGGCATCATGGACTATGGAGTTTTAATACACAGCCCTGCTGGATAACCTCGGTGCCACCAGGGGACGCTCCAGGGAGACACAGAGACGTTTGGTTTTCATACAGCCTGAAAGTACTTACAGGTCATGAGGACAGAAGAAATAAAGTGCTTCTGGGCTGACGAAGAAAAGAAGAGTTTTGATCTGACCTGGAAATGCTAGGAAGTCACATGGACTGGGGGTTCAGAAGCACTTCCTGGTCAGGGACTATAAAGGACTGTGGGAAATCCCCAGACGACGAGCTGAGCTGGGTGGAAGAGTGGCAATGCGTCTGGGAGAGTGGAGGATTGATTATTGTTATTGTGATTGTATTTAATCAGTATTGTGGAGAGAAGGGTGCTTTGTGCATTGTTTATTAATAAAGTCATTATTTTGGACTTTTATCTGGTGTCTGGCGTATAATTTGAGGGTTTGAGGGAACGATAGCGCCCCCTATGTGTCACAGTGGCGTAGCCGGCAGGATTCTCTGGCTGTCCTTTTGGCACAGAACCTGTACAAAAATTTTCTGTGGGCAGAGAACCCTAAGAAGATGACATTCAGACACGCAGCAACAGCGCTGGAACCTACCTTCACCAAGTCCGATATGGGGAAGAAGAAGGGCAAGCAGAGCGACAACGCCAGCGGGAGAGCCACACTCGTAATGGCCGACGCTCTGGAGGAGCTACGGAGCGGCTACACAAGTCGGGAGAAGCCTCCGGAGACAGACGATCTCTCTGAGGTACGTGCTGGGAATTTAATAGCCAATCCATTTAAAATAACTCACTTTGTCCCATGCATGTACCTCGGAGAAGATCACCTGGAGGCTCTGCGGGAGGAAGGAGACATTCCCGAAGACAGTGGCGCGCTCCTGTTCGAGCACTAAAAGGGACTTCCGCATGTCGGCTGCCAGCGAGGGACACTTGATCGACCCCGGTGTGTTCTGTTTGTGCCTTCGTCTGCAAAGCAACGGACTTGGACTTTTCGAAAGGGAAGGGGGAGGCGAGCGAAACACCGCTCACCCTACAGAAAGGTAAGGAGGTCTGGGAAATGGCTGGTTGATCCACCGACAAATTAGTTCAGGCGGATCGCAGTCAGCCAAAGATGGCGGCACGGTCCTCCACAGAGAACTCCAATTCCCAGAAGCCTCCGCGAGATCCGACAGAGCACATGCCAGGAGCGGGCGCGTTCATTGGCTCCTGGCCGGATGGTAAGGCGAACAAGGAAGTAAGTCTACCTCCAGCCGAATTAAATAATATTATGAACGTACAGGACCTCGAAAAATTAATAAAGCCCGTACAAGATGTTTTGCAGATGCTGATCGTCGGGGAGCTGGAAGAGACGGCCGAAGCACCTATCCGGAAAGTGGATGAGTATCTGCGGCGGTTAGGCCGAGAGCCTCCCGTATTATATAATTTGGCGGTACAGGTGAGTAATGCTGGTACCGTACAGAATACAAGGACGCAGTGTGATCCGGGCCCGTGATTGATAAGTAGCGGGTGCCAAGTCACTGCGAGCCCTACAAAAGAAAGTAGGACGAAGACAGAGCGGTCGGGGGAAGGGCCGATCAAGCTGGAGCAGCTGGATGGTGCTGCCTCTCGGAGCGATTCGGTCCTGAAGACCCTGACCCGTATAATAAGTAAATCTAAAGGGGTGCAGACAGGAAAGGGGCTCTCTTTTACTCACAGAGAGACCCAAACTGTGAACAAGCCCCAGATTAAACAGGAGATTACTAAAATAAAACAGGGGTCTCCTGACAAACGAGAAAAGGGCGCGGAAAAATCAGAGGTGGCTCTGGAATCCTTCTCAGCGGGAAAAGGGGCGGAGCCGAGGGATGCAAACAGGGGGACCATGGCTGTGCTACGAATGCCGCAGGCCGGGCCATGGGTGGCAAAGTTGTCCTAGGAAGACAGGGGTGCAAAGAACTCATTTTTATAATGTTCCTCCTAGGTTTTCAAGAAAACGTCACCAACATTGCCAAGGCCCGACCGGTGGATCCTCCTGGAGGGGGGCGTATTGTGGACTTCTTGGTGCTTACAAACCAGTGGCAGCAAGTAATCGACTCTGAAAGAAATGGATGGGCGGTGGCTGATACAACACCCCGTGGACCCTTCTATGAGAGACGCCCACAACGCTGTCCAAAAATCTACAAGGACACGTTACCCTGAGACCTCTGACACTGCCCTGTACCCCTTCATGTGCACTTGAAAAGATGCAGGTTGTGCCATTCCTCTACTCTTTATTTCAAATACTGAGGTTAACGGGACATAGTTAAATTATATTCAGCAGGACACCTCTGGCAGAATCTATACTGTCCTGCTGAAAGCTGGTGAGGGTACATATAAAACTAAACTTTTGTGAAGGGAGTTGCATCTTCACAAGGTGCAGCAGCCATAAATTAATTGTGCCTTGAAGCTATACATAAACATGTTCTTGCAAGATAATAACAAGATTATCAGCGTTGAGAATTTAAATAGATTTTAGTAAGTGTGTGACACTTGTTCAAGAAACACTTTCTTGTGGCTCCAACAAGTTACTAAAATGTTATGTGTGTTTTGAAATGCAAGGTCTCTTTAAATTTTTGTGAGCAAAAGTGACCTGCAGTTGAAAATGTCAGCCAAGAAATGTAGCCAAGGACAAGAAACGATTGCTACCTTGACAGAAAAAGATTTTGGTACCAGAGCCATAAACGCTAAACCTGAAATGAAAGTCAAAATTAAAAAATCTAGTGCTAGATTATACTTGGATTTGAAGATCACTAAAAAAATTACAAACATTTGAAAGTTTGACTTAGACTTTATTATCCCAGAGGGAAATTTTTTGCATCCCTTCCTCTGGCATTAGAGACATGACCAAAATGGGCAAGTGACACTACTTGGAGCATCATGTAAATAATAAAGACATCCATCCATTATCCAACCCGCTATATCCTAACTACAGAGTCACAGGGGTCTGCTGGAGCCAATCTCAGCCAACACAGGGCACAAGGCAGGAAACAAACCCCGGGAAGGGCGCCAGCCCACCACAGGGCACACACTAGGAACAATTTAGTATCGCCAATGCACCTAACCTGCATGTCTTTGGACTGTGGGAGGAAACCAGAGCACCTGGAGGAAACCCACACAGACACAGGGAGAACATGCAAACTCCAAGCAGGGAGGACACGGGAAGCGAACCCAGGTCTCCTTATTGCGAGGCAGCAGTGCTACCCACTGCGCCACCGTGCCTCCCATAATAAATACAAGATGTTTGAAAAAAAAAAAGTTAAAATAAATTAAAATCAAAAACAGACTTCAAATCAGCAAAATTAAATTAAAAAAAAGAAATCAAAATTAAATGCATGCATGAAATGTAGTGTAATTATGTTTTAGAGTTATATTGTGTTTTCATATAGACATCAATAAAAGTACCAACACCAAAAAAAAGTAATGTTGGGTACATCTTCCTATCAAAGCAAAAAGTTAAAGCAAGTTCAAAATCAAAAAACATTCAATATATTTTAATGTACTGAGGTATAGACATTCTGCATACTGTTTACTTATTTCTTATCAGTCTTTTCATATTCTCAAAGTTTTGTGTGTCTTGTTTTTAAACAATTAGCTCTTACAAATATACTGAAAAACGTTACTAATAAAAAAGGTATAAAATGCCAGTAAATGGAATATTCAAGTCTAATTGTATACTTACATTTATGTTTTTAGTTACTCTGTAAGTGCATGTGATCCAGAAGTGCACAGTTCAGTCATAAAAAATAAAACTGGATATAAATGTATGCAATGAAAGATATGTATGGTGCCATGAGTGCTTTGACAAAACAGTTTAAAATATATTTAGTAAATACAGTATAGTACAGCCAAATTCATGCTTTTTTAAACAATCTTTTTCTGTATGAACATTTTTGTTATAATTGGCTAGTGTTTAAGTTGTATATTTGCTTTTATTGTTCATTTTTAAAAGTTTAAAATTATTGTTATTTATTTTAAATTATTAAAACAGATTTCAGACTGCAATTTCAAGCTAAACCAATAGTGACCTTAACACACTTGAGCTTTTCCAGTCTGCGAATAGCCATGCAGATATTTAAATAAAATAAATTATACTATTTAAAAAAAAATATGTTTGTATTGTTTGAAATATTGCATACAACCTGAGAAGACTCAGCAATTACAGAAACATGCAATGTTTTCGGTGGTAAAAGAAGTATTTTTAGTAAAATGAAAATACATTAATGTAATAAGCTCTGGATTCTATTCCACCCTGAACTGAATCAAGTGGGTCCAATAATAGATTGGTGATTTCTCACATAGACGCCATACGTACCATCAAAAGAATGAGTAGCTTTATGTGCCATGTTTTATATGATCAGTTTGCTTTGCTTTTAAAAGTTCTAACAAAAATTTAGCCCTTGTCACAAAGCAGGAACATTGTACTATGTGTATAAAGTTCTTTAGGATTATGTTTACTTTGAATGCTGCAGCCTAAAAGTGGTTCTACTGATGAAACTAAGCTATTTAATATATATAGTTTTAATCTATAATTGTATGATTCAAAAATATACACATAAATATACAAATAATGAACATCCTATTCTTTATTGGCGTAGCGAGCCAGTACATGTAGAAAAGGGTTGAATTATATGAACTATTCTAAGAAAGTCATGACTTGTACAATAATTCAGAAATTACTTGGAATGAAAATTGCAAGTCAAGATCTACCCAACTGGAATCAGAAATTCAGGTTATAGAAAACACAAAAGAGAGTAAAACTAGTGACCTAAATGCTTTATTTATGATATTTTACACAGATATCTGTAAGGGTGAGGAAGAGTAATTAAATTATTAACATTTATGATTTTGCCTAAAGATATCGCAAGGGTTTGCATTTGTAGGTAATTGCTCCAAGAGCATCACACCTTATGAAAAATAAAATTGCAGGGAAAATAGCCTAGCATACACACATGCTTAACTATATAGTAAACTAGGTATTATTTAGCTTATTGCAGTCTGTAATGTCTCTATGAAAAAAGAGACACACAAAAGAAAACTCCAATGACAAGCAGTGACTCCAATTGCCTAGACATCTGTGTTTATGTTTAATTTTGGTGGTTACCCCGAGGAAGGGGTCCTCAATCACAGTCCTGGAGGGCCGCAGTGGCTGAAGGTTTTTGTTCTAACCTGGTTGCTTAATTAGAAAGAAATTCTTGCCAATTTAGTTTCATGGCTTGTCAGTGCTTTAGCTCTGCTATGTCAGGTAATTCTCATATCCTAGATTTTCTTCCCATTTTTAAGGATATCATCCAAATGATTTGAAGGCTAAAACGCATGAACAATTCTCAGTCCTTCACTTTTTTCTCTTCACTTTCTTTACAAGAATTTAATTAAACCCAATAGTGCATGATAAATACACACAGGTGTAAATGGTAACACGCTAAATGGAGAAAGGCTGGTCTCTTTTGTCATTTGCATGTTATTGCTAATTAAGAGCAATTAAAAACCAAGAATACAGCTGTTTAAGACTAAAATAAGTAACAAGGGTTCAAAATCTTAATGAGCGAGAGAACTAAAGTGAATCAGAAGTGTTACTTGAGCAATAAGTGATTCTTACTATACAATTGGGTTGGAGCAAAAACCTGCAGCCACTGCAGCCCTCCAGGACCGTGATTGAGGACCTCTGCCCTAAGGCAATAATTGCTGTACGACCTGATCCTCTGAGAGAGGATGAAGAGTGGAAAAGTAGAGTCACAGGGAGTTTTTTCCATCAAGACACATCAATGTGATGCAAATCTCTGAATTAACACAGATTACTTTAATCTGAATTATTTTAATAAAATGTATATTCATGGTAGTATATGCTCACAGCCTTACATTTCCTAAACAACTGAACCCATATAACTGATTACTAACAGTACTGCAGCAGGTTGTGCGCAATCTAGTTTACCAATTGTGAAATGACTTTCTGCCGGTAGATGGTACCAGCGAATCATCAGATTGCATTGTTTTGATAAATGATATTATACTAAGTACAAAATCTGATCTGTGTCTTCTTACTGAAACCTGGCTTAGTAAATGTGACACTGTTCCCCTAGCTGAGGTGTCACCAGATGGATACTCGTTCCTTCATAAGTCTAGAGATGCTGGTTGAGGAGGAGGACTTGGAATAATTCATTGTAACAAAATGCAAACCACGTCTAAAAATTTAGGCGACTTTACATCCTTTGAGGCATTCATTTTAAATGTTAAAACAGATTCCAACACAATTATAGTGCTAGTCTACAGACCACCAGGGCCATATTCATTGTTCATGACTGAATTTAGCAACATTTTATCTGATTTGGCTACAAAATTATGATCACGTAGTACTGAATGAGGGATTTTAACGTACACATTGAAGTGGAAACTGACACTTTTAGCAAATGTTTTACTTATTTGTTAAATTCAGTAGGATTTTTCCAGATTGTCGAAGGTCCAACTCATCATAACCACACATTAGATTTAATTATAACTTACAAAGTTGAAAATCTAAATATTACTGCATTAAATGAAGTTATGTCCGATCACTACTTAATTACATTTTATTTAGTCCTTCCCTTGCCTAAACACTCACAGATTAAAACAAAGACAGTGCGACATCTACATTATAATTCTGTTTCAAAATTTATAGATACTTTGAGTAAGTCGAGTGTAATTGTGGAAAACCATTTACATCAGTTAACATCAAATGTAAACGTGGAAAACAATTTAGATCAGCTAACATCACATTATAATGTGACCTTGAAAGATGCTCTGGACACAGTGGCTCCCCTTAAAACAAAAGTGATTAAAGCACATTGAAACTCTCCTTGGTTTAATGAAAACACTTGTGCTCTTAAATTAGAGTGTCGAAAACTAGAGCATAGATGGAGAACAACAAAGCTACATGTCTTTCAAATTGCATGGACAGAGAGTGTTAAAAAAATATAAAAAAGCTCTCTTTAAAGCTCGCTCAGAATACTATTCTACAATAATAGATAGCAATAATAAAAATCCTCGGGTACTGTTTAGGACAGTGGCTAAATTAACAAATGAGAATTCAGATCTACAGTGCAAAATACCGATATTAGCAGTACAGACTTTATGAATTTCTTTAATGAGAAAATTAAAAATATAAGATCCCAGATCTCAGTATCACAATACAAACTGCATACTAGCTTAGCAGACCCTGTCTCACATTGCATTCAGCACTTTAGTAATTTTAATCCTGTAACTGAGCAGGAAGTCTTAACTTTAATTTCTAAAATGAAGCCCACTACTTGTTCCCTAGATCCAGTGCCAACAAAACTCGTAAAAAGTGCAATGGATTTTCTTGCAGCACCTATTCTAAACATTATCAATAGTTGATTATTGCATGGTACAGTACCTGATACATTAAAAGTGTCAGTCATTAAACCATTACTTAAAAAGTCAGACGTGGACCCACACATATTAAATGATTATAGGCCTATTTCAGATTTACCCTTTCTCTCTAAAATACTTGAAGTATTCGCCAATCAGCTTCAGTCACACCTTACACATTTCAATTTATTTGAGAAATTCCAGTCTAGTTTCCTCACTGGTCATAGTACAGAAATGGCACCAACGCGGGTTGTAAACGATATTCTGATATCCTTTGATAAAGGAAACTCCATTGTAATTATTTTGTCAGACTTAAGTGCAGCATTTGACACCTTGACCATTCTATTTTACTGCACAGGCCAGAAAATGATGTTGGGCTTACATGCACTGTGCTTGCTTGGTTTAGCTCTTATTTGTCAAATCGACTCCAATATGTACAGAAATGTGCTGAAAGTACTCCATCATTATACACAGAACTGAAATAGGTGTCCCTCAGGGCTCAGTACTGGGACCTTTACTGTTTTCACTTTACATGCTTCCACTGGGATCTCTCATTGGAAAACATAATGTTAATTTTCACTTGTATACAGATGACACCCAGTATTACCTTTCATTTAGATCAAATGCAAGTTTCTCCAATGTTGTCTTTAATTAGTTCTGTTAGTGAATTAAAGGAGTGGATGGATGAGAACTACTTGTCTTTAAACACAGATAAAACAGAGATGTTAATTGTTGGAGGGAATGACGCTGATAACAACAATATTCGGTCATCATTTAACTCAGTTGGAATCCCCATTATTTTACTGAATCTGCCCGCAATCTAGGAGTTATCTTTGACTCTAGCATGTCATTTAAAGCACATATTACAAAGTTGTCCATATCATGTTTCTTCCATCTTAAAAATGTTCGGAAATTAAGGCGCTTTCTAAATAAACAGGATCCTGAGAAATTAATTCATGCATTTATTTCTAGAAGGAATGACTACTGCAATGCGGTTCTTTATACAGCCTCCAGTTAATCCAAAATGCTGCTACAAGAATTAATATAAGAACAAGAAAATACGAACATATAACTCCAGTTCTTAAATCCTTACACAGCTTTTAAATCCCGGCTGAAGACTCACTACTTCAGTTTAGCATATCCTGACTAGAGCTGCCGATTAACTGTACAGACTGCATCTCTGTTGTTAGTCATTAGCACTAAAACATAAGTAACATGATAGTTATAATTGGATACTATCCTTCACCTATTCTGTTTCTCTTCTTGGTACTCAAATGTGGCACTTGGTGCCACGGCCCACCTGCCAAGTTGTTTTGCCTGCCTAAGGTAAAGTCATCCCTGATGGAGGATCACAGGAATTGTGGGAAAGAGGGGTCCTTTCATCGGATTGGCTGGCCCAGTGCTGTTCAGCTGTGGAATAGCCAAATGGAGGAGGCAGCTTGATGGATGAGGTCTCCAGGACTCTAAACAAATCCAAATCATATTATGTGATATCATCTACACTTAAATTCTCCGTACTTCTAAAATTTTTATTTTTATACTGTATTGAGGATTTGTTCTGTTCTGTGTATTGTATTGTATTGACCCCCTTCCTTTTGACACCCACTGCACGCCCAACCTACCTAGGAAGGGGTCTCTCTTTGAACTGCCTTTCCCAAGGTTTCTTCCATTTTTTCCCTAAAAGGTTTTTTTTTTCTTTGGAAGTTTTTTCTTGTCTTCTTAGAGAGTCAAGGCTGGGGGGCTGTCAAAAGGCAGAGCTTGTTAAAGCCCATTGCGGCACTTCTTGTGTGATTTTGGGCTATACAAAAATAACTTTATTCTTTCATGAGTTATTTACAAGTTTCTGACCACTTATAAAATGTGTTCAATGTGCTGCCCATTGTGTTTGTGTTAACAAACAAAACCACCGCTATTGGTCTGACACTAACCCACATTGGATAGATCCCTCCAAGACTGTTGGAACAAAAAAAATTGATGGTATGGTGTGGTATATGGGGTACAAAGATAGTGGGGCCATTCTTCATCAATGGAAACCTCAAGGCAACTGGATATGCGAAATTGCTACATGATGATGTGTTTCCCTCTTTATGCACTGAAGCTGGCATGTTCCCTGAGTTTTTCCAGGAAGATGTTGCACCACCACATTATGGGTGTCAAGTCTGAGCATTCCTAGATGAACAGTTTCCTGGAAAGTGGATTGGTCGTCGTGGGCCAGTTGAATGGCCCCCAACGTCTCCCGATCTGACCCCCTTAGACTTTTATCTTTGGGGTCATCTGAAGGCAATTGTCTATGCTGTGAAGATACGAGATGTGCAGCACCTGAAACTATGGATACTGGAAGCCTGTGCTAGCATTTCTCCTGCTGTGTTGCTATCAGTGTGTGAAGAGTGGGAGAAGAGGGTTGCATTGACAATCCAACACAATGGGCAGGATTGAACACATTTTATAAGTGGTCAGAAACTTGTAAATAACTCATGAAAGAATAAAGTTACATTAAAACCAAGCACACCATTGTTTTTCTTGTGAAATTCCCAATAAGTTTGATGTGTCACATGACCCTTTTCCTATTGAAAAAACAAAAGTTGGATCCAAAATGGCCGACTTCAAAATGGCCACCATGGTCACCAGCCATCTTGAAAAGTTTCCCCCCTCACATATACTAATGTGCCACAAACAGGAAGCTAATATCACCAACCATTCCCATTTTATTAAGGTGTATCCATATAAATGGCCCACCCTGTAGTTTATGCCTACATTTTGTCATTTACTACTACAATATGAAAAACATTTCCGTTTTAAAAATGTGTTTACACAGATTACTGTAGAAACGGAACACACATGAAATGCGTTTATTCCAAATAATGATTAATTATTTCCACTCTAAAACTCCACTTCACTCTTAGATAATCAATCAAGGCATGAGCTGAGAGAAGTTTGTGCATGTTCTAAGTCGGTGGGGGGATGGAATAGCTGGCTACTTGTAGATTTTCTTTATCAGCACATTTAGATTACAAAAGACGCTGGCGGAGAGGTGAGAACGGTTTTAAGAAGCGTTATAAGGTGGGACGGATCTACGAGTTTTTTCGTAGGCTCTGGTAATTCTAGTGTTAATCTAAAGTTTATTTTAATTTAGAGTAAAAATATATTAATTAACTCACGTTCAAACACCACATTTTTTTCCTTGTATGTTCATTACAATTTCCAGATGTTTAGTGACAGTGTAGTAGAGTAAGTGAAGAAGTTATATTAAAATTTAAAAGTACAAAATAGAATTGTAAAATTTGTGTAGTGATACCCACATGTCACACCTTACTGAACACTGCTCTGAGAGGTGAACTGTAACCTCCCTTTACTAGCTTAGCTGAGTTTGCTTGTGTATACAGTCAAAGCACAGACTTTCTTTCTTGTGCAGCCATAACTGAAATGAGGCATATGCTTATGTAAGGAATTTGGAATTTGTTACATTGCAGAATTCAGGAACTGTGAAATATTAGTACACCTAACCTGAAAGAAAAGGTTATGAAAGCATATAATGCCTGTAGTCAGTGAAGAGTGGCATCAAGTGAATTTTCTGAGTTATAAAAGGCTGTGCAAGGGAGTTTGAAAATGCAAGATGCCATTTAGCTGCAAATATTTACCATACAGCTAATCATAAAAGCTTAAACTTTCACAGATTAATATATCTTATCCTATGCATTATGCCAAATTTAATGTTTTTTTTTCTTTGTGTTGGAATTTTCGTTGCTTTCTGTCCCATGTATTTATATGTGTTTTGGTGTTTGTAGCAAAGCACATCAGTGGTGTTAATCCAGCCTTCAGTGTCATATGCATTCATCTGCAAATATGGGAGCTAAATACAGTGCCCTTGCTGGAGATTTGTCTTTCATTTAATTTGTCGGCCACTTTTTGCCAGCTGTCTTTTCTGGTTTGGACTGCTTTTGCAGTGTTACCCCTTGTGCATATTAAATCTTGAAATTCTTCATATCCTTCGAGTAAAAGGTCCTACTCTGCTTGTGTGAAAAATTACCACCGTTGCGGGTGCGCGCAATCATTTTGGATGATTGGATCCAGCTAGACTAAACTACTACAAAGCTGCGTTTGAAAAACCGACTTATCCCAGATGAGTTTCACCGGCATTAACTCATCCAAGATGAGGCATCTGATTTCAGATGATTTAAGCAACGTACGGAATATACCCCCCTGGCCATTAGATGCATGTGTTTAGAGTTCAGCTACTGTATAATGAACAGAAGATCTTATCCTGTATTTTTAGAGAGGTCAAGGACATTGCATTATTGAGAAGACTGTGTTTATGTAATATAAGTGGATCTGCTGACCATCAACATACATGGCAGCTCCATTGTCTTGATATTTGCAGTCAGCCATTTTATAATCTACCAAAGTTGCAGTGTGAGTCTACCAGAATCTACCAGAGTTGAAGGTTACCTTGATTCTGTTCAATCTGCAAACCAGGTGAAAAGTTGGAAACTATTCTGCTTCTTCTCAGCCCACCTAAACAAAAGTAGGGGTATTGTCTGTCCTGTTGGCTAACATGAAACGAAATATTTACTCTTGCGTATTTTCTTTCCTCACACACTTTTCCCATATTTTGAGTTGGAGGGTTTTTTTTGGAGATATTCCCAAATTCTGCATAGTTTGCTTGTTTCAACTTTTGCTTTTCTTGACTCTAAAATCTGGCTCCAGATAATAATCATTATAAAATACATTACTTATTATATTTGCGTGACGATTCATTTATCTTTATCATTATTTATTATTGATAGAGATGCTCCAATTTCATGTTACTTATCAGGCAATTCTGATATTGATTTTTTTTCAACTTTTATTGAATTTATTAAAAGCATGTAACATTCCATACAATTAAGTCAAACTTAACAAAAATAAATTTAATTCAACCACCACCCATGCCAATTTTTTCCCCTTTAGCACTAAGCTTCTACATAACCAGATTCATAGAAGCCTTATGTCCTGTGTTTAATTTGTGTAATTAAACTATAGACCACAGGTATTAACTGTTCATTTTTTATTAGCAAAATTAAATTCTGTAGGCTTAGTGATCACAAAAATACTAAAATAAATTTTACTTAAAATACACACTGATAAAATATGTCGAAAAATATGTATCCATAACATATGGCATAAAAGAAAATAAAATGATTCTTATAATTACAAGCTGTTATATAGTTTAATTTTTTCTGTATTGTACCTATCTGAAACAAGGTTTATTAAAAAAAAATTTTCACCATTTTTCTAACAACAACAAAAAATATTTATGTAGTCACATAATCGTGCATTGGCAACAGCTTATGGGCTTGAATAATTGTACTTACCTACTGAAGCAGGTGTTGGTGCTGTCCACTAATCCTTTATCTCTTTTTCCCTTGGTAAACCAGCAGACCGAATTTGAGTCCTCTGATGTCACTTCCATTTCCTGTTGTGATAAAAACACAGACCAGACATCATAAAAAGGTTTGGGGCAGCCACCCGTATAATATCCAGGGCTGCAAAAGGTTTTTTAAATTGACAGTGATGTTCACAATACTGAGTCCAAAACAGAACTGATTTCTTGGTGGTAAGATGGCGGCTTTAAAGGCCTATATAGGAAGTGACATTATAGAGGGGGCCGGACCCAGAAGTGTTGTCATCGAGGGGCCCGGACCCGGAAGTGATGTCACCAAGGGAGCCAGAACCTGGTAGGATTTCTCGGGAACGGTCTGCAGGGAACTGAGAAAGACAGTCAGTGCACCCTGCCGCACCCTGGTCACCATCCTTTTTAATTAAAAGACCAAGTCAAAAGGTCTGAATTCATTACAATAATGTTCTTTGCCATTTGTTTAACTGCACATGATGACTTCTCCGATTCCTTTTTCTCAATGTATTACTCCACTTTTTAACATAAAGGTAATGTTCCAATCATCTCTCACTCTCTTGTAAAGTAGGCCTTGACTTGCTTTGTTTACACTACAAGAGGTTCGCTGCAAAAAAGAAAAAAAAAGAAATGAACTGACGCACGGCAATACTTCACGTAAAGGAGCATTGCAGCTTAATTACTATAAAGCTTAGATAAACATAGGCTGAAAAGATAGTTTTTTATGATCGGGGAATTTACCGATCACTGATCAAGGCTTTTTTAGTGAAAATCGGCCTATTTAGATCAGCGGCCAATCGATTGGAGCATCTCTTGTTAGTTTTATTTTTTTTTTTATCAAGCAGGATTATGACACATTTCATAATTTAATGATAAGATTCCAAATTTGATGATATTGTTGCAGTTTTTGCAAATCACATTAATCTCACTTCTTCCTTCCTTACTCAAACTTTCACCAGTTTTCTTCTTAGTTTTGTTTTAGAATGGCACTACTCAAGACTGGAAAAGATACAATTTATAATACTTTACAACACAGCTAACAAATTAATCCTTTTCTTAGTTTAGTTGTGGATAATTTGCTTGTGAAACTGTAAACATCAGTGCAATCTACCATGAACTTCGTGCATGTGTTAATACATTTAATTTAATACAGGAATCAAAAGTAGCACTAATTACAGTAGATTCTCACAGGTGTTTTTAAATATTTTAGCTAAAATTAGAAAATTGAGAATATATATTAACTTTTTAGTAAACCATCACTATATTGGGCACAGCCTATTTAATTATGATACCAGTATTAATTTTCTCTGCAGTTTTTTTTTTTCTGTAGCTTTCAATAGATTTTAGTTTCGTTAGATCTTTTTTGAGTAAAATGCATCTGTTTCTCTCTGTCTCTCTGTTTGTCTTCAGGTAAAACTGGAAACACACATTGTAAGGAATAAAACTCTACCAATAACCAACAACAGTAGATAAGTAAAGAGACCATACTAAACCAGTAGAAACATTTCTATAACTTGCTAATTTTACAAGGTGTATATTTGGTAGTGCTTTGAGACAAAGATATGTGACTAGAATTAAAGCAAGAATATGTAAATTTGCAGAAACCCTCAAGTCCTCAAGGTGCTTTTTCACTTGCATTATATTGCAACAAATTTATACCATACATGAAGAAGACTGGGCCCTTCTGGGAAATGAAAGTACAGTAATCCCTCGCTATATCGCGCTTCGACTTTCGCGGCTTCACTCTATCGCGGATTTTAAATGTAAGCATATCTAAATATATATCACGGATTTTTCGCTGGTTCGCGGCTTTCTGCGGACAATGGGTCTTTTAATTTATGGTACATGCTTCCTCAGTTTGTTTGCCCAGTTGATTTCATACAAGGGATGCTATTGGCAGATGGCTTAGAAGCTACCCAATCAGAGCATGTATTACATATTAAATAAAACTCCTCAATGATATACGATATGTTTGCCGTGCGGTGCTTGATTGTTTGCTTGTCTCTGCCTCTATCTCACCCTCTCTGACATTCTCTGCGCCTGACGGAGGGGTTGTGAGCAGAGGTGCTGTTTGGACAGAAGCTGTTTGCCTAGTGAATACGGAGGCACCTCTAAGAAATGCCGCTTTATCGCGGTGCTTCCAAAAGCACACTTATTGATTTTTTGATTGTTTGCTTTAGTCTCGCCCTCTCTCTCTCTCTCTCTCTGACGTTCTCTGCGCTTGACAGAGGAGATGTGAGCAGAGGGGCTGTTTGCACAGAAGCTGTTTACTTAGAAGATACTGACGCTCCTCTAAAAAATGCCGGCAAACTTAAAAGCACACGTATTGATTTTTTGATTGTTTGCTTTTCTTTGCGAGCGCTCTCTCTCTCTCTCTGAAATTCTCTGCTCCTGAAGAGAAGAAGATATATTTGCATTCTTTTAATTGTGAGAAAGAATTGCCATCTCTGTCTTGTCATGGAGCACAGTTTAAACTTTTGACTAAAGGGTGTTATTTCATGTCTAGAGGGCTCTAATAATGTTAACAGTGTGGGAGAGTTTCTAAGGGCTTAAAATATATAAAAATAACCATACAAACATATGGTTTCTACTTCGCGGATTTTCACCTATCGCGGGGGGGGTCTGGAACGCAACCCCCGCGATCGAGGAGGGATTACTGTATCTCTATTTGTATCCCATGCTGCTTCATCTTTGGGAAGCTATTGCTGTTCTTCTTCAATTCGTAGTGGTATCATTAACTTACAAGTTCATAACTTACCTCGGCTACAATATTAAAACCAGAAACTTATTTTATAAAGGAAAATGAATTTTAATTTAAACTAAAATGTAAATTTCAGAATTGTACATTACAAAGTATAGATCTATTTCTTGAACAAGTTAAAAAAAACAAAGTTAAATAAAATGAATTACACTAGACTACTGAACAGATGTACAATAGTAGCTAATCCAGTCAGATTGTATTGTATTATAAGTCTGTTTGACTTAAAAATGGAAGATGTTTGATTTCTTTTTAAAAACAAAAATAACATCACATCACATAAAATGAGTCCAACTGTACCTCACATTGTTCACTAGCAAATGTCTTTTAGATTCCCATACTGTATATCTTAAATTAGATCTCTACTGTGTTTGTTCTCTAGTTTCTCTCAATCTACAATATAACATTAACAGGCAATAAGTATGTTCTTAATTTTCCAAAATATGAGCAAACATTGTATGGTTTTATGCATTTTTATTCTCTTTTCACTTCGTTTACAACTGATCTTACTCATAGAGCAAAGTATCAATAATGAGAGTAAATCACAGGAAACAAATTATAAATGATCTTAATTTGCGGCAGAAACATTGGAAAGAATATACTGTACAAACACATTTTTCTTTAAAACATCAAAACAGAGTAAGGTTAATTGGACAGAATTCCACTAATTAGTTGTTCTATGATCACTTGAAAGTGCCAAGTAAAGTACTTCTAATATCTTGGCACTTCTTTTTCAGTGTACTGTATATACATTACTGTGAATCTTTCAATAAAACGCTTCATACAAATTTTGCTTTGTAACTAACAGAACAACATGACTACAATTAAAATTTACCAAAATTTATATACAGCATATATGGTGCATGCACATGAAATACTGTATATAGTATATAAAAAAGGATGTACATAATGTTTTTTAATTTTGTACTTTTTAGAAACTTAAAGCAGAGTAACTAGAACATGTAATACATTATGTAATGCATGTGCATTGGAGAATCTCCTCATGGGCAAAAGGGGGCACTGTCGCTAATATTTTCTTCTCCATCTCTCCCTTCAGCTCCATGAAACTGCCTAATGAGAGCACTTGGCCCCGCCCCTTCCTGTTAATCCACTATAAGCACCTGGCTGGCCGGAAGGAGGCATCTTTTATAACCTGAGCAACCCGCCACATAGAGCTCCTGTGAACAACCCTTATTTCTTTGGCTGAGAGATGAATCTGTTTGTTTATATTTCGCCTAAGGACTCACAATATAGCGCCAAGAGGCTTTTTCTTTTTTGGGCTTTTTCTGGTTGATTAAACAGGATGACTTGGTTGGCACCACAACTTTTATTACTCCACAACCCATCACTCCTGCACCCGGCCACAATTAATTTAAAACTACTACAGAATTTGACCAAAAGGTCAATGTAATTGAATAAAATTCAGGAGAAAATCTGCTTTTGGGTCACAATAACACATAGGCTTATCCCTCTGTGTCTTTAAAAAGCACTACCTGGTGGCCAAAGCATGCATCATGTTTTACTGAGGGTCACATTGTGTAAAAATATCATTCTGTGACATTTGTTAATTTTTATGTATGTGCATATAGGAAATACAGAAATATGATTTTGAAGCTCTAGAATCTAAAATTATTTTTCAATTATAAGCAGTGATGCAGAACCAGACTGCAGAAAATTAAGAAAGAGGAACCAAAGATTGGTACAGAACTCTATATCCTAACAGATTTAGCCTGATTATTTGGGTTACAGAAAGAAGCAGCGAAAGGGAGGGTGTGCAATGACAGGAGACTGTATTTAGTCAAATGAAATAAGGAAGTAAAAGAAAAGGAGTGGTCATAGGAGTACTGCCACATTCCCGTCATAGAGTGAAAATTCCTACTTCCAAATTCAACAAACAGGCAACATTTATAAGGGTTAGCTGGTTATTGGACCAAATTCAGAGGAATTATTTTAAAAAAGACACATATAGCATACTGAAAAAACTTGTGCTATTAATATAATAAATGAAAATTAATTGGTTAAAATTATAAATTTGCATTGTTAGCAGGATGCACATTTACTGCAACGTTTTGTTCCCCAGGTGAATGGTAACGCAAACTACTGATCATGTTAAAATAATTAAATCTGAACTATAAGCTCCTTAAGCAAAATAACAACTTGACTAGATGATTTCAAAGATGCAGTCAATTAAAGGAAGTAAAAATCACTACTATTACTGGTTTCCTGGTAGTACATTTGTACAGTGGAGTCACAAAGTATTCAAGCCCTCTTACTTTCTGCACACTTTACTTTGTTGTAGATTTCATTTTAAATTTTGCTCATTAATCTACTCTCAATAACCCAAAACGTCAAAGTGAAAACATGTTTTATGAAAAGTTCACAAATTTGTTAAAAATCCAAAACTGAAATCTGTAATTCATATAAGTATTCAAACCCTCATTTCCCTACTTTGAACAATAACCTTTGGTAGCAATTACAGCTTTTAGTCTTCTTGGATAAGTATCCACAAGCTTTCCATACCTAGATTTGGGCAGTTTCTTCCCGGAAGATTCTCTAAATCTCCATTAGATTAGGTGAGAAGTGTCTTTAAAGTGCTATCTTCAGGTCTCTCAACAGATGTTCTGGGCCTTGGCTTTGTTATATAAAGACAGTCAGAGGCTTAAAGCAACTCCAGCACTGTATGCTTTGGGTCAATGTCGAGCTGAAAGGTGACCCATTGCACGTACTCTGGAGAAGGTTTTCTTCAAGGACCTCTCTGTGTTTGGCTGCATTCATCCTTCCCTAAATTCTGACCAGTCTCCCAATCCCTACTGCTGAGAAGCACCCCTTTGATATGAATCTACCACCACCATGCTTCAACATAAAAATGACATTAGCAGATAAGGAGCAGACACAGTTCTTGGAGTTCTGCCCAAATTTCTAAATGACATACAACCAATTCATTTTGCCACAGGTGGACTCAATTCAAGTTGTAGATACTTCTCAACGATAGTTAGAGCAAACCTAATGCATCTAACCCTAATTAGGAGTGCCACAGCAAATGGTCTGAATACTTATATAGATGAGAAATTTTGGCTTTTGACTTTTAATAAATTTACAAGTCTTTCTGAAAACATATCTTTGTGGGTTCTTAATTGGATAGTGATGCAAACAAATGGTAAATGTATCCAAATTATCTTGCATAAAATTAAATCTGCAGCAAAATAAAGTATGCAGAAAGTGAAGGTCTGAATACTTATATAAATGAGACATTTCAGTTTTTGACTTTTAATACATTTACAAATTTTCTGAAAGCATTTCATTATGGGTTCTTAAGTGGGTATTGATGTGAAAAAATAGATAGATAGATACTTTATTAATCCCAAGGGGAAATTCACATAATCCAGCAGCAGCAACAATATTAAATTAAAGAGTAATAAAAATGCAGGTAAAAACAGACAATAATTTTGAATAATGTTAGCATTATTCTACTTAAAATTAAATCTACAGCACAATAAAGTATGCAGAAAGAGAAGGGGTCTGAATACTTTCTGAATCCACTATATATAATAACAGGATGAAGTCTGCACATCTAGCAATGTATGCCCCCTTCTGCTGATTAAAAAAGGTCCGTATGTTTACTGCCCAAAGTTCAAAAAGAAAGATGTATATGAAGCTATATACAGCACATATAACACAGACCTGTCTATCTGTCTAGTCATGTATGTGGCCATTAACTGCCTCTATGAAGAAACAGTAAGGTGCAGAGTCACCCCCAAGGAAGAAACCATTGCCTTAGGAGTCTGGTTTTTATACCCAGACTCAACTACATATGATATTATCACTTATAAATATCCTACCCTGATCAGCCTTTCAATATGATCACCAGGGGCCTCATGTATAAACGGTGAGTACACAAGAATGTTTCCACATTCAAATCACGATGTGTAAAACCTAAACTTGGTGTAAAGCCACCCAAATTTCCACGGTAGCTCATACCCTGTCGTACGCAAGTTCTGCGCTTGGTTTTGCAGATGAACTCATCCTAAACAAATGCATCAGCTAGTTCATGCCATTACACACATACTAAATATTTGGATTTTCCTATTCATTCCAGCAGACATTTGATACATCTCATCAAATCCCCCACCAAGTAGTGATCAAATGACAGCTCATTCTTTGTCCTTATCCTGTTGTAGAAAACATATGTCAACAGATTATATGGCAAAACCAAAATCAATTATTGACGTTTCTCCTAAGGTGCTTGATGTATATTTGTGAAACCTTAAGTTCCAACATGGTGTTTTGTATTGGTAATCCATGAGTTGCACAGGAAATCAATAATTCACCTCGTGAATTCAGATCAAATAGATATTACTCCCAATCTGTCTCCCACAGGTATTTCCATTTACCATCATTTTCCAAACGAGTTCTGAAATCTACTAAGGACTACAGATTCTATAGGTAGTACTCATCAAAGCATTCAAGTACTCTAAAACGACACAAGCATAAACAACAAAGTGTTTTTATTGGAAATGTTCAACAGGTTTTATTCAGGAACACCATTATAAAACTCTTATTTCTGAACTTCTGTGGCCTTAGACTAATTTGCCAGGGGTAGGCCTACTATGGTTTAAAAATATGTGAAATCACCACAATATTGCTGCATGACACACCTCCATGATTTTTCTCAATGCAGCACATTTGAAACACTCTTTTTTCCCAATTCATAAGCCCAGATGCTATAAAGCAGATCTCTTGATTTACTCCTTTGTCCTCGTGACCTCTTACCAATGTAGGCTTTAATGTCTTATCAGTAAAGTAAGTTAACCAATCCTGGCTTCAATTACCTCAAAACTACAATCAATAAATATAAGGTTTGAAGACCACATGCTGGATTACCTCCAATGAAACCCTGTCAAAAAGAAAAAGCAAGAACACAAAGCATTTCAGCCTCCATAGTGCTACTACTTTGGACGAGAAGAGACTTTTTCTGCACTGAAAAAAAAAACAACATGCAAAGAAAGCAGGAAAACTAATGTGTGGTGTTAGACAACCCAGCTTGTAAACCCATACAGAGTTGGATTCTACAGAGCGTAAACTGAAGTTTTTCTTATCTAAGAATAAATAAAGATGAAAATCCCTGGGTGGCGCAGTGGTAGCGCTGCTGCCTTGCAGTTAGGAGACCCGGGTTCGCTTCCCGGGTCCTCCCTGCGTGGAGTTTGCATGTTCTCCCCGTGTCTGCGTGGGTTTCCTCCCACAGTCCAAAAACATACAGGTTAGGTGGATTGGTGATTCTAAATTGGCCCTAGTGTGTGCTTGGTGTGGGGGTATGTTTGTGTGTGTCCTGCGGTGGGCTGGCACCCTGCCTGGGATTGGTTCCTGCCTTGTGCCCTGTGTTGGCAGGGATTGGCTCCAGCGGACCCCCGTGACCCTGTGTTTGGATTCAGTGGGTTGGAAAATGGATGGATGAAAATCCCTGCAAACAAAAAACAGAAGTATTCTTATTTGATTATTGAAGACTGAGAAAAAGATAACACATTTATAATATCGTCTACACATACAATATATCTGTCAATTTGTTTCATTTGTCTTCATTCAACCATGTTACTAATTACAAAATCAGGATGAATACAGAATTCTTGGCATGAACAGATACAACCAGTACTTCAGTATTTGTCTGCATGTATTTTTTCCATCTCAGCAATAACAATTTGTTCATAATTGTCGGATTCTAAAAAAATGTCACAGTAACTGGCGTCCGGTAAGGCACTAATTTGGCCCGCCAAATGATTTTTTTTTATTATATGGCTGGGACAGAAACAACGTCTAAATTATTCAATCAGCCAAAAAGCTACTGCTACGATGTATTATAATTCGAAGACGTCAGGAGAAGACAACAGCGGTTTCATTTCATGTTACTTGGGAAATAGCTAAAACGGGCACGACATTTTTAGATGGTGAAATGGTCAAACATTGGGCATGCTTGATGAACTCATTGCTGGAGATAAAAATAAAGTCAGGTACCCATGTCTTACTCATTTGTAGCATGCTAAGTTGAAATTCTACATGAAGATTGTTTTTCTGCTCTTTTATCAGAACTGAAGTCAACTGATCACATATCAATTGTTGTCGACAAGTCAAATGATAATACAGATACAGCCCAACTGCCGGTGTTTGTTTTCAAGGAGGACTTATTGTGCCTTTTATCTTTGAAGGTTCATGCTGTTTTTCCTGTAGTGAAAGTTTTTTTTGAACAGAAATTGTTGGAACACAGTAAAATAAACTTCCTGGTTAGTTAGTCAATGGTTGTTAAGGAGAAAGACTTTGCCTCGCGTTTAAAAGGAAAAGAGCATCCTGCAATTAATTTGCTGAACTACATAATTCATCAAGCTGTTTTGTGTGCGAAGTTCTCAGGCAAGATGAAAGAAACAGTGTACCGTATATAGTCAACAAAATTTTCAGTCACATTCACTCTACTCCAAACTGGCAGCATTAACTTTTTAAAATGTTGCTGAAAGACAGAGGAGCGGAGTACACGGACCTCCTTCAACATAATGATGTACGATGGCTGAGCAAGGGACAGGTTCTGGTGAAACTTAATGGAATTTCCCCTAATTCCAAAATTTGCAAGAGTAGAAGAGTTTTCTTCATTCATGCACAATGCATAGTTAACGGCTTACATCGCATTTCTATGTGATATAACTAGCCACTTAAACAGGCGCAATGTGAAACTCCCTACTAGTAGGGAGCAGGTTGAGTAGACCCTGGAGAGGTGGAGATATGCTCTAGAGAGGAGAGGAATGAAGGTCAGTAGGAACAAGACAGAATACATGTACGTAAATGAAAGGAAGGTCACTGGAATGGTGAGGATGCAAGGAGTAGAGTTGGTGAAGATGGATGAGTTTAAATACTTGGGATGTGCAGTACAGAGTAATGAGGACTGAGGAAGAGAGATGAAAAAGAGAGTGCTGGCAGGGTGGAAGGGGCGGAGAAGAGAGTCAGGTGTAATTTATGACAGACGGGTATCAGCAAGAGTGAAAGGGAAGGACTACAGGACGGTAGCGAGACCAGCTATGTTATATCGGTTGGAGATGGTGGCACTGACCCGAAAGCAGGAGACAAAGCTGTAGGTGGCAGAGCTAAAGATGCTAAGATTTGCACTGGGTATGACAAGGATGGATAGGATTAGAAATGAGTACATTAGAGGGTCAGCTCAAGTTGGATGGTTGGGAGGCAAAGTCAGAGAGGCGAGATTGTGTTAGTTTGGACATGTGCAGAGGAGAGATGCTGAGTATATTGGGAGAAGGATGGTAAGGATCGCGCTGCCAGGGAAGAGGAAAAGAGGAAGGCCTAAGAGAAGGTTTATGGATGTTGTGAGAGAGGACATGAAGGTGATGGGTGTACCAGAGCAAAATGCAGAGGACAGAAAGATATGGAAGAAGATGCTCCGCTGTGGCAACCCCTAACAGGAGCAGCCAAAAGAAGAAGAAGAATGTGAAACTGCAAGGACATGGTACAAACACCAGGGAGCTGTTTGAAAAAAGTAACAGCATTTTGCGCAATCCTGGACTTATTTGTAAACCATCTGAAGGGAAAAATGTTACATTTTCCCACTCTGTGTAATGTTGCAAGCTCTGTGAATCTGACTGCTCTTGCTATTAACGATGGCACTGCTTATAAGTCTCATTAAGAATTTCAAAGCATGCTTTGAAAATTTCAAAATACAGAGCTAGTTGCTTTTATTTGTAAGAAACACTCGCTGTCAGAGCAAGAGGCTCATGTGCTGTTAAGGCCAAGAGTTTATTGCCAAGTATAGATGAGGCATCATTCTACCTAGAGATAATTTAGTTACAGAGTTCAACAAAGCACATTTCGGAAGCAGTCACTGCAGCAGCATGCTAATTACAAAAGACTTGCCATGTACATTTTGTCACATTTGGATCTACCTACATCTGTGAGTCAGGACTTTTAACAATAAACCTCACTGATGAGCATATTAACGAGTATATGCAGCTTGCCTTGACCTCCCACAAGCCTGTCTTTAGCAAACTTACCATGGACAGACAGTGTCACTCCTCCCATTAACAAGGTGTGTATTACTTGTTTACATACATTTAGTTTAACCTAAAATGTAACAATTTTTGGCAAACTTGCAGTTAATGTGAAAGAAAGATCAAGTCAAGTCGGGGAGCCTGCACTGGTACAGTGTGTTGCTGCAACCACTACACAACGAAACAACTCGGGATCCTGGTTTACAATCCCCCAGGCAGACGCACGGTCCATCAAAGATCATTCATTGTTAAAGCTGTTTCAGCATAATTACCACTAACGCATGGTGTACTGGCCCCTGGCTCCCTAGTATTTCCCAGAAATGAAGCCCATCAGAGAAACTTTGAGAAATAATACACAATTACAGCATTACTTTGAAAGGCTAAGAACTTTAATGCAACAACATTAGTGGTGTGCTTATGGTTTTTATTAGGGTGCCATCACAAAACCATTTTGATGTACGTTTTAACAGAATCTACTTATTATTGCTGTTATATGTGTTTTATTAGCAGCATCTCTTTCTCTCACTTTATCCGTGATAGAATGATGTATCTGTTAAACAGCATGGAGTGTGACTGTTCCATTTTTGGAGCCAATGAAGAATTTTTCAGAATGTCAGATTTGTTTTGCTTTAGATTATGAAACTAGACAAGGAGAGACACTTCTTACTTCAAACATAAATAAGATGACAACTGTAGCAAATTGCCAGTTGCTGGGAGCAAAGTGGCAGTGGATTGAAATGCTGGAGACTATAGTTTTTGTTGGCTTGAATAATCTTACAAAAACACATTATGTTCTACTAGCTTGTTTTCTTTTGTAAGCTAATATGCTTATTGAAATCCATCACAGATATTGTCATCAGATACTCTTGAGATAGTAAAAATGCTAAATATATTATCAGCATCTTTTATTACACTTTTAAAGAGTACTGCATTTTAAGAATTTGAAATTTACAAGCATTAAAACTATTGATGATATTCTAAGGGAGTTAGAAATATTTCTTTATTTTTTTCATATTATTCTTTATTTTGACAGAAAGATTTTCTGTAGTGCTGTATCGCAAGGTGCAATTTTAATTTACGGCATTTAATGTGAAATGAAATATCTTAGGAAAATAAAGTTAGAAATTGATTTGATGTTTTTATTTTTGACTATACTTCTTTAAAAGGTGTCTTGTTACAGTTTGGCTTTGTTGCAAGTTGTTCCCTATACAATTTGAGTCTGCAGCTGTTAGGCTTTTTGGGACTTTCTTATAACTCCAAAGGAGGAGAAAGGCACAGAAGTATATACACAACAAACAGACTCAAGCTAGTGTGATTATGTTTGGGATGCAATTAGAATCCATGTCCATGTGGAATTGTTAAGCAGCAGGTCTAGTCACTACACCCATGTTCAGAGCTTGTTTTAATCTGGTTTGATTAAACCTGGTTTAATCTGCAGAGTTTACATGTTCCATATTTCATCCACAGTCCTTACATGGAATACATACATATTTCAGAATTGTTCTGAATAAACAATATGCTTCAACAGCATTAGGCGCTCACTCCGTGATTCCACTGACTTTAATTTCCTCTTATCCATGTAAAATTTCCCCATAAGCCCCTAGATGGGTTGAACTTTCTTTGTCCCTAGGGGGAAATTTGGCTTTTTACAGAAGCTCTTTAAATACAGTACAGGCCAAAAGTTTGGACACACCTCCTCATTCAATGTCCATCCATTATACAACCCACTGAATCCGAACACAGGGTCACGGGGGTCTGCTGGAGCCAATCCCAGGGCACAAGGCAGGAACCAATCCTGGGCAGGGTGCCAACCCACCACAGGACACGCACAAACACACCCACCACACACTATGGCCAATTTAGAATCGCCAATCCACCTAACCTGCATGTCTTTGGACTGTGGGAGGAAACCGGAGCACCCGGAGGAAACCCACGCAGACACGGGGAGAACATGCAAACTCCACGCAGGGAGGACCCGGGAAGCAAACCCGGGTCTCCTAACTGCGAGGCAGCAGCACTACCACTGCGCCACCGTGCCGCCCTCTCATTCAATGTGTTTTCTTTATTTTCATGACCATTTACAGCACTCCATCACTCTCCTTCTTGGTCAAATAGCCCTTACACAGCCTGGAGGTGTGTTTGGGGTCATTGTCTTGTTGAAAAATAAATGATCGTCCAACTAACCTGACTTCTGCACAACATAACTGCTGGTCCCAACCCCATTGATAAAGCAAGAAATTCCACTAAATAACCCTGATAAGGCACACCTGTGAAGTGAAAACCATTTCAGGTGACTACCTGTTGAAGCTCATCGAGAGAATGCCAAGAGTGTGCAAAGCAGTAATCAGAGCAAAGGGTGGCTATTTTGAAGAAACTAGAATATAAAACGTTTTCAGTTATTTCACCTTTTTTTGTTAAGTACATAACTCCACATGTGTTCATTCATAGTTTTGATGCCTTCAGTCATGAAAATAAAGAAAACACATTGAATGAGGAGGTGTGTCCAAACTTTTGGCCTGTACTGTAAATAAACACACTTTAGTCTTAACACACTCTGGAATGACTATAAAACAAGAAAATTCAAAAGAAACAAAAGTTCTGACTTGGCTGTCACAGTCCCAGTGAGATGCTATATAATTGTATTGCTGTTGGTATAAAGTGTTTCCTGATATATTTGGGTTTAAATCATTCATTGGCTGAAAGTACTCAATGTCAGTGTGTCAGAGATAGAATGTGCAGGATTGTTTTAATTCTCTCCTTCGCTACTCAATTCTGGTGGCCAGAGCGTGTCAAATAACTGAGCACACATTTAAGGAATGCAGTCTCCTAAGGAAAAAGAGCCTGCTCTGCCCTTTCTTATATAATTTCTCTGAGTTCCAAGACCAGTCCAACCTATCATTAACGTGGACCCCCAAGTTCTTGCAGGATTGCACCACCTCTATATCCATTCCTTGAATAGTGACTGGACATAGAGGTTCTTTGGTACTACGAAAGTCAGTGGCTAGTTCCTTGGTTTTGCTTATGTTAAGTTGAAGATGATTCTTTCTGCAACAAGAACCAAAGTTCTCTGCCTGACACCTACACTCTGTCTCATTCCCTTTATCAATACATGCCATAAGTGCAGAATCATCTGAGAATTTCTGCAAGTGACATGACCTGGTGTTATATTTATAGTGTGACGTGTACAGAGTAAAGAGAGAAGGAGATAGGGGTGTTCCTTTTCGTGCTCCAGTGTTGCTCACATCAGTATCAGAAACACAGTCCTTGAACTAGAAAATGGAATAAATCAATAAATCTGCAGTTCCTCACCAGCTTTTTTAATCTTTTAAAATAAACATTTGTGAAAATGAGGTGAAAACATGCAACAAAGATTCGTTGGGATTTTAGCATTCTACTTTTAAGTCCCATGTCCAGTTCCTATCTCTGTGGAGTTTCCGCATTCTCAACATATCTGTGTGGACATTTCTCTGCATTTTCACCCACATCACAGAGATTTACATGGTGAGTTTACTGGTTCCTCTAAATTGCCCTAGTATGCATGATTATAGGTGTTTTAATTTTGCCTTATGATAGTGTGCCACCCCGCATTACATTTTGGAATGTATTTGATGTGCATTTCTATTTAAACATGAAGCTGACAGAAAAATACATCATGCATGTATGTCAGAGGATCACCATCCTGACTTATCTGAGGTATGTAAAACCGAAACGAGAAGAGATGCAGTTGCTAACTGTGTCAACTTCCCTTCCCTTTACACTGCCAAGAAGACACCCAGTGAGGGCAAGTGACCCAACTATTCCAAAGACTTACCTCCGGGAAACGTCTTTGTGCGGTGAAAGCTAAAACAACCTGTTACTTAAACAGTTTTTTTCCACGTCTAGTTATATATTCTTACTAATCAGGTCTGAGCCTCTACTCAGTATCTATGTATACCTGCATGCTAGACTGCGTGGACATTTTAATCCTGCTATCTTTTTATTTTTTGTATTGCCCTTGTATGCTGCATTATATTGTATAATTTTATATTGTATCATTTTATATTTATCTTTAGTGTTCTGTGTTGTCCTTGTATGTTGCACTGATACTATCAAGACAAATTTCTAGTAAACATTACTGTACATGGCAAATTAATTCTGATTCTGATTAAGAAGAAACCAACAAAATGTTTTTTTCCAACATACTGTAACTCTTTACAACAGTAATAATATAACAGCCTTGACTGTTGTATCCTTCTGAGGATGATATCAGAGCTGAGTCAGTAGCAATTTAAACTTGCATTTCCTCATTCAAATGAATAACTTTAGTGTCAGCTGCAGGGGAGCCTATATCCAGGGTGAGTCTATCACAGTCACATGTTCATGTCATGATTGAAACCGCTGGCTTGTTCTTTTTTTTGATATCGGGCTGAAGGCTCTCTAAACTGTCTGTGCTGATGCTTTGCACTTTTTATTCTATACGTCTTGTAAATAGTAATCAGTCTTTCAATTCTTATTATTTCATAGAGTCTGCTCTGCTGCGGGGGGGTGTCATGCTCCTTCAAGGTTTGTTTCTACTCTCTTACCGTGTCACATGGCTACTTATTATGTATGCACAGGGCATATGCCTCCTTCACTTATATTGATGTGGAACCTGAATATCAACTGGCACATCTGGCTACAAGCACAGATAACTCGTCCCACAGAGTCTGTAATATAAATGATCAACATTATATACCCAGGGAGCAGTCCCATTAATGTTGGTTGTGACAGCTCAGCAGGCCTTGCAAAACATTATGGGGTGCTGGTATTGAAAAAAAAAATTCTTCTAAACTGGCCGAATTATTTATTTAATTAACGTATACAAATAAACCAAAGCCACATAATTCATTCAAACCTAAGGAAGCATAAACACTAAGTTTTAAAATTCAAAAAAGTTATCTAAAAGGCAAGGCAGTTTTTTAGATGCTACCCCTCAGAAATGATCAAACAATTTCATGCAATGTTAAGTGGGTCAAATAACAATTGGATGAGATAATGGATAGGTATATTTTATGTACTGAATGAAAACTAAATTCTTTAATGAACATATTGCTCCTGTGGTACTGTATTCTATACCTGAGATCCTGATACGTTTTAACACAGAGAAAAGAAAAAGCCCAGTTTTGATTTGTTTTTTGTTTTCATTTTAGCTGCAGTCAAGCCTTGTTGTAGGAGCTACATGGTGAACATAAAACGTACCCATGTTAAGATCATCTGTCAACAGGTGTGTGGAGTGTACAGTGCTGCCCACATGATTTACATAATTATAATGTTAAGAGTTTTTTTTGTTCTTCAGAAAGACATCTGTTATGCTGTGTGTTTAAGTCAGATTTTGTGTGTTTATATATTTAAATATTTCATGGTTTGGTAATATACTGTTGTAGCTGTACATATATGTATCACATTATACAAAATAAATTGAAGTGAATGATACCTGATGTTAAAATACAGGGGAAAGCTAACAGAAACACATTATTATGTCAAGGAGTAAAATGTGGAATCACTAAGGATGGCATGTGTTAAAATATCCATATACTTAGAGTCAGTTATAAAGCATCTATTTTTCCTGTTGTCCTTGTCACATCCAGCGAGAGAGATCTTGTCTCATCTTCTCAAACTGCTTTTCCTGGTGAAAGTCAGAGGAAACTAGAGACATATCTAGAAACATATTTTTTTTTCTGTTTTTCTTGTTGGATCATTGATTGTCTTTTGAATGACAGAAAGCAAGTTTACTAACCATGAATGATCTTTCTACGCAGTATATCAATATGAAACTATTTGTAAGCAGGAATTAATATCATAAGCAGAAAAAAATATATAAGGCAATATATTTGATTTGATTTGATTTGATATACTCTATTAATCCCCAAGGGGAAACCGTATATCAAAATGAGAGTGAAAAAACATTTTAAAAAAAAAAGCTCAAATAAGGATAAAAAGAACATATTTAAAGAAAAATACATATTTATGAAATAAAGAAGGTAGTATCAAAAAATGTAAGTAATCAATACATGTATACATTAAAATGGATCAAAATAACATCAGTACTGTAATGAGAAAGCAAGAATGGCACATTCTAAACATACTCTAGATAACAGTGACAAAAATAACATCAACAGTTGAAAAAGCATTTAAAACCAACACAGTATTAAAAACTTGTTAAGTATGCAAACCAAACAAAAGAAAAACAGGGATAAATAATACAACAGCTTAACATAAATCATTAAATAAAAACCAAAACAACTAAAAATAAAAAAGGCAGAGAGCAAAAAACGTCCATAGCTGCAAACAATGAGAGTGATACTGAGAGTGATACGTCAACTGACTTCTGGTTTTATTTCAAATGGCTGTGCAGAAAGTTCAAAGCAGGCCCAGTGCATTTCAAGGGCACCATGCCCTTTCTTCAGGGTAATAAACACAATTTTCTAAGACACATAATTGAGAAATAAGTACTGTACACATACAGTATGTAATATGAGGATGAAAAGAAAAAGGAAAGAGTGAAAGGAAAGATATTGGGTCGAGACATGATCATCTCGGAGAGACATTTTGAAGTCCCGCGAGACTACTTGCACCTCATGCCCTACTTACAAACAATTTCTCGGAGACACTTTAACATCCCACGAGACAAAGAAGTGAGACAAAAGGATAGCTGCTGTATAAGCTTTTAAATGATTGTCGTGCAGCGTGACATGTAGATCACGCAGCACAGGAGCAGCTGCTGTACAGGCTTTTAAATGATTGACGCGCAGCGCGACATGCAGAACATGCAGTTCGTTAGCAGCAGCTGATCCGTCTGCATCTCCTTAGTGTGTGTTCAGCCACCTCCCTTCACAACATGAGCAGCAGAGACACGAAGTGGCAAGTGTGAAACGTGCCCCCAGGTGGGAAGGAGGGGATTGGGGGGTGGGTAAGTGAAGCAAATAGGGGGCAAAACCCCCTAGTATATATATAAAATAAAATGTAAAAACAGCAATAACAAGTTATCACAAATTGGAAGCAGATATTAGTTAAAACATATGTTTACAAATTGATTCTACATGCTCCAAAATATCAGAATCACTCTGCTTTCAAAAAAATAAATATTTTTTGTAGTATATTGTTTTTCTTATTTTAGAAACCTTAAGTTCTGAAGTACATAGGAGTACCACACTACAGTAGTGGGAGGAACTTTGTTTAGTAGGCTGTTGGGTCATTTAATGTTTCATTTTCAATATTCTTCTGCTGAGCACTGCAGCAAACATCTTTATTTTTAAGGAGGTTCTTCTTTCATTTATTAATCCTTCAATTTTAATCCATATCTGTCTAAAGCATGATTTCATTTTGCTCATACATTTCTCCAATTATTCCTTGCAAGAAAAAAAAACACTAGTGGCTGACAAAAGCTTTGATAGATTGTCTTCTCATTGTGTTTTCTGTAATTTTTACTGCCCCCTCTTTGGGCAGTTAAACATACTGAGCTAGAAGGCATAGTATTTTGAGGTCCTAACCTTAATTCATTACCTGTATTTTTTAATGGAGTAGGGTTAGACTATTCATATAGTGCATACCTAATATGTATTATACATTTATAATGACCTGGGGCCTCATGTGTAAACGGTGCATACGCACAAAAATGTTGCGTACAAATGTTTCCACTTTCAAATTGTGATGTATAAAACCTAAACTTGCCATAAAGCCACGCACATTTTCACGGTAGCTCCAACCCTGTCGTACGCTAGTTCTCCGCTCAGTTTTGTAAACTGGTGGCACCCAGTGTAAAAGCAGTGCTACTGTTCCAGTGTGGCTTCCCTTTCTTTTTTAGATCCACATCCCTGACTTGGCTTAATAAATACACTGAAATTAACCACATACTGTTTATTAGTTTAGTGCATCTGATTGTAATTAACTTGTAACACAGAATGGTCAAACTATTCTAAATACCATAGCTGCTTTAGCATTGTTACTCTCACTACACCTTTTTCTTCTTCTTCTTTCAGCTGCTCCCATTAGGGGTTGCCACAGAGGATCATCTTTTTCCATATTACTCTGACTGCACCACTTGGAGTATTTATATCACTGTATCTCAGTGGGGAATCACAGCTCTACAGCAGCTGACTGGAAAGAGAATTATCGGTATACAGCATCTAACACACACTGCCTCAGCCATGCTGTCTATTGAACTGCTTTCATACGGCAAACGCCTTTCCTCGCAGTTCAGAAACAGTTTCATCCCAAGAACTATAAACACACTCAATCAGTCCATCAATTGCTCCTTGTAGAACACTTTGTACTTATAAGTACAATCACCTCACTGTAAACTTGCGGTACATTTATAATATTGCACAACCGGAGCCACTTTATAAAGCGCATATTTACATATGACGATATCATTTTTAAGGTGAAATGCAGCAAAATATGTTTATTATATTATATAGATAAAGCTTTAACTTCATTTAAATAATCTATATTGTTATTAATTAAACATGTGAAAACACGGTGTGCGCTAGCAAGGAGCTGGCGCTCCGTTCACAGATTGTTCCTGCCTTACGCTGTATTCTTGCTGGGGCTGGTGCAACAAGGGAAGGATAGATGGATGGAATAATTAAACATGTACTACGAAGATATTTTAATGTTTCTTAAAAGTTTTGAAGAATCGGCATTCTAAGCTTACAGATGGCTTAATGTCTATTACAGAGCTGATTGTGTGCGTTGAGTAAGTTTTTCCATGCCTCCACTTGTTTTCTGCTGAAATTCTTCTATTTCTCCCCGTGCTTTTGCCATTGCCTTTTCACAGAACGCTGAGCTTAAGGGCTATTTATATTGATTTGCATATTCAAAGAGACGTAATTCTGGGAGGAGTTGCGTGCACCTGAATTACTTTTCACGCTGACCGGGATTTATGTAGTGGAAGAACGTGGAAGTTGCCGTTCGCACAGATTTATGCATCTGGATTTTTTTGTGCGTACGCACATTTCCGTTTTTGTCCGTACGCCATGTTATAGTGTGAATTCTTTGCACAGCGTTATGCATGAGGCCCCTGGTCTATAAAATAAAATTAAATTGAATTAAAAATAATAAAGATAATGAACAAATGTTATGCTCTTTAAAGAGATATCAGCAGCAGCTGTAGACTTCCAACTGCAAAGCACCATTTTTTCTATTCTTGGCACAACCCTAATTCTTTATTGCTCACACATTCTTCAGTACCTATGTCACAGCAAGATTCAAAGACAAGAGTGGTCAGCATATTTTTTTTATTCTTATTTTCATTCTATTCATTGCTGTGCAGCATAGGTAATGAGTCCCAAACCTCCCTAAACTATATGCCCTCCAATTGCTCAGCATTTAACTAATAAGCATTTTTTACCCTTGAGCCTCAACAATACACTGAACAACTGAAGGATTATGGAACTTAAAAGGAGGAGAGTGCCCTAGAAACTAATCTAATAGTAAGTCAAAAATAAACCCTAACAGCAGGCTGCTATCTATAGTATTCTCTTCCTTGCTTGGAAGCAATGACAGAATATATCAAAAAATGCATACTAGTACATAGCACAATTTTTATGGCTTCTAAATAAAGTAAAATAAAACTACAGGGCTGTAAGCAATTTCAACAAAGAGTTTTTTTTTTTTTTAATTTAAGGTGAATAGATATATTTAGATTATTATTACAATACCACTGAGAATTTTACAGGATGAATAATTGAAAAGAATAAAAAATGCATTTTTTCAGACTTACAGCAATGGGATCATAACTAGAGTTTGCATTCTACTCGTTTATATGTTTTTTTTTTTTTTAATATGATATACTTTGTTAATCCCTGATTGGAAACTGTCTTTTCACAAGATCATTATTTTTTGAGTCAGAGTGCAGGATCAGCCATTGCACAGCGCCTCAGATCAATTTTCAAGTTAAAGAATAGGCTTCTTTCTGGCAGTAATGGGATTTGAACCAGCAACCTTCCAGATGCCAGTGCAGATCCTTAGCCACAGAGTCACCAAATGACAGTATATTATGGCAATATAATGGCTTGTTGCTTCGAAGAACTCAATTAAATGATAATTTTGGTTGTATTATCATCAGTTCAAAGACAGTATTTATATTCACTTTTAGCATTGGTTTACTTTATTAACTCTTTATTAACACTTAAGGTGAAAAACCCAAGATTACAAAAATTCCAGCGCAAGCTTAAGAGTGGCAATGTGGGCTGCATAGGTCAGCCTGACTAAGTTTTCATTCCAGAACACACTATGAAGCATTCTGAATTCAGCCAGGTTTTTGTTTAAAAATGAAACAGATCATTGAGCCGCAATGAAACAAGCTTTGAAAAAAAAGTCTTAAATATGTTCTGTTCTAAAATTTCTGAAAAAAAAAATAAAAATGCTTTTTTTTTTCATTATGGAGTGTTGCGTTGATAGAGCCAATTCTGGAAGTATTAGGCACAAGGCACGGACCAGCATTGGATGAGGTGGTAAATCATTACTGGGCACACTCATGCACACTGTTATAGCCACAAATACCGAGCCAGATTTACATTCGTAAGTTAACCTTACATGTATGTCTTTGAGATGTTGTTTTTTGTGTTTTAATTTGTCTGGCATTGAGTGACCGCAGCCTCATGCACTACAAATTGTCAAGCTACAATACTGTTGTGGGTTTACACATATATCTAAAAAACATTGTTTAGGCTTATATGTTCATTTTTTTTTTTGGTGAAGAAACTATAGGCCCCAGTATACAGTTCAGAGATCTTTATGCTTTTTTCCCTGTAGCAATTTTATACTATTTTTCAAAAAAAATTAAGCATGCTCATTTTAAACAACAAATTAATACAATTTCATCTTATGTTTCAGCAAGGTTATTACAATTACTAATTTTAAAGCCAGAGAGTGGCAATGTGTTGCATGTTGATGCAAGTAAGAATTTCACTGTATTCTATACACGTGACTATGGAGCCCCTGACGAGACATGGTGTAAATTTATTTGAGGAAACCATCTTGTGCTCACCACTCACTATCTCATGCTCATTACTTACTATCTTGTGCTCACCCATTACTATATCTCATGCCCACCACTTACTATAGCCTATGTACCAGATACTTTAAGGTTGTACCAGCTATTATTGTGTGCGCTGCATACATTCTGATGAGTACCATATACCATTGCATGTGAATGTACATCATTTTCTGTGAAGAGGACATATCGCTTAACACTTTGACGTTATGTACACAGTTACACACCTACTAGATAGATAGATAGATAGATAGATACTTTATTCATCCGAAGGGGAAATTCACATACTCCAGCAGCAGCATACTGATACAAGAACAATGTTAAATTAAAGAGTAATAAAAATGCAGGTAAAAACAGATAATAACTTTGAATAATGTTAACGTTTATCCCCTCAGGTGGAATTGAAGAGTCGCATAGTGTGGGGGAGGAACAATCTTCTCAGTCTGTTAGTGGAGCAGGACAGTGACAGCAGTCTGTTGCTTAAGCTGCTCCTCTGTCTGGAGATGATCCTGTTCAGTGGATGCAGTGGATTCTCCATAATTGACAGGAGCCTGCTCAGCGCCCGTCGCTCTTCCACAGATGTCAAACTGTCCAGCTCAATGCCTACAATAGAGCCCACCTTCCTCACCAGTTTGTCCAGGTGTGAGGTGTCCCTCTTCTGAATGCTGCATCCCCAGCACACCACCGCGTAGAAGAGGGCACTCGCCACAACCGTGTGATAGAACATCTGCAGCATCTTATTGCAGATGTTGAAGGACGCCAGTCTTCTAAGGAAGTATAGTCGGCTCTGTCCTCTCTTGCACAGAGCATCAGTATTGGCAGTCCAGTCCAATTTATCATCCAGCTGCACTCCCAGGCATTTATAGGTCTGCACCCTCTGTACACAGTCACCTCTGATGATCATGGGGTCCATGAGGGGCCTGGGTCTCCTAAAATCCACCACCAGCTCCTTTGTTTTTGCTGGTGTTCAGTTGTAGGTGTAGCTGGTACTAGATGGATATTGTGAAGTTTATAAAAGTAGGCCGTGCATTCAAATCCAGTTGAATTCGTGAAACGGCAGTACTAAGCATTGCAATACTGTGTAGTAAAAGGAAATGCAATTAGACAGCTAACTACTGCTTACTAGCTCACAGCCAGCTTTTTATTCGCACATGTTACAAAAGTAATTCATAGTTCACATTTTGATTACATGTGAAGTTTTTCCAGTCCAACGTGGGTGCACTAATTTAATTCTCTGGTAAACGTAGCACACTCGCTTATCTACACCAATGGACTGTGGGATTTAACATGCACTCTAAAGAGTTAAATCGAGTCTGACTACTTTAATTATCACTGTTTTCTGACAAGAGATATGTAATTGTTAAAAGGAGATGATTTTTGCCTGGTCAGGCGTGAATATCCACCTGAAATCCACTGGTAAATCTGGCACACTGGGTCATCTGTTGCACTGTGCAAAATGAACTGCGATGTTTAAAAGGCACAACAGAGAGCTAAATTGTATTGTGATCGTTTTTCTTACAACAGCAACAACAACATTTATTTATATTGCACGTTTTCATACAAATGATGTATCGCAAAGTGCTTTACAAAATGAAGAAAGAAAAAATAAAACATATGAAAATAAAATTAGGCAGTACTAATTAACAAAGAATAAAGGAAGGTCCAATGGCCAGGGAGGACAGAAAATACAAAAAAAACCTCCAGAGGGCTGTAGAAAAAAACTAAATCTGCAGTGGTTCTGAGGCCATGAGACCACCCAGCCCCCACTAGAAATTCTACCTAACATAAATGATCTAAATCAGTCCTCATGGTTTTCAGGCTTTGCATGGAAGAAGGTGTGCTTCTGTTCTGACTGATTTAAGGACAAGTTGCTTGATAATTTGTGGAATATTAGGGAAAACTTTACCTTGGCTTGATTAATTTTGCTGTTTTAGTTGGTCAGAGATGCTTAGTTGTTAGATGTCAGGTCTGCAAATATTTTAACCATGTAGTCCCAGTTTTGTTTTACATACAGAACTGGTCTCATTTATTTATTTATTTATTTATTTATTTATGTATTTATTTATTTATGGAATTTATCTTGGTTATGGGCTGATGACATTAAGTAAAGATTTCAGCCTTCAGAACTTTAGCTGAAATAAAACCTAAGCATCTCCATACCAATTTGGTCCTACTGAACTGAATGCTGGCAGACTAAACATAAAGATTTGGTTTTGCTCCCCTTTTGTTTTACCATCTGAATCATGGCACATGTTACAGTTATTAGCAAGCAGTAATCTTATGCATACTGCTTTTTCATGGAACTTATTTTTGCCCATTTTCGTGGAGTCATGACTACTGATCTTAGCCAAGATAACAGAGGTCAGGTGTTCTTTAAATATATCTTATGTTAGTCTGTGCTCACTAACATGGCAATAATTTGTTATCTGTAAAAAATGCATGATTGATTACTTAGGACACAAAACAAATGAAAGAAGTTTCTATTCTCTGTACTGCTACAATACTCAAAAGGATCAGACAAAGTTTATTGTAAAATTGTATAATAATGCAAAAATTAGAAATAGGGCAAATTCTTTTTTTATGCCTCTGAAATATTTTAAGCTCTAAAACACATTTCTTTGAAGATCCTCTGACATAACACAGGAAAAAAGAGACTCTTAAATAATCCAAATAATGCTCTAGGTGATCTATTAGTAGCTGCAGTAATCATTTATATGAGACTAAAGAGAAAATGGTAAAGATATATTCTTCCTTGCACTTCCAGTCTTTATTTTACCGTTTTATTCTGAAATTGCTAATTTCTGCATGGAAAAATGTGTTTCTCTCCTTCCACACTAAAATTATATTAATTAAAGTCTGTGCTTGGCAGTGTTGACTGTTAACAAAACTAGACATCATTATAATGAATCTAATTAATCTTAATTTAACATACAATTAAGTAACCATCTCTATGTACAATAACAAGTGTGTCATGAGTAAAAGAGCTCTGTACTGGAAATATAAAACAAGTAACAAAGTGCTAAAATATAACAGTGCAAATTAAGTGCAAGTGTTATATACAATTTCATTAAAAAGATTCCTCCAGGTCACAGACAGCCAATGTCTATTCCTGCAGCACTGAGCAGAAGGAAGGAACCAACCCTGGAAGGAATGCCAGGCTGACATAAACATACACAACACCTTCACACATCCTCAACCAGATTAAAGCTGCCAGTTAATTTGATATGCATATTTTTTCGAATATGAAAGGAAAACCTGAGTGCGTGGAGGAAAACCAATGTGGTCTGGGAGAGATGTGCGAACTCCATAAACTCATTGCCTCGGATTTAAATTCAGAACTCTAATTATCCTTGATCAAAATGGCATAATCCAATTATGGGGTCATAGGCAGAACTAAAGCTACAGTATTTTGGCACCATCAGAACAGGACACTTGTAAAGCTTCATTAATTACATAAAAAGTACAATCTGTAACTCAAATGCTTTACATATTGCAAAGCTGTTTGAGCAACATCTTTTGTGTGAAAATGTGCTATAGAAATAAATATTGTTGTTGTAATTCAGTACTGAATCATATGAAATTTGTTTCCATTTTCATTCGACATAAGGATGAAAGAAGTGTCAAAAGCATCATAACACAAAGGTCAATGTAACATCACTTTGAACACTCTCTCTGTAATGGTTATGATGATTGATGTGCAATGATGCTTTGGCAAACTCACCCCTAATCTAAAAGACACTCTCCAGGATCTATGTCATTTAGAATAATAATAACAACTTTAGTTATGAACTGCGCTGCACACAGCAACATAGGGTACGTTGTCAGAACTGGCTGAAAAATGAATGCTCCAGATTATCAGGGAACGACAGGGCACAACTTTAGAGGGAAAGCCTTTGGACTTTTAAATGTGATAAATATTTAATGCACATGTCCAGGTTGATCCTTTATTGGCTGAAGTGCAGAAAAAAGAAGATCCTGAAGTGGCTCTTTACATTTTGTGTACATCTAGCAATAGCCATGCATCTTGCAACTGATCTGCAAAATAAAGTGAATAATGTCTTTGATGTAGGTATAGCTTTGTCAGTAAAGGCCATTAGCCTTGAGAATTCTTCGCCTTTACCACTATCTCAGGGTGATGCACCCATAAGAGAAGAATTGCTACAATGTAGCCATAACTCATTCCCAAGTCAAAAAATAGCCTTGTCACAGTCGGTATCTCTCTCCATTAGGCTGTTCTTATACAAGAAGAAGCACAGCAAGGCTATGCAGAATGTAGGTGCATGCATTAATTAATCGTGGGAACATTTTAATTAAAACATGCGCATTGTTCC
>JANRMT010028174.1:120813437-120847018 GCA_026402145.1 Polypterus bichir lapradei | reverse complement strand
ATCTACAGCGCAAAATACCAACAGATATTAGCTGTACAGACTTTATGAACTTCTTCAATGAGAAAATTAAAAATATAAGATCCCAGATCTCAGCATCACAGTACAAACCAAATACTAGCTTAGCAGACCATGTCTCACATTGCATTCAGCACTTTAGTAATTTTGATCTTGTAACTGAGCAGGAAGTCTTAACTTTAATTTCTAAAATGAAGCCCACTACTTGTTCCCTAGATCCAGTGCCAACAAAACTAGTAATAAGTGCAATGGATGCTCTTGCAGCACCTATTCTAAACATTATCAAAAGTTCACTATTGCATGGCACAGTACCTGATGCACTAAAAATGTCAGTCATTAAACCATTACTTAAAAAGTCAGACCTAGACCCAAACATACTAAATAATTATAGGCCAATTTCAAATTTACCCTTTCTCTCTAAAATACTAGAAAAAGTAGTCGCCAATCAGCTCCAGTTACACCTTATGCATTACAATTTATTTGAGAAATTCTAGTCTGGTTTCCGCACTCGTTAAAAAGAAAAAACATTGTACAGAAACCGCACTAACACGGGTTGTAAAACGACATTCTGATATCCTGTAATGAAGGAAACTCCACTGTAATTATGTTGTTAGACTTAAGTGCAGCATTTGACAACATTGACCATTCTATTTTACTGCACATGCTAGAAAATGATGTTGGGCTTACAGGCACTGTGCTCACTTGTTTTAGTTCTTATTTATCAAATCGATTCCAATATGTACAGAAATGTGCTGACAGTACTCCATCATTATACACAGAAGTGACATATGGTGTCCTGCAGGGCTCAGTACTGGGACCTTTGCTGTTTTCACTTTACATGCTTCCACTGGCTGCGGTGGGCTGGTGCCCAGCCCGGGGTTTGTTTTCTGCCTTGCACCCTGTGTTGGCTGGGATTGGCTCCAGCAGACCACTGTGACCCTGTAGTTAGAATATAGCAGGTTGGATAATGGATGGATGGATGGATGCTTCAACTGCGATCTATCATTAGGAAACATAATGTTAATTTTCACTTGTACGCAGATGACACCCAGTTATACCTTTCATTTAGATCAAATGAAGTTTCTCTGATGTTGTCTTTAATTAGTTGTGTTAGTGAATTAAAGGAGTGGATGGATGAGAACTACTTGTCTTTAAACACAGATAAAACAGAGATGTGAACTGTTGGAGGGAATGACGCTGATCACAACAATATTTTGTCATCATTTAACTCAGTTGGAATCACCATTAATTTTACTGGATCAGCCCGCAATCTAGGAGTTACCTTTAACTCTAGCATGTTATTTAAAGTGCATATTACAAAGTGGCCCACCTGCCAAGTAGTTTTGCCTGCCTAAAGTAAAGTCATTCCTGATGGAGGATTACAGGAATCGTGGGGTAGAGGGGTCCTTTCATCGGATTGGCTGGCCCAGTGCTGTTCAGCTGTGGAATAGCCAAATGGGGGCTTGATGGATGGTCTCCAGGACTCTAAACAAATCCAAATCATATTATGTTATATCATCTACTGTTAAATTCTGCTCCGTACTTCTAAAACTTTTAATTTTTATACTGTATTGAGGATTTGTTCTGTTTTGTGTATTGTAATGTATTGTATTGACCCCCTTCTTTTTGAAACCCACTGCACGCCCAACCTACCTGGAAAGGGGTCTCTCTTTGAACAGCCTTTCCCAAGGTTTCTTCCATTTTTTCTCTACTGGGGTTTTTTTGGAGTTTTTTCTTGTCTTCTTAGAGAGTCAAGGCTGGGGGGCTGTCAAGAGGCAGGGCCTGTTAAAGCCCATTGCGGCACTTCTTGTGTGATTTTGGGCTATACAAAAATAAATTGTATTGTATTGTGTTGTATAAGCACCAGTTCTTTGTGACCCTGCGCTAGATAAGTGGATGAGAAATAACTGTAGTAACACCAGTAGTAGTAGTAGTTGTATTGTCATGTGTACAGGGTACAGTGAAAGTTATTTGCATGTATGACCAACTAGTTGCCATCTCTAGAAGGATAAGAAGAAAATATTTTGTGTTATGACATCTATACAAAAATAATCTTATGTAACTCTGTCTTTAAAAAGTAAACATGGTTTTTATAAGAGGAAAAAATCATCTAAAACCCATGTGGCATTTTGACATTTTCTGATGACTAGCGCAAAAAACTCTTAATTTTGTTCTGGGCACTTTTGCACTGACTGCTTCCTAACCTTTGACTTTCCATCTTCCAAATGCATCTCCATCCTTGTCGCCAGTCTAGTTTCTTTTTTCTCTCTTGAGTCCTTTTTATTTTCAGAATTATTCACAGGGGAAATGTTTCAGCAGCTGAAATTGATCGAGAGGGTATCTTCATCTGCAAAAATGCTGACTACAGCACTGCAACATGTCTTTTAAACCATTTACCTTCAATGTGCATCATTAAACTATGTGTTTTAAATAGCTAATGAATAAGTTATTAGGGAGAAAGAAAGACTGATGTATTTAAAATGTACATGTTGGCAGAAACAGATTATTACCATACTTATCTAAGTACTTTGTAAACTCAAGGGGCTTAAAGCATTGATGTTGGGCTAGCTCTCTGTTCAATAAGGTCAAGGGCTACAAAGTGCAGCATTTGCGTTGTTGAATCACTGTCATGCGATATTACTGAATCCTGGATAAAATAAGAAAGCTGTGACAGTTTGACACCAATTTGATTAGTGGCTAAGGGCAGCAGTGGCTCAGAAATAAGACAACATACTTCCTTTGATACAATTTTAACTGTCTGCTTTTAGCTTTCAAAAAAGGTCAAAGTTTGATCCACTTAATTTAGTAACTTTCATAACATAGTATATCAGAATCATTTCAAACTGGCAAGTAAAGATTTTGTCAGGCTGAGGTTGATAATGAATGTAAATATTGTAATGTACAATAACAATCATTTAGTTACTATTACTGACAAAGCAAAGGAACACCATATCATACAATAGTTTTGCAGCATGAGATGTGTCTTATTATTGACTGTTTAAAAAGTCGAAGGACAGGCAGCTGGTTGTGGTCAGCAGGATTGTGACTTTACTTGTTTCAAAGGACTGTGGAACCACCTCGGTAGATTAATTTTATCTAGGCATAATGTTAATTGGAATTTATTTTATTTGTACTCCATTGTCAACTGCCACACATTTTATCCAGAAATTCAGTTAGCATGACTTTGATTAAGTTTGTCTATAGTGCCAATAACAGGTTTTCACCCCCCAGGAAGTTTTCACATTTTACTGTTGTTAGAGATTGAGTCACATCAATTGACATTGATCAACAGAAAAAGAGACTTTAATGTCAAATGGAAACAGATCTCTGGAAAGTGATTTAAAGTGATTGCAGATATAAAACCTAATTGATCGCAAATGTAGTCATGGGATTTCCATTGATTGTTGTCTAAGTGCAAATTATATGGGTGGTCCTACCTGTGGTCAGTATTATGGCCTAACCTACACAAATAAGACAAAAGAATTCTCCAAGAAACTCTGTGAAAAGGTGATGGATACAAGAAAATCAACTCTGTCCACATTCTTTGGAGTTCGGTTAAGTCAATCATTAAGAAATGAAAAGAGAATACAGCACCACTGTAAATTGGCCTAGAACAGGTGATTAACTATGCAGGACAAAGACTACTGCATAGTACCAAGAAACGTATAATTACTGTGAAGGAGATACAAACTACAGTGGCTAAGACTGGAGAGACTGTGTATGCAACAGCTGTTGTCCGGGTGCTTCACCAGATGCAACTTAAGTGGCAAAGACAAAAAGTATCACATGAACATCACAGCCAACATTTGCTAGAAGTCACATGGGAGACTCTGAAGTCAGCTGGAAAAAGGTTCTGTGGTCTGATGAGACTAAAATTGAGTTATTTAGACATCAGACTAAACACCATGTTATGGGTAAGCCAAACACTGCACATTATTAAAAGCACACCATCTCCATCATGAAGCATGTTGGTGACAGCATTATGCTGTGGGGACACTTGTTCAAGAGAACCGAATGCATTCTTCAAGAAAGTTGTGCCTTGAGAGATTTATTTTCCAGCAAGACAACGTATCCAAGCGTAAAGCCAAAGTTACACAGGAAGGAGTTAAAAACAAAAATGTTAATGTCCTGGTGTGGCAGAGTCAGAGTCCAGATCTTAATCCAATTGAGAATTTGTGGATGGATTTGAAAAAGGCTGTTAACTCACAATTTTAATGCAACCTGACAGAACTTGATCAGTTTTTTAATGATATATGGGAAATATTTACACTGTATAGAGCTGAAAGAGACATATCCACACATACCCAAAGCTGTCATCCCTTCAAATAGGCATTTACTAAATACTTATATAATCAATTAGTGAGTCTTCTTCTGTTCATCAGTGTTAAAAAAGACAGATTAAATCCATTGTTATTCAAAGTTGTCTAATAATAAAACATGAAAACATCCAAGGGCATAAATACCTTTATAGACATTGTAAAGTCGCAAAACTTTGTGTTTTATATGTGTATAAATGTTATATGGTGATGTTTATTACAGTTTGTGTAACTTTCTCAAACGGCATAATACAATTCAGGTTTATAGGAGGCATGAGCCTTTTCTGGTGGCACTGGGTACAAGGCAGGGACGGACCAATTCTGGATAGGTGCCAGTCAATTTCTCGGTCCACTCACACAAACAGCAACACTAAAACCCGAATTATACCATATAAATAACACCAATCAGCCTAACACACCAAAATTTTGTTTTGGGGTTTAGTTGGTGGTGGTTAGAGCAAAGACACAGAGATAACGTGCAACTCCAAAACAGACGGTCGGTGACTTCACATTTAGGATGTGGCAACTACTGGGCTAGTGTTATATTGTTGTTATATTGTATTTGTAAATCTATGTCAGTGCTCTAAGATGCCTAGAATGTGTGTTTTTTTATGTTTCTTCTAGTATCTTTGAGAGTAAGTAGTATGTGTAGTCTGGCAAAAGTTTTAAAATTTATGAGGTATCTGATTGCTTCTATAAGGCACTGTTTAAAAAAGCACCATATGGTTTATATGACTGATGTTTTCTATCCCTTTTTTCTAATTTTCTTGTATTCTCCATCATCATTTTTTAAACCTCTCAGAAGAATTTTATTAGAATATTGGAACAATTGAACAATTATGACAAGTACAGGCCAGATTTCAGTCGAGATTTGAAGGTCCTACTGTCCGCATGCTACCAGCTAATTTATTCAATGTGTCTACAAATCTTTGTAGAAAAAATTTCTAACATGAGAAAAAACTTTCTAATGTTTGTAATAATCTTGGAAAAGTTTCCATTTGTTATTTACTTATATCATGTTTAGACCTTCCAGAAGGCTGCATATTATTTTTGGTCCCCTTTTGTTTTCTTTCTCATCAGAATATTTTTTTATGCCTCTGCTCTCAGGTTTGTTTTTTATAGGTATGTGTGTATCTACATTTGTGGTATTGAAAGCAGATGGTATCACTATTCAGAGTTATGCTTTGCCTTGACTTGATGTTATTGTCATATATGTTCACACTATCATAGCAGAGTGAACATAATAAGATGACACTAGTGATATCAGGGACACTTTCCTAGAAAGAATTGGCTTCAGGTACATCACTGTTTCAGGTGATTTGTCATTGTATGAATTAAAAACATCATTAAGGTAATAGAACAGTTAAAAATATTTTCTGTTTCTTGTCCTATGTGTACCTTCAGTGCCTTTCATCTATCTATGCGTGAAGTCTCTTCACTGGCACTCCTTTTCTTGAGCACATTCCTGTGTAGCCTACTTCTTAGATTCTGTCTTTATTTTCAAGGCATGTTTGTCACCTCCTGTCTGGCTTTATACTTGAGATGTCTGACTTGTTTTCTGACCGGCCTTCTTTTGTTAATGGTAGTCATGTTGCTTCTATACTGCTGGACATCTTGTTAAGTAACAATTTGAGGTAATTTCAAGTTACAACTATTGACTAGAGTGCCGTGTGTGTGTGCTTAAACATTGGTGGTCTTGTGCTCTACTCCTTGTTGACTATTTATTTTCTCACTACCTAATTGTTTGAATCACTTTTGAACACAGCCTGCCATTTACATTACCAAATCTACATCAAAGATGTCATACTTATGTATCCATGTAAAAATAAACAGCATCATTTGTTCAGTGAATAAAGACGAACAAAGAGGATTTTTTTTTTAAATTTGTTTGAGAAAAAACAGGGAACAGTAGAAAATACTTGTTTAACTTCCTTGGCATTTTAAGACGGAGAAGCTTCTATCTGTGGCACCCCTGCAAGAGAACCACCTCTTTCAACCCTCACAAACATATGCAGTTTTTAATATCTGGAAAAAATTTGGAATTAACTTGCTTAGAGATCTTTATATAGACAACGTCTTTGCATCCTATGAGCAATTACATTCCAAATTTAACATTCCAGTTACACATTTCTTTCACTATCTTCAAATCAGAAACTTTGTTAAACAAAACCTTCCAGATTTTCCTCATCTTGCACCCTCATCCATGCTGGAAAAAATATTGCTCAATCTCAAGTATTTAGACTCCATCTCTACAATATATAAAATCATTTTACAATCCCTCCCTTTTAAAGATCCAAGAGGACACTGGGAAAAAGATCTTTCAATTAATATATCAGAAAAGGAGTGGAAAGTAGCAATGCAGAGAATTCACTCGAGCTCCATATGCGCAAAGCATACAATTATACAACTCAAAATTATATATCGAGCACATCTGTCTCGACTAAAACTCTCCAAAATGTTCCCAGGGCATGATCCAACCTGCGAACGTTGTAACCAAGTCCCAGCCTCACTAGGTCACATGTTCTGGTCCTGTACCAAATTAACATTATTCTGGACAAACATTTTTAATTACCTTTCAGATAGCCTTGGACTTACAATCCCTCCAAACCCATTAACAGCTGTGTTCGGTGTTCTTCCAGATGGGTTTAAAGCGGAGGAAGACAAACAAATTGTGATTGCATTCACTACACTTTTGGCACGTAGACTTATTCTCATAAACTGGAAGAACCCAAACTCTCCTCTTTTAAGTCAGTGGGAAACCGATGTGTTATATTATTTGAAGTTGGAAAAAATCAAATACTCAGTTAGAGGATCCGTACAGACTTTTTTCAAAACATGGCAGGATCTAATCAGTAATATTTTAAAATAAGTTCAAAAGGCACAGAGAATTTATTAATTTAGGTATGTCTCCAAGCCTTAAATTTAACGCCGTTTGGCTTGCTCTCTCTCTCAGGGGTGGGGATCGATCTGTTCTTAATTTTTCTCTTTGTAAAAACTTGATTGCTTTGTATGGATTGTAATAAAATTAATAAAAAAATAAATAAATAAATAAATAACTTCCTTGGCGTTAATCCCGAAGGTGACTCGGACTTAGAATTCCATGTTATTATGGTTAACCCTGATTTAGACTCAAGGTGATGTTTAATGTTCCACTTTACAGTGTAAAGTCTGAATAACTTGTGGGACAGCCATCTAGTGAATGAAATAACATCATACTACATAAAATCGTGAATATTTCAACTCTAAGGTAACTCAGCAATATTCATGAGAGGGGTACAACCTTCAACCAAAACACAATGGTGCATAAATGAGAAGCTGTAAAGCCAGCTTTAGAACAAACTGAAACTGAACCATTAGTCGAATCAAGCGTCAGTGATGACAATGGGAATTGGTCATCAGACACTGACACACATAGTGAAACTGATGCATGCGACACTGTACAACTGCAACTGCAGTACAACTGCACTGTGAAATGCCTGGTGAATTTGGTCCCATGAAGCTTTGCATCACTCCAAGTAGTATAGTGGCAAAAGAGACAAAATGATTGGCAAGAAAGATCTTAGCCCTATGAGCACTGTTCATAATGCAGTAGCTGTCAATGTTTGTTTCGGTGGAAATCTGTAAGTCAATAAGCTTTGCACTGTGGAAGCCAACAATAACACAAGGGGTTTGTCAGTCGTGTGTATCAGGCAGTGACATTCTTCCCTCTCATGCTCAAGCAACAGAAAAAAATATTATGAGAAAGCTGTGCAAAGAAACATGCTTCTGATGCCAATTGCTGCTTTGGGCTGTGTGTTGGTGACTGTTTAAAAACATCATATGAAAGACTAAATCTGCATCAATACAGCAGTTGACACTAGGCATACCTCTCCTACTGTATTTATGTTGATGTTTTATTATTTACATGTTTCTGTTACACTTAATTAAAATTTTTCTTATTGAAATAATGCTAAGGAGGCTACAAATTAGAAGACTATCTTAAGAAAATAATCTGATTCTGGTTTTTAAGATCATAGATTGTCAGCTTTTCTTTCTTTAGTTCAAAGCAAAGCCACTTTTTGTTTTGTTTTTGGTAGTATTAGGGGTCTAGAGGCTAGAAACGGAGTAAGAATTCTTTGTCATACTCTAGAGTCTAGACACACCGATTGAAAAAGCAATACTCTTATCTTGACAAAACTGTTGGATCTTTAGCTCTGGCAGGGGTTAACTACTTAACTACTAGTGCAAGTCAATAGTTCATTCAAAACTATGCATGTTGCTTGAATTAGGAGAAAAACAATTTTGTTTAGCAAATTGCTGTGTTCATAATCAGTTACTCTCATTTGTTTTAGAAACTTGTTTGCTTCTAAATTAAGGTTCTTAAATTCCAGTCCTGGAGGGCCGCAGTGGTGGCAGGTTTTCATTCTAACTCTTTTCTTAATTAGTGAAGTTTTTTTTTTTTTTTTCTGCTAATTAACTTCTTTTGGATTGTAATTGACTTGTTTTTTAAGATTTGTTTCCCTGAATTCATTCATCTTTCCTCTGAATTGCTTCATTTCTTTCCTTAAATGGCACCCAAACAGAAATGAAATGTGAAGTGAGGGAACCAACAGAAGACCAACTAAGTCAGGGCCTCAAACACCAACCAGTTTCACTCCAAGCAGTTGCTTAATTAGGCACTAATTCTTGTTGTTAATTAAACCTGTTCTTTAATTCCATGACTTGTTGCTGCTCTCATTGTGCAATAGCATACATTTCTGAAATTGTTGATATTCTCTTTTCTAAGAGCACTGTTAAAATATTTTGTGGACCTGAGCAGATCAACATTCCTAAAACCTTCATCTTTCTTTATTTTAAGATACTGTATGATGGACGCAGTTTGCTGGTCATGTTTTGGCTCATTTTGTATGTCACTATTTTTTGGCAGCTAATTAAGCAAATAGAAACAATTAAGGGGTCTGCGTCTTCAAGAGCAATTCAATTACAATTAATTCAAAAGAAGTTAATTAGCAGCAAAATCAGGTCACTAATTAGGAAAACGTTTAGAATGAAAACCTGCAGCTACAGCAGCCCTCCAAGACCGGAGTTTGAGAAACCTGTTCTAAACTATGCTAATAGTGGCAGTCGTCTAATTGTGAATACAGACGTTTTCTAAACTTACTTAAACTAGAGGCTCAGCTGAAGGGAAAATACAAATGAGAGATTGGAGACCCATAATGAGATGTACACTCTAATCAAACTGTATAAAAGGACACACATCACAACGTTATATTGGGGTGGGACTGGTCTAAAATTAAAAGCGATTTGGCACCTTCCACTTCTAAGTTGAATTTGGGCCTAATTTTAGACAGGAATGATCTCTCTAAAGCTGATTCCACGCAGTGTAACCAGCCGGTGGAGACAGACAATGCGGCCACTCAATGTGATGTGGCAATCCCTGGGCTATTACGACAATAGTTGATGACGGGAAGAAACCACAACCCTTGAGGTCAGTCCTGACCCTCTCTCCTCGTTACAGTATCAGTTCTGTGAGACACCGGCTTCTTTTAAAAGGGAACAGTGGAATAAAGATTCCCTTAAATTTGAAAAAAATGCAGTTGCTCTTGTCAATTACCAACACACTCATCAGCCCATGCCACAGGGTCCTCACTTTGTTTTAGAAAATGACCTTTGTATCGAGTAGCGGAGCAAGAGGGGGAGGTGAGGAAGTTGTTGCTAATACCATGGACTTTCCAGCAGCAGTTTGTGAATTAGCACACGCCCACATCCTAGGAGGCCATTTGGGCACCGGAAAAACTTTGCAGCTGATTAAGCTTCGATTTTATTGGCCAGTGCGTCACTTTTGCATGTCTTGCTCGGAGTGTCAGTTACAACAAATTCCTAGGAGGGACCGTGCTCCTCTCATTCTCAAACCCCTGATTGAAATCCCATTTGAAAGAATTGGGGTCAACTTAGTAGGACCCCTGGAACCTTCAGCTCAAGAACGCAAATATATTGTAGTCCTCGTGAATTATGCTTCCTGATATCCTGAAGCTGTTCTATTGCGCTCCGCCAATTCTAAGGCCATCGCACGGGAATTGGTAGGGGTCTTTGCATGAGAGGTATCCCTAAGGAAGTCCTGATGGACCAAGGGATGCCTTTTACCACGGAGACGTTCAAGGAAATGGCCAAGTTACTTAAAATAAAACACCTGAAGACCGTGGGGTATCATCCTCAAACCGATGGTCTAGTGGAGAGGTTTAATCAGACTCTCAAACAAACACTTCGCAAGGTGGTCAGCGAGAATCGGAGGAACTGGGACCAGTTCCTCCTCCTCGTCTTTTTTTGCATATTGGGAAGTCCCACAAGCTTCTACAGGTTTCTCACCATTTGAATTATTATACGGACAATAACCCTGGGGCATATTGGATATTTTAAAAGAAGGATGAGAGGAAATGGCTCTTCCCTCTACAAACATATTAGAATATGTTGCTCAATTACGCAATAGATTTGGAAAGATTCATTCATTATTAAAAATTCATATGGAAAAGGAGCAAGCAGCACAGACCCAATATTACGACTATGGCTTGTCTTTTCGGGAGTTTCACCTGGGAGATCAAGTCATGGTCCTTGTTCCTACCTCCCATTCTAAATTGCTAGCCCATTGGCAAGGTCCTTATAAAGTTAATGAGAGAAAAGGGCCCATCGATTATTTTGTGAAACAACATAATCATCAGCCAATCAAGTGGGTCTATCATGTAAATCTGCTGAAGCCGTGGAAGGACAGGGAATCCGATTCCTCCTCCTCCTGTCAGCCCCGCTCACTCTTTGCTCACAAAAATAACCTTAACATAGGTGCGGATTTAGGTCCCAGACAAAGACAGGAGCAGGAAGCAGTTACTGTCTATCCCGGAAGTAGTGAGTGAAACACCTCTCTGATTGTGCACGATATTGTGACAGAACCTGGGGTTATAGTTCGAGAATGCCCATATTACCTTTCGGAGGCCAAAAGGTCTGAAGTGGAGCTTGAGATCAAGCGCATGCTGGAAAAAGGAGTGATAGTGGAAAGTCATAGTCCCTGGTCCAGTCCTATCACCTTGGTCAGTAAGCCTGACAGGAGTTGGAGGTTTAGCAATGACTTCCGTTAAATTAATCAGGTCTCCCAGTTCGATGCCTATCCACTGCCCCAAGTGGACCACTTCCTCAAGAGGGTAGGAAAGGCTAAATATCTGACCACTCTTGAAATGACAAAGGGTTACTAGCAGGTTCCTTTAACGGATTAAAGGTTAAGACTGCGTTTAGCACTCCTAGCAGTCACTGGGAGTATTGTGTCCTTCCATTTGGGTTACACGGAGCTCCTGTGACTTTCCAGTGCCTGGTAGATAAAGTGCTCCAGCCTCATAACTTTTATAGTCCTGCCTACCTGGATGCCGTGGTCATCTATTCCAGCATATGGGAGGAACACCTACAGCAGGTATGAGAGGTATTACGGACACCTGGTGAGGCCAGACTTCAGATTAATCCCAAGAAATACTTCTTTGGATTGAATAAAGCCAAGTATTTAGGCTACCTGGTGGGTCAGAGTACTGTAGAGCCAAAGTGCTCCCAAGTAGATGCCATATTGAAATTTGCTGTCCGCAAACCAAGTGGCAAGACCAAGCCTTTCTCAGTTTAGCAGGATACAACCACCGTTTTGTACCCTAATTCTCTGCGGAAGCGGCACCCTTGACTGATTTGACAAAGAATACGGCCCCGACCAATGTGGTGTGGACTGATAAGACAGAAGCTGCATTTTGTGACTTGAAATAGGCCCTTACATCAGCACCAACCTTGAATGCTCCGCTTTTCTTTACCTTTGATTCTCCAGTCGGACACTTCAGACTTAGGCCTGGGTGTCAAGCTGAGCCAGAGCGACGATGGTGTTAAACACCTCTTCATGTTCCTGAGCAGGAAACTGTTGGAACGAGAGACCAGGTATGCAGCGGTGGAAAGGGAGGCCTTGGCAATCAAATGGGCAGTTGAGCAGCTGAGGTAATACCTCTTGGGCTGTGAATTCACCCTTTTTACGAATCATGCTCCTTTGCAGTGGATAGCCCTACACAAGGAGTTGAATCAAATGGTCACCAGGTGGTTTCTTGACCTACAGCTGTACAAGTTTTTGCTTGTTCATTGACGAGGCTCTCTCCATGCCAACGCCAATGCTTTTTCTCGGGTTCATGACCTCTCAGTCAGGAGCACCCGACCTGATGGGTATTGGGGCTGTTGGGGGGGGGGGGGCCTTGTCACACACATGCGGATGGGAAGGAGCTAAAGGGCCTGAATGAGAGTAATTCCATGCCAGACTATGGACTATGCAGACCAGTTATGGGAAATCCAGTCTGGCCCCAATGACGCCACTTCCGGCCTCGATGATGGCACTTCCAATTCCTCCCCCAGTGATGACGTCACTTCTGGTCCCAGGTCCAATGATGCCACTTCCAGTTCCAGCCCCACTGGTGATATCACTTCCTCCACTCTCCCTTAAAGCTGCCATCTTTGTGGTATTGAATCAGTTCTGTTTTGGACTCTAACCTGTATACAGTACATCAAAATGATCCATTTTGCAGCCAGGAACAATATATGGATGGCTGCCCCAATCCTTTTTGTGGCTCCTTATTGTTTGTTTTTAGACAGTAGCTATGCAGTTTTTCCACTTTATTAACGTTACAATCTACACCAATAATACTTTTTTTAAAATACATTTGTTATTGATGCTCTCTAGTTTTCTTTTATGAGTACCTGGCACTTTCATCAAGTAATGAAATTGTATGTTTTTATAATATGTTATTTACCTTGCTCTCTTATTTGGACAGTGTAAATGTTACATATTGTATTCAACAGCTTCAGTGTCCCATTTTACAGTCCTAAGCTAAATACTGAAAAAGCTTCTCTTCAAATACACTTTGATAACTGTCTGCTCCAGAGTGTGCTGTGAATGTTTTATAGCAGGAAATCATCTGTGATGTCACAAACCTGTATTCCCTGTGTGTGCTATGAAGTATAAAGCAAATCATGGTTAATTAAAAAATAAATAAGTAAATAAATTATAATATCTCCCAACACGCAATTTCATTTAGATATTTTATAAACTTAGCCATGTTAAACAATGACCTACAATACTGTATCCTTTCTTACATGGTTTCTTTTTCAAAACCACTTTAACCATGTTGTCACTAGCAGAACAACAACAGAGTATATGAAATCAAACTCAAAATAACTTCCCTCGTGTAAATATAAGCAATATAAACTGTTAAGCTCTAATTTCACACATGTTGTGGTCAGGGGATTACCATTTCATCTTAAAGTGTATTGATAAGTGTGGGCAATGTGCATATTAGAAGGGAAAAAGCTTTCTATTTTTTAAAAGCATTTTCAAGGATCCCAAGACATTTTCTGTGGAGTTATAAGGACTTCTATTTCTTAGTGTAAGAAAATGGAAAGGTGTAACGAAAAATGCTACTGAGTTTTGCAAAATGCATAAGAAACATTCTAAGCTTTTGGCAAAATATACAAGCATAGGAAATGATTCAAAATACAGTTTTTGTTGCATCATCACGTTTTGTTCAAGGTGAGCAAAAAAAAATCATTCTGTAGTTAGTTTTACATGAATTGCTGCAGACCTTAGAATAAACAAATAAATGTCAATAAAATGTGGACCCATTTCTGTAAAAAGATCAACCTCTTTAAAGTTCAAGTCACACAGACACATGTAGTGAAACCAATATTAATGTTTCATATGTCATGCTAATTGCTATTTGTAATATCTATAATTACATTTTCACTAATGAAAATTCAGGTTATAGATATTGTGCCTGTATTTCTATATTGACTAGTTAAAAGTGGCAGACTTTTCCCATAGACATCCATGGAGTTTTTAATTGCAGAAAATCTGTATTTAGATTTTTACCATTTGGGATTATAATTACAGATATCTTTAATGTGTGGGGATTAAAAATAACTGAAATGTAACATCTAAAACTGTAACAGCAATTACACCGTTTATTATGAATAGCAATCTCATCATTCCATGGAGATTTTTGTATCCAAATCCAAGAGAATATTCCTTTTTTCTCATTAATACATCATAGGTTTTCAAGAACTGATGACTTTTTTACTGATAATAATTTACTACCTTCTGTCCACGTGACCGTCATCATCAAGTCCTTCCATGAGAACCCTGAATAAAATGAGGACTGATCATTTATGTTAGGTAGAATGCCTACAGGGGGCTGGACGGTCTCATGGCCTGGAATCCCTGCAGATTTTATTTTTTCTACAGCCGTCTGGAGTTTTTTTTTTTGTTTTTTCTGTCCTCCCTGGCCATTGGACCTTACTTTTATTTTATGATAATTAGTGTTCTCTGATTTTAATTCTTACTTTGTCTTTTTTCTCTTTCTTCATCATGTAAAGCACTTTGAGCCACATTATTTGTATGAAAATGTGCTATATAAATAAATGTTGTTGTTAAATCCTGCAAATATAATACTATTCAGGCTTTTTTTTAATATGGAGATTAACTCATTATGTCTTACAAGCCCAACTTACACCTAGTGACTAAATCATTTCTTGTTAGTGAATGAAGATTTCATTAAGTTAATTTCCACACAAATTTATATTTTTTAGAGACCAATACTTCCCCAGAGGTTTCAAAGGAAACACTCTTGGAAACACTAAAGGCAATTTTTAAAGGACAAATTATTGTGTATCACATAAAAATAAATTGCAGACTAAAAAGGCACCAGAATTGATTACAAAGATTTTCATAATTGATCAGGAATATGCTAAATTGCCAAATGAGGGACTCTGCAAACAGAATTTAATGTTTCTGACTTCAAGAAAAGCAGATCGCTTTATCACTATTAGTAACATGGAGAAAAGTCCCTTAAGATACCACCTCAGAAAATACATAACTGAGACCTTTGCAATGCAACAATTGGGATTAATAATGTAGTAGAAAAACAAATAACAAAAATAAATACAATATGTAAGGAATGCTATACACTGTGTAAAGATGAATTAAGGATTTTTTCTAATATCCTGCATTGACATGGGGTTCGAGGAACTCACCAGATTGTTTATGTTTTGGCCTACTCTCTCACCCTAGGTTTAATATACACGCACAGAAAGACCCACCCTTATGCACAGAGACCCTATCCACTCAAGCAATAATTATGAGTGATGTCTGTAAATCCTATCACCTCTCAGTACTTTACACAGGGACTCTGTAGCTTTAGCATAAACACCCCATGGGTGTCCTAGTATATAACCAAGACCTAAAGGCTGACACACCATGGTCTTTGAGAATAACCTAGGCACATGGAGGATACACCTTGGGCAAAGCCACTTACCAACTGATAACGCTTTACTGCTTCTGTGCTGTCATGTGTTGGGGCATCCCTCCACAGTCAGCTAACCCTTTGAGAAAGAAAGTGCCAGTCTTCCAAAAGCATGTGCCTTGTATCCATACTATTACTTCAGTCACACAAGATGAACAGGCAAGATATAGAAATCTAAGGAAATTGGTATTTATTAAAATAGACTAAGAGCAAATGAATCCTTGCTTCAAAGTCAAAAAGTTTAAACAATACTTTGTGTAAAAATCTGGAAAATTAAGAATAGTATCTAAGGAAGCATAAGCATCGGATTAGGAGTCAACATGGGTGTCTTTATGATCAGCACTTGGTCTGACGCATGGATAGCATCTTCGACAACCAGGTTAGTAGAGTCTCTCCGATTTAGTGGAGTCTCTCTGTCTGATGTATCTGTTTTCTCTGTTGTTTCTCTCAGGCAGGCATTTCTTTATGCCAAAAAGTCCCACGTGGATGTCTGTACCTTGCGAAGTTACACATAGATATTAGCTTGGTATTCTGGACAGCTCTGCCTAAAAGCTTTGATTAAGTATAAACAAAACTCTTTATCTTATCAAGGGTGCTTTATCTGTGCAGTCTCCACTTCCTTTTCTATCCCCACTTCCCTTTACTGTGTCCAAAAACACACACTGTTTATTTTCACAAAATGTTCTGCACACAACACAGTGCGCCAATCCACCCAAACATAGTCCATTCTTTCCTTTACTCTCCATATTCCTTTCCACTTTTGCTCCTCTCCTCCCAAGCTTCATCTTCCTCCTCCCAACTCCTGCTCCTGAGTGGAGAAAGGTAGCCTCTTTTATAAGCACCCGGATGTGTTCCAGGTGCTCCTTGACGATCTTCCGGAGGCAATTCCTAGTGTGGCGGAAGGGCCGCATAAGCACTCGGAAGCACTCCGGGTGTCCCTGGATTTCCTTCCGTCAGCACTTCCGAGTGTGGCAGAAGTGCTGACGTCAAGGGCTCCACAATCCTGCGGGGGCCCCTATGTGGTGACCACTAGCCCCAATAGCTGTTGAGCTTCTATGGCCCCCATACAAACCAGGGTGGCTGCCCTCTCGTAGCCCAGGGGACGTATAGTCCCTCTCCAGGTCCATCCAGGCGTCCCGGCTGGGCATGGCCCCCAGTTGTCCGCCACAACATGTAGATGACATAAAAAGGAACATAGACAAAATAATATACGATTAGTACTGCGTCTCACAGTCTTGTAAACAAAACAGATCATTGTTTTCTTTTAATATAGTGCCTGCAGTCCCAAAATGGTAATTGATAGATACAAATACTATGTTTCAAAACACTAGGAGTAGAAGACTTTAATAAACCTCTAAAAATTTAGGAAATACTAGGGGGCAAAGCCCCCTGCTCGCTTCGCTCATTCTGAAAAAAACATTACACCAACTGTTACTGTGTTTCCAAAGAAAAACAAAAGCTTTCTACAATGTGCATCAACAGATCAATTTCACTACTGAATGATGATATAGATACTGACAAAGGCTACAAGAATCAAGATTGTGCTTCCCTCTGTAACATCACAAGATCAAACTGGACATATTAATCCAGTGCTTGTTAACCTACACAGTCTGACTTGCCACAGGTCTAACTATCTTTGGATGCAGTAAAAGACTTTGCTAGAATTAAATGGGATTATATTTTAACTCCACTGCTCCAGAAGCCTCAGTCTTTATTAATTATATGAACTCAGATATACTTCAAATTAGAATATGGATATAGAAAAGGATGTTCAAAATTATGAGTGTTTTTTGTGATTATCATTTGCAGTTCATCTTTGGAAGCAATTACAAAGAAACAAAGATACAAAGAATCATAATGCAAGGGCTTGTTACTTTAAATCTCAGACCCACTATCATCTATATCACTAGAATTAAACCTGCTTGGAAAATTTCATAAGATCTCTGGATTAATAAAAAAATGAATATGTTCTTTGCCTGTGACTTCTCTGACATGCAAGATCCCACTATTGGGCTGTAAACATTCATACAATAAGATTTTAGAAACTGGCTGAAGTCCACAAATACATACCTGCTTGACTTGCAATAGGAAAAAAATATTTTCTACCTCTTTTTTGTATGCTCTCCTCTGTGTTCCAATTGACACTAATTAATGTAAACTTAGCAACAATCCAATTGTTCACCACTTACTAAAGATGTGGAACCAATGTAGCATAAATTTTAGGAAAAAGAATCTCTTAACTGTTGCTCCTATGCATGATAATCACTTATTGAGCCTTCTCTAATCTATGTAATCTATGCAGTATTCAGTCTAAAGAAGACACGCAGGATTACCACTTTTAAAGATCTCTGTAGTGATAATGTATTTGCGTCTTTATAAATAAGGTCCACATTTAATCTTTCAGTTACAAACTTTTTCTTAAATATAAACTTTAAAAACTTTATTAAAAGCAGCCTGCTCAACTGCAAACACCTTTCATATCTATCCCTGAATTGATTCTGGCCATTGCAGATGAAGATCATGAAAACAATGCCTTCAGAGTATTATAAAAATTTGTTAATGCATTTAATAATTCCAGCAAATGATGGGAAATGGGTCTATCAATTGAAATTTTAGAAATGGAAAGGAACTCAGCAATTCATATAATACATTTAGTTCAATATGTACATAGTAAGCCATAATTTTACTGAAAAGTTTCTACCATCACATTTATCTCATTTAAAATTGTCTTAAATGGACCCAGGGCAAGATCCAATCCGTGACATGTGCACAACTAGGCCACATGTCCAACATTTAAGACATGTTCAATATTGGACAAATATTGAATTTAAAATGACTACCAACACCTTAATGAAGGTATTTGGAGTAATACCAGATGATATTAAAGTGTGCTATTAAAACATGTTAATCCACCAACTGTAACATAGTGGGAAAGTGATGTTCTATTTTATCTCAAATTGGAAAAAATCAAATTTTTTAGGATCTGTTCAAAGCTTTTTCAGGACTTGGTAACAGCATCTTAGAGTAACCTCCTTGGTGACTTGGGCTCAGAATTCTATATAATTACAGTTAAGCCCAAGTCAGACTCAGGATGATGTGAAATGATCTGCTTTACAGTATTAAGTATGAATATCTCCCAGGGCAGTATTCTGTTGCCATCTAGAGGATAAAATAACACTATGCTGCAAAAGATCATGAATATTTCTACAAGTGGGGTGACATGATGGCACAGTGGTAGTGCTGCTGCCTTTCAGTAAGGAGACAAGGTTTCATATTCCAGGTCTTCCCTGTGTAGAGATTACATGTTCTCCTTGTCTACGTGAGTTTCCTCTGCGTGTTCCAGTTTCCTTCCACAGTCCAAAGATATGCAAGTTAGGTGAATTGTCAAAGCTAAACTGGCCCATGTGTGTGTTCGCTCTACAATGGACTGGTGCCCTGTCCAAGGTTGGTCCCTGCTTTGCAGCCTGTGTTTGCTGGGGTTTGTTCCAACAACACTTCCCACAACCCTGGTCTGGATTTAAGTGGGTTAGAAAATGACATGACATTTGTATGTGTTTTGTCACTGTAAAGTAGCACCTCAGTATTCATGAATGCAGCTTAGCCTGCAACTAAAACAATGTCAATACAGCTTTCCATTTCCTGATAACTCTTTTATATGGTTTTCAGGTACTATCAATGGCTGATGCCCTGCATGTTTTACATTATTACAACATTGTATTATTATTGTAGCAGTCAGCAAACTAATTAATTGCAAGGGGCCAAGTATCTGCAGCATCATACCACATCAGGAGCCACCTGGTTGAAAGGGAACTTTCTATGCTGTCTATTCTACAGATTTCATTGCCCAGGTTATTAAAACAGGAGAGCCATGAGGGTCTGGTGTTTCCAGTGGCAGGGCATGATATATTAGCATTACATGAATAATCTGTACACACACATCCTTCTATCCATTATTAGAGCAGATCGAGCTTATCCTGGCAAGCATCAGGGTGCTTGTCCATTGCACAATACTCACTAGGGCCAATTTAACATTGCAAATCCACTCAACCTGCATGTCTTTGGATGGTAGGAGGAAACCATACCCACCCAAAGAAACCACTAGGATCAGTGAGTATAACAACCTTCTCTCAAAACTTCTGTCTTCCTTATCCTAAATAACTACTCTATGTCTACTGGATGCACAAATGAGTATGTTTCTTTGTGATGGTCCCAAACCTGGATAAATGGGAAGGGTCACGTCAGGAAGGGCATCCAGTGTAAAATTTTGCCAGATCAACATGTAGACAACAAGACAGATTTCCATACCGGATCAGTTGAGCCCTGGGTTAACAACAACTGCCACCAGTGCTGTTAGCCAACAGGGTGCTGGCAGAAACTGGGCTACTGTTGGCTGAAGAAGGAGAAGAAGAGAGGGGAGACGTGTCCGGAGGAAAGAGGAGAGGAGGAAGGTAAAGACAGTGGAACTGAGGGTAGGAACTTTGAATGTTGGCAATATGACTGGTAAGGGGAGAGAGGTAGCTGATATGATGGAGAGAATGAAAGTTGATATATTGTGCATGCAAGAGACTAAATGGAAGGGAAGTAATGCCAGGTGGATCGGAGGTGGATTAAAATTGTTCTATCACGGTTTGAATAGGAGGAGAAATGGGGTAGGAGTTATTCTGAAGGAACAGTATGTCAAAAGTGTTTTGGAAGTGAAAAGAGTGTCAGACAGAGTAATGATTATGAAGCTGGAAATTGGAGATGTGATAATGAATGTTTTTAATGCATATTCCCCGCAAGCTGGGTGTGTGATGAATGAGACAGAAGATTTCTGGAGTGAGTTGGATGAAGTGATGAACAGTGCACCAAAGGAATAGAAAGTGGTGATTGGAGCAGATTTCAATGAACATGTTGGTGAAGGGAACAGAGGAGATGAGGAGGTGATGGGTAGGTATGGTGTCAAGGAGAGGAATGAAAAAGGTCAGAGGATAGTGAATTTTGTGAAAAGGATGGGTATAGCTGTGGTGAATATGTATTTTAAGAAGAGGGATGTACTTAGGGTGACATACAAGAGTGGAGAAAGATGCAGATAGGTAGATTACATCCTATGCAGAAGAGTCAATCTGTAGGAGATTAAAGACTGCAAAGTGGTGGCAGGGGAAAGTGTAGTTAGACCGAGCTGGGAAAAATGTGAAGCAGGTTAGGGTGATAAATGATAAAGATGGAAACATACAAGCAAGGAGGGTGTGTTGAGAAGATAGAAAGAGTACTTTGAGAGGCTGATGAATGAAGAGAATGAGAGAGAAAGAAGGTTGGATGACGTGGAGATAGTGAATCAGGAAGTGCAAAGATTAGAAATGAGGAACTAAGGACATCTATGAAGAGGATGAAGAATGGAAAGGCCGTTGGTCCAGATGATATACCTGTGGAAGCATGGAGGTGTTTAGGAGAGATGGCAGTGGAGGTTTTAACCAGATTGTTTAATGGAATCTTGGAAAGTGAGAGGATGCCTAAGGAGTGGAGAAGTACTGGTGCCGATTTTTAAGAATAAGGGAGATGTGCAGAGCTGTAGTAACTACAGCGGGATAAAATTGATGAGCCACAGCATGAAGTTATGGGAAAGAGTAGTGGAAGCTAGGTTAAGAATGGAGGTGATGATCAGTGAGCAGCAGTATGGTTTCATGCCAAAAAAGAGCACCACAGATGCAATGTTTGCTCTGAGGGTGTTGATGGAGAAGTATAAGAAGGCCAGAAGGAGTTGCATTGTGTCTTTGTGGACCTGGAGAAAGCATATGTCAGGGTGCCTCGAGAGGAGTTGTGGTATTGTATGAGGAAGTCGGGAAGGGCAGAGAAGTACGTAAGAGTTGTACAGGATATGTACAAAGGAAGTGTGACAATGGTGAGGTCTGCAGTAGGAATGAAGGATGCATTCAACGTGGAGGTGGGATTACATTAGGGTTTGGCTCTGAGCCCTTTTTTATTTGCAGTGGTGATAGACAGGTTGACAGATGAGATTAGACAAGAGTCCCTGTGGACTATGATGTTTGCTGATGACATTGTGATCTGTAGTGAGAGAAGGGAACAGGTTAATGAGACCCTGGAGAGGTGGAAATATGCTCCAGAGAGGAGAGGAATGAAGGTCAGTAGGAACAAGACAGAATACATGTGTTTAATGAGAGGGAGGTCAGTGGAATGGTGAGGATGCAGGAAGTAGAGTTTGTGAAGTTGGATGAGTTTAAATACTTGGGATCAACAGTACAGAGTAATGGGGATTGTGAAAGAGAGGTGAAAAAGAGAGTGCAGGCAGGGTGGATGGGTGGAGAAGAGTGTCAGGAGTAATTTGGGACAGATGGTTATCAGCAAGAGTGAAAGAGAAGGTCTACAGGATGGTAGTGAGACAAGCTTTGTTATATGGGTGGGAGATGGTGGCACCGATCAGAAAGCAGGAGACAGAGCTGGAGGTGGCAGAGTTAAAGATGCTAAGATTTGCACTGGGTGTGACGAGGACAGACAGGATTAAAAATGAGTACATTAGAGGGTTGGGTCAGGGTTGGACGGTTGGGAGGCAAAGTCAGAGAGGCAAGATTGCATTGATTTGGACATGTGCAGAGGAGAGATGCTAGGTATATTGGGAAAAGGATGCTAAAGAATGAGCTGCCAGGGAAGAGGAAAAGAGAGAACCTGAGTGAAGGTTTATGGATGTGGTGAGAGAAGACATGCAGGTGGTAGGAGTGAAAGAGCAAGATGTAGAAGACAGGAAGATATGGAATAAGATGATCCGCTGTGGCAACCCCTAACAGGAGCAGCTGAAAGAAGAAAAATTAGAAAAATGTAGGTTCAGGAATAAATAATAACAAAGAATAAACTATAAATAATAATAAACAGTCAGTCAGTCATTTTCTAACCCGCTTAGTCATGAACAGGGAGGTGGGGTTGTGCTAGAATCAGTCCCAGCAATCATATGGCACAAGGCAGGAACAAACCCTGGACAGGGGGCTAGTCCATTACGGGGAAAACGCACACACACTTATACACCCACCACACACTAGGGCCAATTTAGTAGTGCCAATTCACTTAACTTGCATGCCTTTGGACAGTGGGAGGAAACCGGAGCACCTAGAGGAAACCCATGCAGACATGAGAAGAACATAGAAACTCCACACAGTGAGGACCAGGACGTGAGCTCTGGTCTCCTTACTGTGAGGTAGCAGCGCTAATATTGTGACACCATGCTGCCCTAATAATAAACAATAAAAAAAATGAAATTAATCTTTGGTGCGATGCACACTTTGTCTTTAAAGCTGAATAAATGTGATTAGCTCCTCTGTAGTGCAGTAGTTCACTGCAGAAAATCATGTGGTAGATTGTGACTAGTATTTTGCAGAACTTGCCCAGATTTTTCTGCTGACTTTGGTTGACTCACTTGTTTCTGTCTCTCAAGTTAATCCCAAACAGCCTTAATTATGCTGATAGCACTGCTCTATGGAGGCCATGCCATCTGCTTTAAAGCTCTTTGTTCTTCTTTTTAGTTGAGGGGGGTTTTATGGTTTTCTCCATATGTTCAAGGTCATTCTCCTGCAGCAGAATGTAACTGGAACCGATCAAATTCCTACATGATAGTATTGATTGATGCATGAGTCTAAATCACCAACTCCATTTCTACTCACTTATGCAGTGTACTTTAGCTGTTTTGTGGACAAATTTGCTTCTATTTGATCAAAAAATCATTCAAATCACTTAATCCCATTACTCAGCAGATTAGTCCTTGCGTTTTTGTGTGTAGGTGAGACTCTTGGCTTTTTTTACACTTCAGTGGACTGGTTTTGTGGCAGAAACTCTGCAATGAAAACCACTCCTAACAAGATCTCACCAAAGTATGGAGTGGTGCATTTGGGTTACATTGGTTACTATGAGTTCAGAAATTTTGGCAGTGCCAGACTTGTGACTTTTAAGGGTCATTACTTGTCTGGTGTACTTAACTTCTGTGGCCAATCACTGAATTTCAGGAAAACTTAAACAGCATATCTTGAAATATCTTGTCTACTTGTTTGAGACCTTGCTGAAGTAGGGTGACCACCTTGTGTCTTGTTGCTATGCCCACTATGTCCTACCATGGTCTAAGAATTAATGATTTGAAGGACAAACTGACACCTGGCATACTCTCAGCTTTTTAATTTGGTTGTTTAGTTTTGGTCATCATCAAGCCTTTCCGTGAGAACCCTAAATCCAAAGAGGACTGTTTCATTTATGTTAGGTAGACTGCCCAGAGGGGACTGGGCGGTCTCATGGTCTGGAATCCCTACAGATTTTATTTTTTTTTCTCCAGCCGTCTGGAGTTTTTATTTTGTTTTTTCTGTCCCCCCTGGCCATTGGATCTTACTCTTATTCGATGTTAATTAATGCTGATTTATTTTGTTTTCATATTGTGTTTTTTATTTTTCTATTCTTTATTATGTAAAGCACTTTGAGCTACTGTTTGTATGAATATGTGCTATATAAATAAATGTTGTTGTTGTTGTTGTTGTTGTCCTTCTCCTAGTTTGATTATTTATTGTTTCTACTTCAGTTTTTAAATTTAGTTCAATCAACTAATTATGTCATTGATCACAACCATTTTGTTATCTTTGTTTAATCATAAAATGGGCTATATCCCTACAACATCATTATTTTTCTATTTGAAAAGTGTTTTATTACTTTTGCTTATTACAATACTTTCTTTAACAAAATACATTCTTTAAAATATTACATTTTTTTTCAAAAATTAATTTCTGAAAATCTGAAATTTGTACTTTTCCACTGACATTCTAATGTAAAAGGCAAAAATAAACATTTAAGACAAACTTTATGTATAAAATTTAGGGTGCTTAAGACACTTGCACCATACTGTTACTGTTACCTTTAATTATGTCTTTGGATGCACACATTGAGCTTGGAGCTGACTGACTTTGACATTTATATTTATCACTTTAGCTTCAGAAAATAAACCATTATAACCCAATACACTTTGAGAGTATAAAAAGTCTCTTCCAAAAATATATAGATTTGACTCTACAAATACGAAAATTGTCATTTGCACTAGTCTGAATAATTGAACTCCTAAGTGCACATAAAGGACCTATTAATTAATACAAATTACATTTCCAATAAGGCATTCCTTTTGTTAACTGTAATTCTTGATACCAATGTTTGAACAACTTTGTCAGTTGACTTGTATTCAGCTCACTAATGGATTCATTTAGGGATTTAGTAACTTTGACTTTGTCATCAATCTTTATTATTTGCGGTGGCTGCTTTCCCTCCAAGTGCTGAACTTGGAGAGTCTGCTGATTCTATTACACGCTTGGAGTTGTTAACCATGAATTGAGGTCAAACCCTCTATTCTTTAGTTTCTTTCTGTGTGACAAGTACTATTAATTTATAGATATGGAATCAAACAGAAAAAAAATACCTTTCAATAGGGGTGTGGTCTATAATTCTGTATCCAGAATATACCCTACAATGCTGTCAAAAATGACAAATAGCTAGTAATAATCAGTAAGGTGTACATCAGAGCTTTCAGTTAATAATATACTTATTATTCACAGTCAAACGGTGAAGGCTAATCTCAAATCGTTAAATTAGAATATGTACATTGTAAATTGCTCCCTTAGTCCATATGCCTTACATTAGTTCAACAAAACAGAACATTCAACAGCACAACAAGGATCACCAATTCAATTTTTTTTTGCAATAAAAATGTAGAATTCATTTAAAACACTTCCTTTAATTAATGATTCAGTACTAGGTTTATAAATCCGGATGGTCCAAGCATGATTCCATACTGTACAACATTACCGTAGCACATATTTCACTGACAGTTTAGATGTCTTCCAGTTGGAGTTTGCACAAGCTCTGAATGTCCATATAGGTTTTAGCTAAAGGTATCTGATTTAGTCTGATAACCACCGTGTAATTAGCTGTTTAAAAACAATCCTGTGTAATGACTTTTTTGTTATTATCTCAATGGACCCATCCACTTCTTTTTCTTCCATAGCTAATGCGTTTTCATTTAGAAATGCATACATTTTTCTACGTTTTCACCTTTCGTCCACATTTTCCTATCATTTTAGACCCTCAAAAATGAACACTGTTGAAAACACTTTCCAGAGCTGTATACTTCTGAAAATGCAGTGTGGAGTTTCAGTGTGGACAAACATAATCATGGCTTTTTGAAAACAATACTTTAATTGTGCTCTGATTGGATTGTGCCTATTTTGTGGCCCTTCCCTGACTGGATACTGCTCATTCTTTGATTTGTCACCCTTCAAAGAAGAAAAGCATTTTCCACCATAGTGGGCATTAAATAGATGTTTGCTTGGCACTTGATGTGCTGCTTAACTGTTTGCATCTAAATTGTTTTTTGTTTGAATATTGTATACATACATAGAAGGCAAATTATTTACCAGTTGCTGCAGTTTTGCAATGAATCCTGTGGCTACTTGTGCTACCATTAAAGGGAAAAATTCAAAGACACATAGAAAATCAGGTTGTAAATAACTCAGTTGACTGCCTCTAAATAATGTTTAATGCTTAAACTTAATCTGTTTAGTAAGGAGGAGTGCATTTCTGCCTCAAACAGAGCGACAAGAAGGCATAATGCAGTAAAGCAATGATAGGTGCACGCACACAACTTATTTACTTATTTATTGAGTTAGTTTTACTAATGTTCTTTGGTGCAAGATGCACTTTAATTGCTGAGCACTGCCTATAATCAATTCTCTCACAAATGACCATAGAGTTGATCACATTTTTTTGTAACTGTAACTTTAACATTTCCTTTGTTTTTATTTAATGTCAGTTCTGAAGACTGTTGCTTTCAATTGTAATCAGTGTAATCTAACCTTCTAATTCTTGAGGTTTATGACTATAATTTTTAAGTAAAATGCAATTTGTCTTGTTTTGTTTGCAAAAGAAACAAACACAGCAGTGACACAATAGTTTATTGAACATACACTGTGGTTATTGCAAATTTGTTTTCTTCTCAAGGGGAAAAAAATGATTTGAACATGCGGATTGAGATGAACCTGTCAGACAAAACTGTAACATATTAAATGAGCCAATTACTTTGAAATCTATGTGAATACAGATATTATTTTGAAATGTTATATGTGTGTGTGTTTGTAATTAAAGTTTTACCTTTTATGTTCATTGTTGTCTGCGTTATTAAATGTATTGGATATGACAGTACTGTTGTTTACAAAGTGTGCTTTGGAAAACTTATAAGTCTCTTTCGCACATTTGTAACCCATAGATGTGCTTTTCTACAAGGATAGGCTAAACTGATTGTCACTGCATGGGCTTTTGTAATTGTATAAATACTTCCTTAATGTCAGTTACTTACTTGATCAGATTCTTTACTTTTTTGAATTTGCACATTTCTCTGAAGGAACTAAAACTCACAACCTGGATTTCTTTCAAGTACTTGTTGATTTAAACAGTGTTTTGTACAATGAGCACTAGAAGTCCTGGCCACATAAACACTCCAGTTGGGTAGAACAGACACAGAACGTTTAACAGTATTGAGATGGACAGCTGTTGAGAAGCACCATTCAAATAATTTAAATACTATTTGGTTAAATGTGTTGAACAGGGTTGTTATGTTGATGGTAAGGTACAGATAAAATGCTTCTACCTCTCTGCAGATCCCCTTTCACACTTCAAGTCTGTATTGGAATAAATATGTATATACAAGCACGACACTCCACTATAAACTGGAGATATTTGCACAAAAGTTACAATAGAGTGAATGCTTTCTGTTCCACATTTAGTTAAAACCTCTGTTTCAGAATACAGAAATGTTTTTCTGAGCTGAAACAATTAAATCATATGTATGAATATTTTTTAAGTTAACCCTTTTGGCCCTGGCTTTTCTGTTTTTATGGAAAAAATTATTTTGTGAGATATTTTACCTTTGGGGTGTCTAGGAAGCAAAAGATGATCACTATTAGTATACAATAGCTGCCAAATACTTAAGTCCATCCATCCATCCATTACCCAACCCGCTATATCCTAACTACAGGGTGACGGGGGTCTGCTGGAGCCAATCCCAACCAACACAGGGCGCAAGACAGGAAACAAACCCCGGGCAGGGTGCCAGCCCACCACAGAAATACTTAAGACTTCTTGAGGAAATAAAATTGAAAGTGGTGCTCACAGTCCGGAAGCGTCAATTTTCACTTCCGTGTTTTGCGGACTGTATGCCAGTCTCTCCAGTCTGTGCTAATAGTAGCATGCCTGGTTCAGATGGCTACAAATGTACATGTGCTTTACAAAAACAGCTGAATCTATATGTACTAGTAATAGGATGTCAGGGTCGAAAGGGTTAACATCTGCTGTACATCCAGACACTGGATGGAACTGATTTTTTATTTATCCTGCAGTGAACCAGAAAAAAATAAGACAGATGCCCAATAAGCTACACAGTGTTATCCTCAGCAGATCCTGCTCAATCATGTGATGGGCAGTAGCCCTTAGCATTAAAGGAAACTTGTTTCATAATTCACAACATTACACTATGCTTTTCACCGAAGTTTGGAAACAACCAGATCTTGACATTTAAAATTGTCATCTTAAAATTCTGTATAAGTCTTTATAAACAATTTCTTAAATGTTTTTGTTGGTAACCTTTGAAGCATTTTTGAATTAATTTCTAGATCAATAAGGAAAAAAACATATAGTGCCAGAGGTGATCAGATCTAATAACTTTAAAAAATATAATACAGTATATATTAAAGGAAAAATCCATTCTTTAAAGAAGATGTGTTTAGAAAATACTGCATGTGTTCCATGCCACTTCTGCTGCAATAAACCAAATTTCTATTACAAATGGAAGTTATATTTTTGGTTCTACATATCAGTCATCCTGCCACAACACAGAAGGTTTTGGAGAGTTCTAGCAGCTACCCATGATTGATCTTCCTGAACTGTAATTGTAGCCATGGCCAAGATAATTAACATGATATTTAGTTGTATAACAGTGACATTTTAGATTCTATATTCAGGCATGATGCCATTACCTAAATCTGGATGCAAAAAAAGCACATCGCCATGAGTGGTTTCAACTGTGGAAAATGGGATTACAGGTGAAACATTGTAAGGCTATATTTACTACGTGGCTAACTTGCACAATGTGGCTACTCAAAGTTTTAAAGGATAAGTTCAGTATTTTTCAAGTCAAAGTTATTTCTTCACAAAACTGGTATGTATGCCTTTGCCACGCAAAATTGTTTCCTAAAGTACAGTGCTTTCTAAAAATTATATCTTGCTCTCTCTGACCCTTTACATGTAGCATGGAGGAAAAGGTTAAAAACTTACTAAATAAGTCCACTTTTCAAGCCAAGACAGCTGTTGACTATTGACCAATACCCTTCTGTGTTTCTGACACATTTTTGTGGCAACAAAATGGATCTGCAAATGCTCATTTTATTGCATATACCTGGAAAATATTTTTCATGGTAAGTATTCATTTTCTATTTGTTTATGCAAATTCTCAACTAAAAACAGAAATAAATTAATATGAAAACCAACCACGTGGCACAAGAACTTTACTGTGATTTGGTCTGTTAGAGGAAACCACCCCATGGGGACATGAAAGGTTGTTGAGCAGGAAGACTAATTACTGAGCTATAACACACTGCTGGTGTTATTTTAGAATGGCTGAATCTCATAATATTGGTGGATTTTTTTTTTTTGCTCAAAAAAGACATACATAAACTATTTTACACTATGCATGCAATCACAAGACACAGATCAACACCTGACGACTGTCTTGCCTTGAAAAATAGATGCATTTCGTAAGTTTTTAAGCTTGTTCTCTTTGTCCCATAGACTTCAATATAAAGCGCCACTGCGGGCTAGATATTTTTTTAAATTTATGGAAAGCAATTAACTTAAGAACACAACTTTGCATATATGGCATGTTTGCGAAGAAATAACTTTGTCTTGAAAAATACCAAACTTATCCTTTAAGTCATTGGTGTTTCCTTTGCCTATAGTCTGAACATTTTTTTTAGAGCGAGTTCAATTTTCCACTAATTGGCCTTTACTTTAGACAAACTATTTTTGAGGTTTTTACCAGATTGCTTAGCTGCTAGGCACCGATATGGTGTTTGAAAAAACAAATAGTATTTTAATTTTAAACTCATACATTTAACACTAGAATTACCAGAGCCTACAAAAAAACTTGTAAATCCGTCCCTCCTTAAATCGCTTCTCACCTCTCCGTCAACGTCTTTTGTCCTGTAAATGTGTGGATAAGCAGCAAGCAGCCTGCTATCACATCCCCCCACCCGGCACAGTTTTCTCAGCTAAAGTCTGTTTACCTGCGTGTCAGTTGCTTGGAGTTGTATAGAGTGAGAAGTCAAGCAAAATCACACCTTTTATAAATACTATATAGTTATTTGGAACACATGCATTTCATGTGTGTTCCGTGTCTATATATATATACAGTACAGGCCAAAAGTTTGGACACACCTCCTCATTCAATGTGCTTTCTTTATTTTCATGACCATTTACAGCACTCCATCACTCTCCTTCTTGGTCAAATAGCCCTTACACAGCCTGGAGGTGTGTTTGGGGTCATTGTCCTGTTGAAAAATAAATGATCGTCCAACTAACCTGACTTCTGCACAACACAACTGCTGGTCCCAACCTCATTGATAAAGCAAGAAATTCCACTAAATAACCCTGATAAGGCACACCTGTGAAGTGAAAACCATTTCAGGTGACTACCTGTTGAAGCTCATCGAGAAAATGCCAAGAGTGTGCAAAGCAGTAATCAGAGCAAATGGTGGCTATTTTGAAGAAACTAGAATATAAAACATGTTTTCAGTTATTTCACCTTTTTTTGTTAAGTACATAATTCCACATGTGTTCATTCATAGTTTTGATGCCTTCAGTCATGAAAATAAAGAAAACACATTGAATGAGGAGGTGTGTCCAAACTTTTGGCCTGTACTGTATATACGGTATACAGTATATATATGCGTATATATATATAGTGGACTATGGCCAGACATTCATGCTGGCCAACCCCCAGGCCGCCAGATGGAGCCCTTCCTGCAGCATGGAGGTGCCCCGAATTCCAGCAGGGCATCATGGACAGTGGAGTTTTCCTATACAGCCCTGCTGGAAAATATCGGGGCCACCAGAGGACGCTGCAGGGAGGAACAAGGATTATTTTCCCTAGTAGTACGTCCCAGTCACGTGATACGAAGAAATGACGTACTTCTCCGGGTTGAAGAAAAGGAGTTTTCACCTGACCCGGAAGTGCTGGATAATCATGTGGACTTCATGTGGGCTCAGAAGCACTTCCGGGTCATGGACTATAAAGGACTCTGGGAAATCCCAGACAATGAGCTGAGTCAGGTGGCAGGGTGACAACGCGTCTGGGAGAGTGGAGGATTGTTTATTGTATTGTGGATTTGTTATTATTTATGAATATAGTGGAGTGGTGGGTGCTTTGTGCACTGTACAGTCCGAATAAAAATAATTATTGGACTTTTATCTGGTGTCTGGAGTCTGATCTGAGGGTTCAAGGGGACAGCAGCGCCCCCTAACTGTCACAGTGGCGTAGTTGGCAGGATTCTCTGGCTGTCGATTTGGCAGAGGACCTGATTAAAAATTCTGTGGACAGTGAACCCCAAGAAGGCAGCGTCACAACACGCAGAAAAACCAAACAAAAATCGCTTGAACCCATGTTCACCAAGTCCGTCATGGGAAAAAAGAAGCAGAAGCAGAGCAGCAGTGCCAGCGGAGGAGCCCCACTCATTATGGCCGACACTCAGGAGGAGTTACAGAGCGGCTGCACGGATCGGGAGAGGCCTCCAGAGGAAGATAACTAACTCGAGGTATGTGACAGTGAACTAATTGATTATATATTTAAAATATCTCATTTTGTACCATGCACATACCTTGGAGAAGGTAATCTGGAGGATCTGCAGGAGGCAGGAGAAACTCCCAAAGATGGTGGTGTGCTCTCGGTCGAGCCAATGAGGAAAACAGAGGACTTCTGCATGTTGGGTGCCGTCGAGGAACACATGACCTGCCCCGGGGAACTTTGGGAAGGAGAAGTTCAGTGTACCGCTACAGACGACTTCACCCACAAGAAGACAGACTTGGGCTTTCCGAAGGGGAAGGGGTAGGCGAGTGAAGCACCACTCACCCCGCAAGAAGGTAAGGAGGGCCGGGAAATGACTGATCGGTCTGCTGAAAAATTAATAAAGGCAGACCGCAGTCCGCCGAAGATGGTGACCCGGTCCTGAGCCAAAGAGAACTCCAGTTCCCAGAAGCCTTCGCACAACCCAAAAGAACACATGCCTGGAGTAGACGTGCTCATTGGCTCCCGGTCGGATGGCAAGGTGAGTGATTGTTTAAGCCTGCCTCTGGCCGAATTAAATAATATTATAGACGTGCGGGAACTTGAGAAGCTAATCGAGCCCGTGTGAAGTTTCTTGCAGATGCTGACGGCAATCAAGAAGATCATAAAGGAACTGGGAGAGACAGCCGAAGTGCCTCTGAAGAAGGTAGAAGAATACCTACGGCGATTTGGTTGGGAGTCTCCTGTCATGTTCGATTCAGTGGTACAGGTGAGTATTACCGGTACCATACAGCATAGAGGGACGCAGTGTGAGATGGGCCCGCGATTAATTAGTAGCGGGTGCCAAGTCACTGCAAGCCCTACAAGAGAATATCGAACTTTAACAGAGCGGTCGGGGGAAGGGTTGATCAAGCCGGAGCAGCTGGATGGTGCACCTCCTGGAGCGATGCGATCCTGAAGACCTCGACCCTTATTATGTCTAAGTCTAAAGGGGTGCAGAAAGGAAAGGGTCTCTTTTTATCACATAGAGAGACTCAGACTGTGGAAAAGCCCCAGAGCAAAAAAGAGATCCCAATTGAGAAACGGGGGTCTCCAGATAAAATAAAAAACGGAGCTGAAAGCTCAAGGGTGGCCGGTGAACCCTCCTCAGTGGAAAAAGGGGCGGAGCCAGAATTTCTGAGGTGCTTCCAGTCTCGCCAAGGGATACAAACAGGGGGGCGAGGCTGTGCTACGAATGCCGCTGGCTGGGCCACGTATGATGAAGTTGTCTTAGGAGGACAGGGGATCAAAGAACTCATTTTTATAATGTTCCTCCTAGGTTCTCACGGGAGTGTTCCCGACATTGCCAAGGCCCGACAAAATGGATCCTCCTGGAGGAAGATATCCCTTGCGGGGCTTGCCGCTTCAAACCATGGTTCTTCCCTTTGGGGGGTGGGGGGGGAAGTACTGTGGACTATGGCCGGACATTCATCCCGACCAATACCCCCAGGCCGCCAGATGGAGCCCTTCCTGCAGCATGGAAGTGCTCTGAATTCCAGCAGGGCATCATGGACAGTGGAGTTTTCCTATACAGCCCTGATTTAAAAGAAAAAAAATTGTTGTTCATGGGCTGGATGTGGAATTGGAAGAGGATTTTTTTCTCTCACAATGTCACAATCGAAGTGTGTTTGTCTGATCTGTCAATCTATCATTACTATTCCAAAGATGGAAAATGTGGAAAGGCACTTTCGAACTGTTCATAAAAACTACGATACTGACTTCCTTCCGAAAAGTGACCTGAGAAAGAGAAAGGAGAGGGAACTAAAATCACAGATGAGACGCAACAGAAGGCGTGTGTGCAACTTCACAGCATACGCTACAGAGCAAATTAAAAATTGTCTGTCAGACTTTATCTAATGAAAAAAAAGTAACGATTCGAGTGTTGCCCAATGTAGCGGAGTAAGAGTAGCGTTTCTTCTTCACAAATGTACTCAAGTAAAAGTAAAAAGTATGGTACAGTAAAACTACTCTTAGAAGTTCAATTTTTTAAAAAAGTTACTCAGGTAAATATAACAGAGTAAATGTAACTTGTTACTACCC
>JANRMT010028174.1:120703545-120769513 GCA_026402145.1 Polypterus bichir lapradei | reverse complement strand
TCTATCTATCTATCTATCTATCTATCTATCTATCTATCTATCTATCTGTCTATCTATCTATCTATCTATCTATCTATCTATCTATCTATCTATCTATCTATCTCATTTTTTGATAAATTGACATGGGTATCAAACTGCATATTAGATTTCTTCCCTGAGGTCCTCACTTTATTTGTGATTTCTGTAAAACTGTTCATACTCTTTGCTTTAAACCTGCTTAAAGGAATGAGGATAAATAATACTGATGAAAATAATGCATTCCAAATAATCTTCTACTAAATGTGAACAAAGCAAAACAATTAGTGGTTAATTTTAAGCAAGACAAAACACCACTGTCATCATTAGGTTTCAAATTTAGTGGGGAATTTAAAGTTCTTAAGCACTGCTATTTTCTTCAGTGGAGGACAGTTTTGGTCAAAAACGTCTACCAGTGCCTGTTCTTTGTAAAACACTAAATTAGGTTTGGAGAATAACAGAAAACAGTATACATTTTCTACAGGGCCATTACTCAACATTTTTTAACCTTCTGTTTTACAGCGTAGTATGGCATAATCTCTACTCAGTAGATGAAGAAGTTAGAGAAAGAGGTATGCAATGTTTGGAAAATTATTTGTTGCTTCCTCCCTACTATGATTTCACTCCACATTTTCATTGTTACCATCTGCAGGGGTTTCAAAACTAAAAAAGGCTTCAACTAAAACACTAGGCTTCCAAATTTTAATGAGATCTGCAAAGTACAAAAGAAGGTTTCCTTCAAACATGACAAGCAAGCTTTGTGTCTGGCATAGACTCCAAAGAGACCATGCTATTATTTTTCAAAAAAGGCAGAAGAGTACTTTAAAACAACGACTCTTAATAACTGTGGGGTTTACTGATGCAATACAAATAAAAGTACAAGAGCAAGATGAACAGCTGAAAGCTTGCCCGAAGCAGTAGCCAAAAGAGAATAATCCCGGAATCAAATCTTAAACCAAGAATATAGAAGTTGGCCCCTCAGATATAGCATTAGGGAGGTCAGCTGCAGTTACTGCTTAGGTACAACATACACAACACAAGGAACATAAATACATAATCAACACAAGACAGTAATACAAAATAAGTAATAAACAATATTATACTACCTACAAAATAAAAAGAACAACAAAAATATATTTAATAAAAAAAAAACAGTAAAGAATATTTGAAAGGCACCACAGTAAACACATAAAAAGAAGAGAAACTGAGACCAGAAACATAGCCCTGGCAAAAAACATTAAACCATCCAGATCTTCTAAAACACACTGTAACCTACCACCCTCTGTTCATTGTTCTTCTCCTGGTAAACAAAGTATTTTCATTATTGTATTATTCAAAATAAGTAAGCAAGTTATAGAATAGGGAAATAAATAGATAACACATCTATGGGGAACTTGTAATTGCAAGTTTTTAAAATCTATTTATTCTTATTGATTTTGCAGATTACATTTCAGTGAATAAGGTACAAGTCAATCAAGGACGTAATCAGTACTACACACCATGCATCTTTGTTTCATATCATTTCCCTTGTCCTACCCCTCTTAGAGAGCTATGTGATCAAAGAACTCAGTATGTAGCAGATACTGAAATATTTAGACATTAAAAATACTAACAAAGACTCAGATTGTTTATGTCAGAATAGCATCATTACAATTTTGACAACTTCTGAGCAAGAAGGTTTTGATTGATTTTTACAGACAGAATTCGATTTAGTTCTTATTTTAAGAGAAATTAGACATCCTTTTCCTCACTAAGTTGGGTAATAGGATTCTTTCAAAGATGTAAGAAGTGAGTGTAATTTCAAGATATCACAATCATTGACTTTTATGTTTTTTACATGTGTAATGTTTTTTCCATTGTTTGTGACTTTAAATGATGCAGTTAAAAGATTTAGTGTAACTGTGTACCCAAACCCTGACAATTGTGTAAAACCTTTTCTCAGCATCATCCAAGATAACAAGTTGAGTTTGAATATGTTATATTTTCCTTGGATAACAATGCAGAGACTGTATCATTATATTATTACTCCTTCCATAGCCTCAAAGTAAATATACACAGCACAGTAAAACTAAAAAGTAAGGGAGACCATGTTCCTCACCTCTTTTGGACTTTTGCAAAATTATCTTTTCATATGTGGCCCAATTATAATTACAACTATATTAAAAATGTACAGTATGTAATTGTTTAAAAGGCATTTGTACATTTATACTGCGTAGGATCTTCACCAGATACATAATAGAAATTAAGGGAATTTATTTATTTTAAACATGTTTAATTCTTCCTGCTAATTTTAGATTAAGTCATTGCCATCTATTGGCATCTCCAGTAGATCCAAAACATGAAGCATTAACAGATATGGATCAGAGCACCATTGCATCAATGTAGAGCACCGTTTCATCGATATAAAGAAGCATTTTTTTTGTTCAAGTCCTCTCCTAAAAAACTTTTGAATCCCTGTCAGTTTATCAAGGTGAATAGTTAAGCCAATAGTACATAGCACTGGTGATAGCATGCAACTCTGTTCTAAAACAATATACTCTGATTTCACATTTATCTAGACTGAAAATTCTGGACTAAAGTGTAATAACTTAAACAGTTAATTGATGTAAATGTGAATAATTGCCTATCTGACTCTATGAACATTTTCATCTGCATCCAGATACTCTCCAAGTCAAACTGCAATGATAAAAACTTTGCTAAGGCTCTGCAAACATATTGATATAATTGTTCAGTACAGAAATTGGTCTGTAGCATATGTATTCTGAGGTATTTATTCTTTTTTGGAAACAAAACCGTAAATAATTCTGGGGTTGTATTTTTTTATTCTCTAGCTTTCTTAAACAACTAATTTAAGAAGTGTCTATTTGTGACTTTGGCTTTCCTTCTTTTCAAGCATTCAATAGCGTCTTGAATTTCAGAGAACTTCAAAGGTGTATTCAACTCACCTCTCACAGTACATTGAGTTATAGTATATTTAATTTATTCTTTAGTGTTAGCCTCATTTTCATTATTAATTTGAATACAGCTTTTTAGTATCTCTAGGATCTCATTTATTTGTGCTCCCTTCTTATGTATCTGCTGGCTAAATTTTATTAGCATTTTTACATGTTCATAAAGAAAATGACATGAATTCAGAATAAAATGCTGTTTTTATTCTTGTACTCACTTAATTGAATTACATTTTTTGTCTTGTTTTTGTATTTGTAGAGCTCAATGTTGTGAATCCCTGATAAATTCTGTAAATGTCAATAATGAAATTTGATGTGCTTCTTGTTTGCAGTATTTTATGCAAACAAAGAAGACTTTCTTTTATTCAGATTTTAGTATTTTCCAAAGTGTTCTCACAGATCATTGTGGAGCAACATTACTGTTTATGAAAGTATTAACTAAAAATATAAAATTATTGAGGCAGCCTTAGATATTGTAGTAGCAGAAATGGGATTTAAACAGAAATAAAACCTCCAGGTATTATAAACATATAAGGTATTAAAGAGAAAACAGTACTTATATCCTTATTGTCACAAATGGGAGCATATATCCATCCATCCATTATCCAACCCGCTACATCCTAACACAGGGTCATGGGGGTCTGCTGGCTGCCAATCCCAGCCAACACAGGGCACAAGGCAGGAAACAACCCCTTGGCAGGGCACCACACACACACACCCACACACCAGGGGCAATTTAGAATCACCACTGCACCTAACCTGCATATCTGCAGACATGGGGAGAACATGCAGACTCCATGCAGGGAGGACCCGGGAAGTGAACCCGGGCCTTCTAACTGCGAGGCAGCAGCGCTAGTCACTGTGCCGCCCGAGCATATATATTTGCCAGATTTAATTTGGTTTTGTTCACTTTAACCACCACTATATTATAATGGTCTTCAGAATCACAAATTGTCATGGTAGCTACAAAGGTAATTTCTCAATGAATAAAAATACCCACTCCTGTGGTCTTTTTATAATCCTTGCAGTGAACAATCTGGCCAACCCAATTTCATTTTAATCCAGATTGATCCTTAGTATTAAAATAGGTCTCCTGCATTAAGACAACTTGCTGGTTTCTTGAAAACCTTACTATGATGAAAAGGGATTTACACAGGTGAGCTTGCGAGACTCTCACTGACTTTCTGAAAATGAGTGGTGCTTGCAGTCATGCTTGATAATCATATCTCTGTGAAGCATTTGAAAGGCAGAATCTACCAACATTCTGGCAGACAGAAGAAGGTTTACTGCATTCTGTATTTCTAAGAAACTGAAGTATTTGACAATAGAGTAGGCTGTTGATGGAATTGAATTGAAAGGCAAAGAATGATTGAAAATATATTTTAAAAAGTAAATGAAAGTATATAATAATAATCATTTTAAAAAGCAGTACATTGTTCGTCCTTTAGATATAATCCAAAACTCTACAAATGCAAATGCAAGAGCATTGGAGCCCAGAAGTTCAAGTCCTATTTACCTGGAGAAGCTGTAGCAGTCCGTTGCCACTCATTATTTATATCATCAAAAGGACAGTGATTTGTTTATTTATTTAGTGGGGATACTGAGGAATGCACCCAGCCTTGGCCTGACTACCACCACTCGCACATAAAAACGCGAATTAACAGCAAATCAAATAAATAACTTTGCAGTATATTGAATTAAACAAAAAGTCAAGCAACAAATAAACAGCTAACCCTCCTTTTCCCCATGATGACATTAAATACTAAAACAACAATAAACATCTAACAATAAATACTAGTGACCCAGTCCATAAACAATCCAAATGCAAAGGTAGCGTATGAAGTAGAATGGAGGAAAAGATGACAATCCAGGGAACAGCCTTCTGTAAGTAATGAATTAAGCAATCCTACCCGGTAGTCCTGATGCGATAAGGGGTGAAGAGATCTGGGAAGCACTCCTTCCAATAAAGTACGATGACCAATCCAACACCACTCACACGACAGGCAGGCATGAGACAGTCCATACATCTTTACAGGTTTGACAATCCAAGATAAAAACAGCTTTCCACAGATGGTATTACGGACAAGACAGATGGGTTCCTGCTGGCTGTTCTTGTCTCCAGCAGCCCCTGCATCTGTTGTAGATGTCTAATCAGGGCAATAGCCTCAAGGCAGTTTGGAAATGGAGTCCATTAATCTGTAGCGCTTCTACAAAGCCTTGCTAGTGTTTATGTCAGAGTGCTGTAGGACATACACTAGAGCTGAGTACTTCTTAAGCGTCTCAGAGACCTTGGTCTGCAGTGCCTTGACAGCCATTGCACCACATTATATGACATGACCGACAGACTGAAAAATGCAGATAATTAAAGAAGGCTTTTATGCAATTTGTAACTTTCCAAATGTGATTGGTGCTATTGATACCACATATATTAGGATTAAATCCCCCACTGATAAGCCTTTTAACTTGGTTTGTAGAAAAATAATATCTTTTTGCAAATGTACAAGTTATATGTGTCTGCAGGCACATTATAAGGAAAGTTGTAGCCAAATGACCAGGAGCTATACTTAATACATCAACATGGGCAAACTTCAATGCAAAGCTCCTGGCAAACGAAGGCGAGTTTCATATAGTGCTTTTAGTAGACAGTGGGTACCCCTCCTCTCTTCCCCCATTAACACTAGTGATACAACCAATATCCATGGCAGAAGAGAATTACAAGATGAACCGTGCACACACAAGAAAAGTTACTGAGATTAGCATTGTAATTATTAAAAAGTTGCTTCAGTGCTTTGCAAAATTTAAGTGGTGCCCATCAACGTTCTTCCGTAAAATGCATGAAGTTTATTATTGCAGCCTGAATACAACACAACACGCCAAGAGTGCCAGAACATCACTTAAGAAAGCAGATTTGTAAGAACTATAAGATGAACAACCAGATAATATTGAACTACCAGTAGATGAATTGCAGCAGGATGCAGTCAGAAACAAGTTCATAAAAAATAAATTTCTTTCCATTTAATCCATCCGATGAATAGACATACTTTTTGCATAGAGGAAATAGTACATTTATTTATAATAAACACCCATTGATTTTCCAATTTCTGTTTTCTTTACCTTTTCGAAAAATGCCTGTGAAGTGAGTATGTACTCTGTGAGTATTTTATATTTTAAAAATATGTAATAAAAACAGTACTGTTACAAGCTTTTTGGTTCATTTAATATTTTCAAAATAAAATCTCTATGCCCTTTTTTTCCTGATACACTGCCTAAATCTACGTATTACACAAAAGACAATCAATCAAATAAAAGCATTTGGGGTTTAAATAATTTTACATGATTTTACCCTTGTCTACAGTTCCATAACTAGTAGTTGCCAGAAACATTTACAGAACAGGTGACTCTTCTATGGCTGTAGGTAATTCTGGGTTCATGTCAATTAGTATGAGAGCCAAGTTTTTTTCGTTGCCACCATGTGCTTTTTGGAATTATCTTGAAAGGCTTTAAGATTTTATTTTATTTAAAGCTTTTAACACCTCTCTTTGTATTCCATCCACTTCCTCCTTCAGGTCAACCTATTTTTGCATTAGGAATAGTGCCTTTTTTAATGCTTATTATCAGTTTTTACTATTTGCTGGCTGCAAGTGCAGACAGTAAAATTCTGCTCGTCGTGATGTGGTCTGCTATTTTGCAGATGCTAGGGGGGTTATGCTATATTTCTAGATTCTTCTTTAAAATACATTTTAAATGGACATAATTTGATATTTGTATCCATTGCAAATATATTAAGTAGTATACTGACATGTGTGACAATATAAATCAATAGTTTCAGCAATTTTGTTTCAATTTTATTTACACCAGTAGAAATATGAGCTACTCTCCTACAGCAGCTTGTCTATGCCACCTGCCACTCCCTCTAAGGGAAATTCACCCAGCATCTGCAGCAACTGTTTCTTTTGGATTGAGAATGGGCACTCTGGATGTGGCCCATTACTGCTTTTTCCCCATTTTTATTTCCACTGCATGAATTCTTGTTTAATGGACCTGCTGTAGTCAGTCTTTTTTGTTTTGGCTTGTAGACAGGCAATTGGATTGAAACTTCCAACTGCGGTCGTTTTGTGAAACAGACTCACAGGCATGGTCTCCTTGATAATTTCCGTTTTTTTTTCATAACTACATTCTCACACACGTTTCAAGTTTATTACATTGGCTTCAGTGATTTTGGCTGTTAACCTGCCAGGGCTTTGTTAAATTTGGATTTTTCAGGCTACTAAAACAAGCAGTGGAGCTGAAAGTAATTACACCGGTTGTGGATTTAGGTGGATGAAATGGGCCGCCACCCAGGGCAGCATTCATTGCACGCCCCAAAAAATATGGAATGGGGATTACATCCTGAGCTGATCAATCCATTAGTGGGTCAATTTATAAACGTTACGGGGTGCACACTCTGTATTGTACACAGAGGGACGCTGTTTATGTTACTGAAAGGGGCACTGGACACTAATGGGGACTTACTGCCCGTTTCATTAAACTCTAATACTAACCACCAGCCGTGGACACCAGGGTGATGCCTTTCCCCACTCCTGCCTAGGGCTTCAAATGTGCATTCAACTGGCATTGAATTTATACACTGCCTCACCCACTAAGATTCCTGTTCAATTTGAATAGTCTGAGTATACAAGGAAAAATAAGTCCTGAATGCATGTAGAATAGTTATTTGTTGTATAAATTTACAGATCTACCTTATGAGTGTGAATTCATAAATATTTATTTGTTCAGCAACTCAAGCTACCTCCTCTTACAGAACATAAAGATATCTGTCTCCAAGACATTCAGAGATTGCACTTAAGCAACTGTCCATTTGATTAAAGAAAAACTTTTCATCACCCACAGATATATGGATTTATATATGAGGCTGTATAGTACTGATCACACATGACAATTCCACAAATAGTGCTCTGCTGTAAGATAAAGGCTTATCAAGCATTGAGCAAATAATATGTAACATAAGCAGTGCATCCTTTATACTTCTGTTTAGACTATAGGCAAATTGATGTTATTAAAAACTTTTTCACCAAATATTCTAGACATTTCATTGTAATGGAAATGAGGGCTACTGGTTTATAGCCATTTAGCTTATGTGGCCTGGATGCCATTGGACCTGAGGTAATGATTGACTGTTTCCACCACTTGGTTAAAAGGCAAACAAAAAACTGCACAGAGCTGCTTGAAATAGGACTCTGGAGCTGTCCTACTATGCCATCTAATCCCACCATCTTATTGGTTTTCTCCCTAGTAACATTTCTGGCAGTTTACAAAGTGCCTCTTTCTTTTATTTTCAATTTTGAATACTGAAATCATTGGTGTTAAATCTTGAAAACAATCAAATTACTGTAGTTTATTAGCTTGTCTTGCCCATTGGAAAGTTCAGATATTTTAGTACTTAATCTTACTACAGTTTTCAAATATCAGCTTTGAACTATGTATGCTGTAATTAATGTACAAAGTAACTGTCATCAAAAAATATGACTGCTTATGAAAACAGCAAGGAAACAAAAAACAAGCAGAGAGAATTGCTTAGACTATATTTGTATACTCTAATACTATTCAACAATCAGTCTAAACAAACTCGATCAAAGAATTATGTTAAATCATCAAACCATAACAAAAAAAATAATTAGAGAAAATAACATAATAATAAGAAAATTCCATCAAGATATAATTTAAAGAGCAAGAATTGTTGAACACATTTATCTATACTGTATATGTACTGTATATACAACGAACTGTTTTATTGTGTGGTCCACCACACTGCTGTTCTAAACTACAAGTCCCGACATGCCCTGTGGGGATCCATGGTACTGTAGCAACCCAGGGGGGCTGCCGTCTAGTGTCTTGGGGGAGATAATGTCCTTAATACGATCTCTCCCTCGGTCCTTCCACTCAGCGGAGTCCCGGCCGGGTAATGCTTCTGGCCATCTGTCACAGTACCCCTCCCTCAGACGAGCTTCGTGAGGCATCCTGTCCCATGAGGCCTACCTTTCTCCAGAACGAGGAGTCCAAATAGTCCAGTCCACGGGTCTGTCCTGAAAGAAAATGACAAGAAAATGGGGGAGTGTTGCACCAACACTACCGTCTGACTTGGGCTTCTCTTGGGACAGCTCCTCCACTGACCAATACATTCACAACACTGTTCTCCCCTGCTCGTATCTGCTTCCTGTGGGCATGGAAACAACGTGGAAAACCCCGCCCCGACTCATGCCCATTCGAGAGTGGCTCAGCCTTCCACCCTTGTGAGGAGGGCAGTCTTCCATCACACACAAGCTCTCTGGCTCATGTGCTGCACTGTGCGGAGACCCGGTTCTTCTTTTCAGAGTCCTCCTTCTATTTTTGGTTGCAGTGACAGTCTCAGCCACTCGTGTTGCTTTTGGAGGTGTCTCAGCTGTCTGCTCCAGCCCGTCGATTGCTTTCTTCAAGGGTTGTAAACTCTGTATCAAATCAAGTATGGGTTGGGGCGCTTTTTCCAACTCCTGTACTCTCCAGAGATCATTAATTATATTGATCAAAGGTTTGGGTTTTGTTCATTCCCATCTGCCAACCGGGAGCTACTGCGCCTGCATGTTACCTATGCCGCTTCAAGCAGGGCTGGTAAAGGCTTGGGGTAAAGGTTTGCCGGCCCTGCCTCTTCCCATGTTGCAGCATGCTTCCGGCACACACCCTGCAGGAGAAGAGTGATAATTAAGATTGTAGAAGCTATAGAGTGACAAAGCTGATGTCACACACAATGAAAATTTGGGAAAGGGTTGTAGAGAGAAGGCTTAGGGGTGAGACCACCTTAGGGGAAGAGCAGATTGATTTTATGCCAGGGAGATGAGCACTAATACAGTCTTTACAGTGTGACAGCTCATAGTGAACATTGAGAGAAACAGAAAGATTTGCATATGGTGTTTATTGATTTGGAAAAGGCTTATGATAAAATTCCACCTCAAGAAGTCTTAAGGTACATAAGAGAGAGAGGAGTACCATAGAAGTATGTGAGGATTGTCCAGGATATGTATGAGGGAGAAAGGAATCAGGTTAAAAGCAGTGTTGGGGTAACAGGCAATATCCCAGTTACAGTTGGTTTACACCAGGGATCTTCTTTAAGTTCTTACCTCTATGACCTGGTTATCATGTCATAAAAGACCCTGGTCCATTCTTTTTGCTGATGACATTCTGCTGTGTAGCACCAGAAAATAGGAAGTGGAGAGGAAGTTAGAAGAATAAAGAAGGGATTTGGAAGGTAGAGGACTGGAGATAAATAGGAAGAAGATAGAATATAATGATGATCATAATTCATAGGTTAGCCTGCAGGGAGAGCTAATGAAAAGAGTGGATAAATGTAAATATCTAGGACAAGTGGTAGTCCAAGATGTAAAACTAGATGTAGAGATAACCCACAGAGTGTAGTGTAGATGGAACAATTGAAAGAAGGTATCAGGAGTATTGTTTGAGTGAAGAAAAGGTTAAAGGTAAGACTGAGACAAAGGCAGTAAATCGAGCGCAGGTGAAGAAGTTATATTTGCAGAAAGGAGAATGTTAAGATGGATGTGTGGAGTGACAAAAATGACAGAAAAAGAAATGAGACAATCAGAGGAACAACACAAGTGGAAAAAAAATATCTAAGAAAATACAGGAAGTAGGTTGAAAAGGTTTGGACATGTGATTAAGACAAACCCTGAAAATGTTGGTATAAAAGTGATGTGAATGGAAGTACAGGGGAAGAGAAAGCGAGGGAGGCCAAAGCGGAGGGGGATGAATAAAGTAAAAGAAGATCTGAAGGAAAAGGACTTCACTGGTGAGGTGGTGCAGAACCAAGCTGTTTGGAGAAGGCTGATGAAGCACATCAACCCCACATAGAACTGTTACATTTTAGGGTACATTTATATGTTTTATACAATGAATCTTACTTATAATAACCATTAAAAGCAGCAGTGGCTCATTTAAGGAATTTGAAATTCAGAATAATAATGGGGGTCCCTTAGGCTTAATGTCATGATATTGCATCATTGGCTAAAAACTTGTTGAAATTGTGAAGTAAAAATAATCAAATGAACTATTTTAAATTTGTACACTATGATTTTATTAATCCACTCTATTACCAAGTCAGTGGTTTCATCATTAAATTTCGTTCGCTTAGAAAAAAGTATTATTTGTACATTTTTTTAATTCAACCCAATTTAACTGATGTTTACTGCTAACACAATCATACAATTTACAACTTTGAAAACCAAAACTATGCAACACCATGTTAAATACCATCACAGTGATAACGTCACACGTCACAATGTCAGGCCATCAAAAGAAAACAACAGGATGTCATTACCAACAATGACAGTGGACATAACAAAATGACAACATCTGCAATATAAAAAATAAACAAATAGACACATAATTATTGCAAAAATAAATTCTGCATGACCAAAATCCTTTAAATCATGAAAAAAGTGTTTGGAATCAACGTTTCAGCATCTTTTATTTTTTCCCCCACACCTGCTGTTGGTAGAATTATGTATTTTTAATCTTCTAGTCATACTACCAGATAAAAGTATTACTTCATATGTAATCATATGACACCTATCAGATGCTTTTTTTATAAAAGCACTTGGTTTATCTCTTGGAGATAAATCCTACTCAATTTGGCTCCTATCACATATTTTGTCATATTTGTCACCTTCTCTTTCTTGTTTAATAGTAACCTTTTAGATGCAGTATATATGTTTGCTTGTTTTTCTAGCTGTTCTTTTACATTAACAACCCATAAACATAAAAAACCTCACAATCCCACTTATTAATGTTTGCATTCATAGTATGACTGCAGCAACACTGACATTATTATTATTAGGTATTTAGCATTCTCCAATTCTCATTACCATCCTCCTCTTAAATGCTGTACTAAATTCCTGAAACATTGATTGTTCCAGCATTTTTTTTATTAAAATTTCAGGCTTAAACATCAATTTACCCTGTAAGTCACATTTATTTTATGCATTTTTCTATGCTGTTTAATAGAGATTATGTACAGCATAATAAAATGTGTGCTAATATAGGGCATCCCCTTCCTAGGTCTTCTTCCAGTAAAAAGATCACTTTCTGTATTATTCACTCCTAAAGAATAATAAGTTATTATAATCAGCTATCTTAAATACATTTTTTAAGTTATTGATGGATAGCAAGTGAGTAGCAATCTATCAGATGGTGCAAGGATGCTGGAGTTGTCTTTATCTAGTAACAGGAAGCATTTCACACTGAAGCGATCCATGGTCAAGGACAAAAATAAATGTAAGCAAAGAGATTTTTAACTGCTATTGGTAACATGAAAAGTGACAAATAAATCGTGATATGTGCCATCAGACAGCAAACCCTGAGTGCCTCTTCAGATTAGAATGGAAATAAACAATCTTTCTTACAAAAGACTTTTTTAACTGTTACTTCACATGGCTGCAGTAAAGAAGAGTTTAATTCATGCCGCGAGTTATTGAATTATGATATAACTGTGTGTATTTTTCATTATTATTGTAATTTCTTATTGCACTATTTTTAATCAATCTGTGTTTTTATCAGAAAATGTTTGATCTTGCATTGATATTGTTTTGCTCCATAATAATTGTTGTTTTTAATCTATTTTATATTACACTGCTCGTAAATCAGAAAAACATTTTCTGTGTTTTCAAATTATATGTTCACATCATTGTAATGTTTCTTGGTTACTTTTTTGTACATGTAATTTTGTACACTATCAGTCAGTGGATTTATTATACCAAGTGAGCATCATTGGAATACATAAATATCCAATCCATTCTTCCTGACCATGAGCAACTCTTTATGGCCACAGTCCACCCTTTGGATAATTTGAGCTGGATAATGTGCCATATCATAAAGCGTGAAGCATCTCAGACTGGTTCCATGAATGTGATGGTGACTTCATTTTGTACAGATCCCTTGCACAGTCCATAGATCTTAGTCCAATAGTGCATGATTGGATGAGGTAAAGAAAATATGTTTACCATAAGAATGTAATACTAAAGTATGTTAAAGAACCAACACAGAATGAAGCCTTTCTGGATTTAGTATTTTGTAATAATCAGGATAAAATTGAGGGTGTAGAGGTAATTGAACCTCTAGGGTCAAGTGACCATAATACAATACAATTGTCAGCGTTTTGTATGAGTGAGGATGCAAAGACTAAAGCTGTCAAGTTTAACTTTGGTAGGGCAAATTTTGAGCAGATGCAGCAAAGTCTAAGGAGGATACACTGGGATAAGCTTTTAAGTGTAGAGACAGTCAAGGAACAGTGGAACAGGTTTAAAAATGTTTTACATGTAAAGCAGAACAGCTACATACCTAAATTTGGAATTAATAGGAAGCTTAAAAAACTCCGCATTGGGTTAATAAAGAGTTGAAAAAGAAGTTGCAAAGGAAAAAAATGGCCCTATAAGGTTTCTAAAACTAATAACTGCAAAGTGAATCGTAGGGTGAATGAAAACATTAGGGCAACCATTAAGAATGATATTAGGGAAGCTAAAACACAGCTTAAGAGGAATAGAGCAGATAAGGCAAAAGACGACATGTAAGGGACGGCCGGCGTTTCAGTCTGGTCGGGACATCCCACAACAGAAAGAAGGAGGAAGAGCAGCCTTTTCAGGGCACTACATCCTCTGGGATGCTAGATGGCATCTCCCTTGGACGGAAATGGTTCCCCGGATTCCCTCAGGGCATCATGGGACATGGAGTCCGGTTCTTCAGCCCTGTTGGGTGCCGTGGGTGCCGCCGGGGGAGCTCACAAGGAACCTGGGGACTCCTACTGTCTTCGGAGGCACGAGGACGGAAGCCTGCAGTACTTCCGGGCTACTTGAGGAAGGAGGAGGTGGCGTTTGACCTGGAGAAGGAACACTTCTGGGTCAAGGACTATTTAAAGGACTGATTGAGACCCAGCAAGCTGAGCTGGAGTTGGGAGGAAGTGTAACAGAGCTGCTGGGTGGAGAGGAGGATTTATTGTGATTATTGATTGTTTATTATTATTGATTCATTGTGTATCGTGGAGGTGGAGGTGCTTAGTGCACATTATTCAGGAATTAAAATCATTTCTGATAATTTTACCTGGTGTCAGGACATGTTGTCTGTGGGTTTCACGGGGGAACAGCAACCCCTGCAGTCACAGTGGCGTAGTTGGCAGGATTCTCTGGCCGTCTATTTGGCAGAGAACCTGATAAAAATTTCTGTGCACAGAACCCAAAGACAGTGTCACAACACAAAGAAAACAAAAACATTTTGCCAAACCCAATTCACCAAGACCGTCATGGGGAAGAAGACCAAACAGACTGGCAGTACAAGTGGAGGTCAAGCGCTCAACGTTGCCTACACTCAGGAGGAGTCTTGGAGCGGCTACGCATATCGGGAGAAGCTTCCGGATGAAGACGACTACAACGAAGTATGTGCTGAGGATAAAATTGAAAACATTTTTAAAATAACACATTTTTTCCCATGCTCATACCTCATAGAAGATCATCCGGAGTTTCTGCGGGAGGCAGGAGCTCATCCCGAAGATGGTAGTATGCTCATACCGAGCATACGAGTTAGGAGGACTTCCTCATTCAGTATGCCGGCGAAGGACACGTGACCTACCCCGAGGGATTCTGGGAAGGAGAAGGTCCGCGTCCTGCTGCTTTCTACTTCCCCCAAGAAAAGACGGACTTGGACTTTCCAAAGGGGAAGGGGGAGGTGAGTGAGGCATCGTTTACTCCACAAAAAGGTAAGGGAGTCCGGGAAATGACTGATCGGTCAGCTGGAAAATTGAAATAGGTGTATCGCAGTCAGCCAAAGATAGCACCGCGGACTTCTGGAGAAAACTACAAATCCCAGCTGAATTTGCAAAACCCAACCGAGCACGTGCCAGATGCGGGCATACTCATTGGCTCCCAGTCGGGAAGTAGGGCTGATGATGGCTCGAGCCCACCTCCGGCCAGTTTAACTAATAATTATATGGACGTGCGGGAGCTGGAGAAATTACTCCAGCCCGTGCACGGTTTTTTACAGATTCTGATGATAATCAAAAAGATAGTCGAGGAGCTGGGAGCAGCGGCCGAAGCGCCTTTTAAAAAGGTGGATGATTACCTACGGCGGTTGGGTCGGGAGCCTCCCATATTGATTAATTCTGCGGTACAGGTAAGGGCTACCAGTACCGTAAAAGAAACAGGGACACAGAGTGAAACGGGCCTGCAATTAATCAATAGCGGGTGCCAAGTAACCTCGAGCCCTACAACAGAGTCGGGAATGATGACCGAGTGTCCGGTGGAAGGATCGATTGAGCTGGAGCAGCTGAATAGTGCTGTCTCCCGGAGTGATGCGATCCCAAAGACACCGACACTGCAAACAGCAAAGGGGCCCTCTCTTACTCATAGGGAGACCCAAACTGTGAGCAAGCCCCAGAGAGAAAAGGAGAACCCGCAGGAAAAGCAGGGAGCTCCTAACATAGAGCGTGTGTGGAGGGGACACTATCTGCGTGGGCAGTGAGACAGTCCGCCCTCAGCTGGCCGAAGGGCAACGCAGATGTTACCAGCCTGCTTCCAGTCCGGAATGCCATCCTCTCCTGCTGCTGTAGTCCATCTGCTTCAAGGTTCAATGTGTTGTGTGTTCAGTGATGTTCTTTTGCATACCTCGGTTGTAACAACTGGTTATTTAAGTTACTGTTGCCTTTCTATCAGCTCAAACCAGTCTGGCCATTCACCTCTGACCGCTGGCATCAACAAGGTATTTTTGCCCAGATAACTCACTGGATATTTTCCCTTTTTCGAACATTCTCTGCAAAACCCAGAGATGGTTGTGCGAGAAAATCCCAGTAGATCAGCAGTTTCTAAAGTACTCAGAGCATCCCGTCTGGCACCAACAACCATGCCACGTTCAAAGTCACTTAAGTCACCTTTCTTCCTCATTCTGTTGCTTGGTTTGAACTTCAGCAGGTCATCTTCACAAAATGTCTACTTGCCTAAATGCATTGTGTTGCTGCCTTGTGATTGGCTGATTAGATATTTGCGTTAACATGCAGTTGAACAGGTGTACCTAACAAAGTGTCTAGAGAGTATGTATGTTAAGTTTTATAAGCTTGATGTTTTCTTGTCTGTTCTCCAAAGAGGCATACAGCCAAAACACGTATCGGAATCCATTTCTAAATGACAGTTTTTGCATATAAAGGCTGGATTCAAATTCTCTCCCCGGATTTACAAATAATGCTGTATTAAATAATAAATGTGTTGTTTAGTTATTTTTATATTTTATGTTGCCTTCTACAGACTTCTTGATAGTATTTTCTACAAAAGCAAATTATAAAATAATCTAATTTGTTAAATGATTATGTTTAAGAACATGTTAATGCTCAACAGAATATGCAGTTCTTTAGTGGAAAATCATTGGTTTGAAATCATCTTGTAAACTACCTTCAGTAGTTTTAAGAATTTTTACGTGAAGCATTTTCATGAATGACATCAACTGATAAGAGAAGCTGATATGAGAATTGTCTGGCTTTGATGTGTCTTTGCTAATGTACAATGTATTTACTATATGACTTATTTAAATCCCTATGAAAAGAAAATAGTTTAGTTCAGTACTTATTTAAATTGAGGTTACTGTTGTGCCAGTATCTTAATTACTGTGTAAATCTGTCCTGAAGTTTTTAATGCTAAGCTCAGATTTAATAAAGAAATAGAGAAAAAAATAAAAAAAAACATCAACTTCCGTATGCTAAGGTCACATTTAATAAAGAAATACATAAAGAGGAAAAAACAACTATGACATATGCATCTGCAGCATTTTCTGCTTTTCATAATTTGACTCACTGCATTACAATCCGCAAATAAAGAAACTGTATAGTTCAGTACTTATTTATGATTGATTTGCTGTTGTGCAAATATTTTCAATCTGTCCTGTAGTTTAATGCTAAACTCAGATTAAATAAAGAAATAGAGAAAAAATTTAAAAAAACAACAACTTCCATATGCTAAGGTCACATTTACTAAAGAAATACATAAAGAGGAAAAAACAACTATGATATATGCATCTGCAGCATTCTCTGCTTTTCATAATTTGATTCATTGCATTACAATCTGCAAATAAAGAAAACTGTATAGTTCAGTACTTATTTATGATTGAGTTACTGTTGTGCAAATACCTTCAATCTGTCCTGTAGTTTAATGCTAAACTCAGATTAAATAAAGAAATACATAAAAAAGGGAAAAAATATATATGTGTCTACAGCATTCCCTGCTTTTCACGATCCATGAAAACTTTCTGGAACAATTTAAAACCCTCCATTACCAAAAACAAAGCATAGTATTGACATTTACAAGAATCTTGTGCGTGCAAGTGAACTTTGAGAAAGGAGGAGTGGTGCTGTACATTAAAAATCTTAAAATAAAATGTTTTTAGAGTGAAATTATTTGAAGCATATTTTTGAACCACCAATTATAAATGAGTCATTAACAGTTTTAGTTACTGTAAGGGTTCTCTGATGACTAACACTCTAAATGCAGAACTGCATGGAGAAGAAGAGTGAATCATGTGAGTGGCCTGCCTCTTGAAGTATGATCCCATCAGATGTAAGAAGCTAAACAAGTTAAAGCTAGCCAATTAACACCAGCTGTTGTGGAGGTAATATTAGTGACTCCATAGAGAGTAATATCCAACATGTGCAAACACCAGATCAACACCTCAAATGGCATTTGGAGTATGCTGTGCACCGAGGGTGGCTTCTCTCAAATAAACTGTCTTCTTAAAGTTTATTTATTTTTTAGATTTTCAGTAGATGAGAAAAAAAAATTCAAGCTACAGTATATAGTGGATGCACCTTACAAAATGTAAACTTTCTACCCCGTGTTGTTACCTTTTTAAACTACTAACTTTACAATAATTACATTGTATTTTTCAAATTTTTCATTAAGTTTAACTCCAAAGTTTTGACCTAAAATACTTTAAAAGCAATTATTATTCAACAATACTGCTACTAGCAATTGTGCTCACCAGGGTGCACTACTGAGCCCCCAAACCCCAGACACAACCACACCAAGACAGTCCCAGGTGCAAAATAAACATTTTTTATTCCACAAATATATTTTTACAGTCCACACCATAATATCCAATTCATAGTACTACTTTTCCTCCTCCAGGTGAGCTTTGCCATCTGCCTCCTGACTCTAACTCAACTGGAAGAGACTGCACAGCTTTCTATTATGTTGGACCGGGGAGTACTTCTGGTGCTAGAGTATTGTCCAACAGAAGCACTTCCACGTCAAGCAGAAGCCCCCTAAAACAGGGAGTCCTTCTCCCTGCTACACCTTCTGGTGGCACTCGAGGACCCCAACAGGGTTGTCCCTCAGGAATAAGAACCCCATGAATCCCTTGGGTTTCCATACTGGATCTACTCCAGTGGAACACTGCAATCTATCATACTGGGAGAGGAACCTTGATGACTCTTATCAAGAACTCTTGATAAACAAACTTCACGAGTCCATCCACTTGACTTTCCCCTTGACTAGGATAATAATCCAGCCCCATACTTGCCGGGTATACTTCAAATGTCAACTTTGCGTTATGGCTTCCCAGTTAGACAGGGATCCACCATAGCACTTACATAGTCCCTCCCTCAGCTGAGCCTTGTGGGGTGCAGTGGCCTTTCTCGTGAGGGGCAGAGTCTGATCCATACATGTCTGTGGACATCAGGGTTTGTACAACTCCTCCCTGTAAGGACAAACAAATCCATAATTAGATATTGCATCAGTTGTTAAGCAGTCATTACTGTCTCGGCCATTCAGATGATGGGGTGGAATAGCAGGACCTGGGGTTCTCCTGCACCATCATAATGGACGCTGTCTCCAGTAATGGCCTGGATTCTGACAGTCAAAATATCTTCCATTCAGTAATGCGTACTTCCAGGGTTTCTTTCTAAAACAAAGTGGGAAATGTAGCCTATCCTTTCTAATCCTGGGTTCAGCTTTTCTCTCCTTGAACACACATTCTCTGCCTCGAACTAGCAAGACTGGGGAAGTGGGAGACTTCCAGTCATATGACTTTTCTTGGTCATTTAAATAACTTTTGGACAAGCCAGCGACTTCAGCTTGGCTCCCCTTTTTTCTCTGGGGTAGGAGACTAAAAGCAAATATATTTTTTATTATATAATAATAATAGTAAAAATAACACCAACTCACTACTCAAAATGGGAATAACCCAGACTTGAACTCACAACCTCTTGATTACGAGGCTGCATTTCTTACCTCTGGTATTTGGACTTAGGTTTTTACACCTTGACAGCAACATGTAAAGTGAATGATTTTTTTTTGTTTGGGTATATTCTTGAATAAAAGCGCACTTGTTTTGTTATACCTTTTGTGAAAGTGTTTATTTGATATTTGGGCTAGTCTTCACATATTGTACACTTCACGTTGGCATTTTGTCATTATTACAGTAAGATGAAAAACTTTCTGTTTTAGATATGTGTTCAACATTTCTTGCCTCACATTTCCTGTCATCCTACATTTACTCAGATCATTGTAGACACGGAACACACATGAAATGTATGTATCTCAAATAATGATATATTATTCATCCTATACAATTCCAAACACATCACTGCCAGATAAAGAGACTTCAGCGTCTCTGTTGACTTCAGCTGCCTCAATGGGGGGATGAGGGACAGGCTTCCTCACCAGGGGACGCCACTGAGCCTCCAAACCACAGACACAACCACCCCAAGACAGCCCCAGGTGTATTTTTTTTTTTATTCCATAAATACCTTTTTATAGTTTACACCCCAATATTCATTTGACGATACTCCACCAGGTGAGATTTGCCATCTGCTTCCCAAATCTGACACAACTGGAGGAGGCTTCACAGCTTCCTTTTATGTTGTTATGTTTCACTGTCTCTAAAATTGTATTTACACCAGAGATAACTAATAATAGCTGTTCTTTACAACAAGCTTTAACTTTATGTTGTTAGAAAACACAAGAAAAACAAAAAACATTTTGGGGTTCCAGATGGGATAACCCTATTTAATAAGGAATAGGTTGTAGTTTAAATAAGTTGGAATGCTGCTGTTTCTCCTTTTTAGGGTCATAACAGATTCCTCACAACTGCTCACAGATGCTTTTGAAGAATCCCTGCAGTGATGGCAGTTGCTTTTGAAATAGGCAGAACCTGCTAATGTTTACTCATCGTCATCAAAGTTGTGCCTTCAGCACTCAAGAAAGAAAGACAGATACACTTGTAATCTCTATGAGCATTTTCCAAATCCTTTATCTGTGTTAGAATCTTAGATAGAGAAAGGAAGTGCTCTGATGGATGGAAAATGTTGACGCAACTGGAAGATGAAAATACTGAAAGGTCCGAGAATCAAATTAGCCAAACAAGAATTATTATCAAAACCAAATCAAACCAACACTGAAGTTACAGAAGAAAGTAAGAGGTTCTAAAGCTAGCTTCCTATCAGAAGCACCTTTTAGCTTCCACTACGATAACAGAAAATATGACAGTAAGCTAAAGGGATCCAGATCTAAGATGCTAGAAGGTGTGTGCAGCCATCTTATATAGGTGGAATGTGATGACATAACATATAAGGTAACTACCTTGTCACATAAGTGACAGCAAGCATAGCAATGGTAAACAATATGCTGTTGCCCATGACAAAAAACACAAAATTGAAGCCCTAATGCAAAATACAACATCATCTGCATAGCTCTACCAAAATAAAATTTATCTCTCTATTATAAAAAAAAAATCCTGAAGAGAAACAGTAGGTTGACGAGACGTAATCTTCACGTTAAGATCACAGTAGCCATTTAAAAGACCCGCAAGACTAAAGACAATGGCCACGGACTGTCTCGCAGGGACCTTAAACATGAGACTTTGTGCCAAGAGATTGACCCACGACCATCTCGCAATGATGTAGAACATGAGTTTCTTGCAAGACATGCCCTACTTAAAACAAAATAAAAGCACGGGCAGCAACACACTCAGTCGTGTTTTGGCTTTGAGCACACACAGATCCAGGGCTCTCAGCACATATAAAGCGTATAAGGACAATACGTTATAAATGAAACTTAGACGACTAAGAGAAGAAGAAAGCAGTGTGGAGAAAAGAGTCTCAAAAGTGTTGGAGAGACAAAAAAGAAAAAGAATAATCTAGGTGCAAATTCAGAAAATAAGGAAAGTAATTATCAGCCTGGAACAAGTGGAATTGAAAAAAAAGCACCTCCAATCCGGACGTTGGCGCTATAAACATGCAGAGCAGGTTAGAGATTATATCATTAAGTAATGATAAGTAATTATCAGCCCGGAACAAGTGGAATTGAAAAAAAAGCACGTCCAATCGGGCTCAGAATTAAAAGACAGAGTAAAAGACAAAGTAGAACTTCATAAAGACGTTCACAAACATTGGCGCTATACACATGCAGAGCAGGTTAGAGATTATGAAAGCAGTGGAATTCGAAAGGCCCAAAAAAAAAAGTTGGCACGATACACGTGGAGAAAGTTAAAGAATATGGAAATAGGAAAATTAGAAAGTATAAGAAAAAGAAAGTAAAGATCGCAGTAGTGCAATCAAATGGAAATTATTACTCAAAAAAGGGAAAATAATCACCATGGACCAGGTGTCATTGAAAAAAAAGCAGGATAAAGCGAGGTCAAAAATAAAAAGTAAAACATCATAAAGAGGTTAGAAAACAAAGGGGGCAAACACATACAGAGTAGGTTACAGATAATGAAAACTGAAATTCAAAAGACTCAATAAAAACGTAGGAGCAAAACACATGCAGAGCAAGATACAGAATATGAAAGCAGAAAAAAGCAACAGTGTTAAAACAAATAAAGTAAACATTGCATTAGCGCAAAGAAAGAGAAATTATTACTCAGAGAAATAACGAAAAGGCGAATAGAGATCAAATATATGGACATAGGTGATATGTCAGAAGTATGTAAATATTGTAAGGCTTTGAAGTCGAAGCCAATAGAATTTCAAAAACAGAGTTTACCTCACATGCATTTATTGGTTACTTTGCAAAATAAATGATTAACTGCTGATGATGTAGATCGTTTTGTCTGTGCTGAAATTCCAAACAGAAAAACCTATCCTGAATTATGGTACAAAGTCATTAAACACATGTCTCACTGACCTCATTAAAAAGATTCAGCACGTTGGGACTCAAAAGATTCCAAATATTGTTTTTACAGAAGTTCTGAAATAAAAGTGAAACTAATGAAATAACAATTCAAAGAAAAAAAAATCTTAAAAGTGTGTATCCGGAAAAACAAAAACAGGGGTTGGCGAGCGAAGTGAGCAGGGGGCGAGGCCCCCTAGTAATAATTAAAAATAAGCAGACATGACAATGAACAAAACATATTCTAGGATGCCCAGGAGTTACTATGACAACCTATGTTCATGCTGGGTCCAGATAGTCATGCCTTTGAAAGTGTGATAAATGTCTTTCAAACCATATGTCTGCAAACAAATCTGAGATGCATAGATAGTTTAGTCGAGTGAGGAATTACCAGTCCCAAACAGTAAATGTTTACTTCCAACAGAAATTAAAGCAAAATATAAGAACCTAATGTGAAAATAAAAGTAAAGAAAAAGTAGTCAGATCGGGCTTCATATCTTCTAAAGCTGGTCAGTCATGCAGGACCTCTGCCCCATGCCATGCTTTGTTCACAGAGTGACGCTGCCTATTGTCAACCCCATGACTTATAGGCAGGAGACCATAAGGGGTGGAGTCAGGTGCCCTCATTGGTGTCTTCCTTTTGCTGTGGAAAGAATAGAAGAGGGTATGATTAGTGATAGCGTACCCTCTCAAACCGAGGTGCTATCACATACTATAGAGGAGCCCTGAGGGTGATCCACAGACACTTATACGTGACAATAGATAGATAAATAGATGGTACCTTGTTTGTCCCAAAGGAGAAATTAAGTTTTCAGAATCTCAAAACAAAACGTAATGGGTTAAAAAATTGTTCTGAGTCATTTGTGATAATCTTATTGAGAGCCAGAATAAAGGCATCGGTTTACTTTTAGATGTTTAAATAACTAGTTGGTTTAAGTAAGAAGCTAAACTATACACTTACCCAGTGTGACCTGACGGGTAAAGTTTCTGTTCTTAGTTTTGCACTATAATAATCATGTAATCGCTGTTTAAAATGATCTTATTCCTGGTGGGAGGATATCCAAATTACTGATAGTTATTTATTCCTCTATCACTAACTATTAGAATAATTTTCCACAAGGCTCTGCAAACAATGTTATCCTTACAATTTTAAACTGTAGCTATAAATGATAGGCATGTTCAGGAAAAAACAATATTAACAAAAATAGAAAAAAACTTAAGAGGGGCAGAAATCTTGACCAGTAGGATTAACATAACATAAGGCATACAAACCATGCTAAAATTTATCTTCAATATCAATCATTAAGGTACAGTATGTCATGTAAGTTGCAATTTTACAGAAAAAAAGATGTATTTAAAAAAATTGATCACAATTTGTTTTTATACAAAAATGGAAAAATATATTGCAAAGCAGGTCTGTGACTCAGAAGTATCTGTAATTTACTGTTTGTCTCTTGAACTGTGGAGTAGATTTGCCAAAGCTGCAGCAGTTTTCAGCCTTTTTCAGAATCTTTATGGTGCCACATATTCCAGGTTATATTAATGATATCTTTATACACAGTATTACTTTCATACACAGATTTGTATAAGGTTCATCCAATAAGTTTTTAAATTGGCAAAAATAATTATCTAAAAGTGGAGAAATTTACAAGTTTTCAGTATTACTTTTGGGTTCTGATATGTCTAACACAGAAAAAACAAGGATCTAGAAAAGGGGAAAAAAGTAATTCATTGGCTAGCTTCAACAACAATTAAACAAATACACTACATTCTTTAATTGCTATTGTCATTTATTCACAGTTTTATTTACCACTAATTCTCCGGACACATTTAATGGGCTCCCAAAGTACCTAAAGATTTTACTCATTTTAAAAAGTTATTTATTTAAGCTCCCATTCTCTACACTGTGATGTACACGTTAAATGTTAAATCTTCAGGGGAAATGTCCCTAGTACTAGCAAACTACATCCTTGTTGCTTTTTAATCACATAAACTCTCAGCTGTTAAAAATATACGATCTATTTGATAAAGAGTTATTAGTAATTACTGTCACTCCTGAAGAATGATGTCACTGGTTGGCCAGAGCTAATCAGCGGGATAGAAGAAATCAGTCCTCTGTGAAGCCAGCTAAGAGATTTTAAACCGGACAGGTCCAATAGGCCCTGTTGTTTAATTAAGTTTAATTTTACAATCCTGGAAATAAAAAATACAAATGTGGGCACACTATACTGGCATTTTGATCGGAGTTGTTGGTTCTTATCCAAAATTTATTTTAGTGCAGATAAGGGTTTTTTTTTCAAAAACCAGACAATTTATTTGTCATTTTTGTTGCCATTCATTCCAAATCATCTTATTCTAAGCTAAGGTGGTAGAGAGATGGTCATTGTCCCATGAATATTAGGGTGCAAGACATTAAAGGATATTAGACATGGCAGGAGTCTATCCATTTATCCATTTTCTAAAGCTGATTAATCTAGTTTTAAGTCTGTATAGAGAAAATGTCTATTTCATCAACAATGCATACAAGGCAGGAAACAACTGTTGGTGATATACCAGTCCATCACAGGGAAGACTATTACACTCATAGTGCTAGTTAACACCTGGTATTTGATGCTGAAGGTGTGAGAATTGGAGCCTGCCCAAGTGGTGCTCCTCAGCTTCTGCTTTGTGGTTCATATATAGTCTACTTCTTAGCATGATCCTTTCTGACTGCAGTAGAGTGTAAAAAGAATCTTGCTTAAGAAGTGGAGCCCACCTGGTGATGACATTGCAATTGCTAAACTTTCATCTCCTCCTTATGTTGGCATTCTACCTGCTGCATGCATTCATTCTCCAATTTTTTGTTGTGTGCAAGTCATCAGACAGGTAAGTTCATGGGGACGTAACTGAGCTGACGTACAGGTGATGAATGATATCCCTCCAATGCAATATTCTGCTCTTCTTTTTAGCCAGTTTGTGTTGAACATTGATAGTGAGATAAAGCTAGTGATGAATGGGGTTTAGCTTGGTAAAATGTCAAGTCATGGTCTTGAAAACTTGCCTGGAAAGGTTATCTGTCTTCTTGGGTGTGCACATCTTGCCGTTGTTGTGATATTCTACCAGTATATGGCTCAAAGGGACCATGAAAAGTAGGTATTGCTTCTTAATTATGCACTGCTGAGTCTGTTAGGTTTAAATCCACTGCAGGCTTGCAGTAAGAGAAGAGGAGACAGGAAAAATCTTTCAGATTAATCTGTTCTCACACACGTGCACATGGGAGGCAGTCAAAGGGCTTAACTGAGGATAAGATGTCAGCTCAAGGGTTGATAAAGTGCACCAACCTCTTTTCTTCCTCTTTTACAGATCCACAAAAGGGAAACCCACTTAAACTGGCACCAACTTCCGCCCTCCTGCCCAGACCACGCCCTCCTACTGGCCTCACTTCTGCCACTCCCCGCACGGACCCACCTCTTCCTTCACAGCAACTATAAAAGCCCACATCTCTTTTCCCCAGTCAGACTATTTGGGATTCAGTCTTTTATGATTATTTCATTATTATTTGAGTATTTGCCGGGCAATATACTGTACATTTGGTTTGCAACAAAGAATATGTTTATTTTTTATATACATATAAAACTTTACTAGGTGATGGGACTTACTGACCAGAAAATTAACTTTCTTGAATCATCATTTGTAACATTTTAAATAATACTAAATTACTAACACTACATATACAGTAAAGGGCAACAATAAATCTATCATGTGCCTTACTAAATTTGTATGGAAGGAAAGGTGCTTTGTTGGCTTTCCACATAAGTATAATTGAGATCAAATGAAGAAATAACATTTCAAAGGGTCATTTGCTTTTAACACAAGAAGTTCCACAAATTTGTTAGGTACTAAAACTACCAAGGCTACAAAAGGTGGCTTCAGAATTTTGTTGTAGAATTTTCATGTCTATATTTTGTCAATTATTACTAAAGCATGAAAAACGTTTCTGTTTTAATGATGTGTTTACATAGATTGTTGTAGACACGGAACACACATGAAATGCATGTGTTCCAAATAACGATATAGTATTTCCTCTAATACGTGTAACTCTAAGCAACAGACTTGAGCAGAGAAAACTTTGTGCAGTGGTGGGGGTGATGGTATAGCAGGCTGCTTGCTGCTTATCGACACATTCCCAAGACAAAATGATGCTGGCGGAGAGGTGTGAAGGGATTTAAGGTGGGATGGATTTATGAGTTTTTTCGTAGGCTTTGGTAATTCTAGTGTTAATGATCCATGAGCTTGGCATCCTGATAGTGCATCCCTACTGCTCTGCCCCCAAAAACAGTAGATTACTTAACAGTAAGATATCAAAAGCTTAATTATACTTAAAAATACATTTCTTATCACACAACTTTAGTTTGCATGCAGTTTCTATTAAAATGTTAATATACGTTATCAGCTAAAAAAGTGGGAACTTTCTTTCTTATTCTGTAGAAAGTAATAAAAAATTATAGCCACACTCTTATTTTTGCATAGTGTATTTTAATGTAAACACCTGTAAATGGCTACTGGAAGGTTGGGTGACTACAAAAGAAATGAAGAGTTAATAACATTTTTCATGATTTCTTTGAACAGATCCTGCACAAAAAATGGTGTACCTTTACATAGTTTTTCACCATTTTACTATAACAAAATCTTTCAACCTGCAATTGCATTGTTCGGCCATAGCAAGAAGGACCTGAAAGGATGCTGTGACATGAACAGCTTTCTCACTGGATACTGTGGCTACAAAATATGGCCAAGTCTAGGGGGTTGTAAAATCCAGCTACAGGCCACCTGTGACTCCCTTCTTTCAATGTATAGTGCTTTGACATCTAGCTGACCACATTCACACCTACATATAAAAGTGATAAAATATAGAAACATGAGTTTTGTGGGTTTTTTATCCAAAGTAAACTGTTTAGATAAAAATAATAAATATAGTTTGTTTTTTATTTCTGTCTGCACCAATGCTAATGGTGGGATGCATGCCACCGAGAAAGCAAGCACTCTTTCATGCCCAAGATGCTTAGAGAAGATTGCTGACTACCCTTTACAGTATATAAAGGAGTATAGCCTTTTGCCTATTCATTCTCATATGTACATCAGCAACTCTTTGTCGTCATAGAACTTCTCCGTGATGTCAAAATCATATTGCTGGACACACAGGTAAGTGGTTTATTAAAACCCCATATGTCCTGTGCCTTGATCTATTCTAGTTCAATTTCTAATGGTATAGCGCATATATCTGACACTGCTGTTTTCAAATAAAGACGTGCTATAACAGAGATGAACTCAAATCGGAGAAAACAGAAGCCCTCCCCGCAAGAAATGTCCACTCACATATAAGAACAATGCAGCTGCTCCAGGTGTAAAGGCGAAAGTCCAGCGCCATCCTGCCAATCACCTGTCCTTCAAAGAAACTGCACGGCTTACAGAGCTCGCCAACACGTCTCCTAAATTTAAATCTCCTTAAATTTAGGAGACGTTAAGACTCAAACCCACAACCTTCTGAATTGGAGTCAGCAGCTCTAACCAGTATACTACCCAAGAAGTCAGGACAACACGCAACACTAACCTGATTTCTTTTTCTTCGGTTATACTCTTGGAAAAAAGCGCATTTGTTATGTTATACTTGTATCTTTTGTAAAAGTGTTTCTTTGATATTTGGAATTCAGGCTTCACACATTATACACTTCATGTCTACATTTTGTCAATTATTAATAAAACATGAAAAACGTTTCTGTTTTAATGATGTGTTTACTGTGCATAGATCGTTGTAGACACGGAACACACATGAAATGTAAGTGTAAGTGTTCCAAATAACAATATAGTATTTATAAAAGGTGTCATTTTGCTTGACTTCTCACTCTATACAACGCTAAGCAACTGACACGCAGGTAAACAGACTTGAGCTGAGAAAACTGTGCGCCAGTGGGGGATGTGATAGCAGACTGCTTGCTGTTTGCTGCTTATCAACACATTTAAAGGACAAAAGACGCTGAAGGAGAGGTGAGAAGCGTTTTAAGGTGGGACGGATCTACAAGTTTTTTCATAGGCTCTGGTAATTCTAGTGTTAAATTAAAGCTGAAAGTCTACACTTCAGTCTTATAATAACTGCTTTATTTCAGATCGGTTGTGGTGGCGTACAGAGTCAAAACTATGAAAATGGTGTCACTTTCCAAATACTTATGGACCTGACTGTACGTGCAAATGCATATTGCATGCATCAAATATAATTGTATATTTATATATTGCATGCTATGTATATTTTACTGTAGTTTTCTCCACTGTTCTGTAGAGACATGCAAGTACAAATTTCATTGTACTGACTACACATGACAATACACTTGACTTGCCCTGGAGAAAAGTATTGCTTCAGTCAGTCAGTCATTATCCAACCTGCTATATCCTAACAACAGGGTGACGGGGGTCTGCTGGAGCCAATCCCAGCCAACACAGGGTGCAAGGCAGGAACAAATCCCGGGCAGGGCGCCAGCCCACCGCAGAGTATTGCTTCAACACTCCTATAATGTCAACATAGCTTTTTACTGACCGGCTTCTCTGGTGCTACAGAGCAATCCATATGCTTTGGTGAGTAGCACAGACACTTTCTTTTCATCTCTTAATTTGCTAGCTGTTACAAACTGCTCAAATCATTCCATGTTGGTTGTTCATTGCTCCATATTTCTATCAAACGATTCAAGATGGCTAATGATGGCTGCCAGAGTTCCTGTTTTAACTCAGTCCATTGCACCTTTTCGAAAGCATTTTCTGGCACAATTCTTCTTTTGTTAAGTAAGGAAAGGGTAATTTTAATTCATCACCCACAAAACAGAACTACCAAGATAACTGACAAATACACATCTACAGTATGGACAGCACTGCAATGGAACTGACACACAGAATATTTCACACAAAAAGCTGTCTCATACAGTACATGACATTTCTTATTATAAAACTGCTTCCTCTCCTAATACTCTTATAATAACTTTCAATCAACTGTGTATGTCTATCTAGTGTTTGTTCTTGAATGAAACTGAAAAACCTTGGTCTTCAGTTAAAACCATATTTTATAGGTGGTCGTATAAGCATGATTAGAGGTGCATCTCTAGGGCTTCAATGGTTGTAATTCCACCCTGAGTTGCAGGTTGGCGCTGTAGTTTATCCTTTTTCTTCTTTCCATCTTAGACCTGAAGACCAGAGGCTTGAAGATCTGCTGCCGAAGAAAGACGGTCCCCTTCAAATCCATGATATTTAAGAAACAGAGATAACCAAAGTTTCTAAGTTTTATTAGGACTCTTCTCTGAATAAAACAAATATGCTGGCTGAAAGCCTTTTTTGCTTTATTGCCTCTTTTTTTTGGCTTATCATCTCGTCATATTAAACTGGGTATTCCTAGTAGTTCCACAACACTTTCTCTTTTATCTTAATTACAAGGATTTTCAGGGACATTTTGTTATGTTTACAGAGTACAGTGAAATTCCTTCTTGCGTGTGATAATCAACATTTAATACTGTGACAGGCACCTGGCATCCATGCCCAGCCGGGACGCCCCTGCACACTGTAATCAGGGGGGGAGCAGCCCTGGACATTGCAATACCTCCCCTGGACCCCCCTGGGCTGGTGTAGTGCCTCCGTTTCCCACAGGGCTCCCTGGGAATTGGAGTTGGGGGCAGCCCTGTTGGGTCCCGCAGGTACCGCCAGGGGGTGCTGTGTTTGCGACTCCTGAGCCCATGTGGGCAACAGCTTCATCACACCTGGAAGTGCCGCCGGATCTTGGTGATCAAACACCTGGAGCACTTCCAGGTGACCTATAAAAGGGAGCCAGCAACCACCACTCATCGGCCAGAGTCGGGTGGAGGAGGACAAGGTTGCGAGGGAGGAGTGGTGGTGCCAAGGAAGAGAAGAGTGTTTGTGTTTGTGCTTGTGCTGTACTTGTGTTTGGGACTGTGTTGTGGCTGGGGGGAGTACGGGGAAGACATGCCCTCCAGCTGAAGTGTAATAAAAATCCTTTTATTTTACACGTGCCTCCCATGTCCAATTTGTGTCGGGTCAGGCGCTATATAGTGCCTTTCACAATATATTGCCACTACCCGGCACCATGATTAGTGAGTGTAGCTGCCTTCCTTCTTCTTCTGCCTTCCTTACCTGAAAATCTCATAACAATATATTTATTTATGGTAGCATAGGAGAACAACAATGTGAAAGTCATCCTTTATTGTAACAGTAATCAATTGTTCTACTACAAAATGAGATAGTACTGTTAATTTCCTCAAAATTCTTACTAGCTCAACACTTCATTCCACTACGTTTGTTCTTAAATGTTGCAAATATTACAGACAAAATTAAGAACCAAAATATACAATAATTACAAGCCAATATGTTTTGAGTTTGTGTTTGTCAGGGTTTCTTCTATTATTATATTGATCAATGCAAACATAAATCCAAAGGTCCACAGTTTTCACACTGTTTATACTTCTATTTCAAACATGCAACGATGTTTAAGGAATGTTCTCAGAACTTCAGTTCTTTTAAATAATAGACTTGGACTATCCGCATACTTTGCTTTACTACACTCCTCTTAGGCCAATTTGGTATTGAAAGATTTAGTCAGCAATTCATTTGAAATTCAGTCTTTACCAGAATATGTCACAAAGAAATTGCCTTTTTATTTTTCAAGCCAAATCCTCTTGTGGAAAAATGTTATTTTAACACTTTTGATGTGAGTTGGAGAGGTGTATGTAATTTAATATTTGTTACCATTAAAGCATTGCTGAAATGCATTTTGACATATGGGTAATTTAATATGAATCAATCACGGCACAGTCATATATATGATAAGGCTGTAAGTACATTTAACACTGACTGTCCTTATTGTTTGGAGGATAAAGAAATCCCTGAAGAGAATGAAAGCAGATGGACTAATACTGTTGTCACTGCTGAATGAACAGCTAATGAATTCCAGTACACACGGGCCTCTCCACATGGGAACAGAAAGGTTCTCAAGGAGGTTTAGCATGCCAAGACATTACTTAAGTGGCTACTCAATTTTTTGCATCAAATGGCAGATTCTATTTAAAATGAGAAGACTTTGTTGAAAATAAATACCTGTTGCGTTCAGAAGCACATGAATATCTGTAACTTACCTACAAAACTGTAATCAGTATTTTGACCTCTGAAACAGAAAATATACTCATGTCTACTCAAGTTTAACATATCATCTCACACCATAAAGAAAAAACAAATACAAATTATGCATCCTTCTTTAAAAATTCTGCATCCTGCAGCAGCTGAATGTTAAATGTTGTGTAACAGCCAGTGTACTGAATGATTAATAGATGACTAAACGTGAAGCAAATTATCAGTGTAGAGATTTCTGTCACAAATGCCTGTTTTATTTAAAATGACCTTTCAGAGTATGTCGTGGAACACCATGTCAATGACTTTGGCCATACTTTTTTCAAGTTTTGAAAACCTGTTTTCCATAAGATCAATGCAGAGATTTTAAAAAGCCACCTTAAAACCTTGGAATTCAACTGCCATCTTTGTCCACTCATAAAACACTTGAAAAGAGAAAAATAATTTATTCAAACCCATACAGAGTAAGACGACTGGTTTAGTTTCTCACTGTACTTCTTTGTATGACATTCAGCTTTTCATTTAGCCTGCAAACACTTTGTAAAAAAAAAAAAAAAAGAGCATATCTAATGCATTGGAATAGTGTTCACGATAAAAGGCACTATATAAATGGTTTATAGACTTAATATCAATATACTTACACTACTCACTAGTCTACCGAAAACATGTTCAGTTTGCTTGAAATTAGCAGTTCTTTTTAAAATCATCGTCTCCAGCTTCATTCCTGCCATGGTGGCTACAACAAAAAAAAATGAAAAATAAAACTTATTGTCCACAGAAAGAATAAAGTGCACACTTCAATATGATAAAACTGTCAGTTATTTAAAAATCAGATTATATGAGTTACACTGTGATTTTATTTTTATCTAATGAATAATGTTATACTTGCTTCTCATGGGATAAAGATAACATTTTTTTCTTAATAGAATTGATTTGAGCTGAAAGATTGGTTGTATGTTCTAGAACAATTGGGACATTTTCTCATTCTTTTGAAGCTAATTATTATAAGTTTTCTGAAGGTTAAATAATTTAGGAATCGTGTGGCTGGAAATCCCCTTCCAAGTAAGAGATACCACTCCGGGATGAGAGGGGGCGCTGTCACTAACAGTATCATCCTCTTTTCCCACAGCTGAGAGGACTCAGCCAGTGAGCGCCCCAAAGTGAAGCTCACAGATCAAGCCCCACCCCTTTCCTGCTGGGACACCTTAAAAGGAGATATCTGCAGAATGTGGCGTCTCATTCACGATCTAGAGTCCGTGGAAGACAAACTCTCGTGAAAAATCCTATTAACTCTGTTGTGGCGGATTTTGATCAGCATCTTTTTTATGTGCCATTTTAAGTTTTTGTTTCAAACAATTAAATAGGGTGGTTCCCCATCATCATTCACAACACCTGCACACACTAAGCCAGTACAGGGTCTCCAGCTAATTTAACTTGCATATGTGTGGGATTTGAGATAAAATAAAAACATGCACATATGGGAAGAACGTTTAAACCAGTGAATACAAAATTACATTCATTGTATATTGAATGTGGTCAGAGCAAGGGTTTTTTTAAAGAGTACACAAACATCTTTAGAAACCAGTAGGAGCAGAAAGCCTGCTATGATACTGAATCCAAATTACATATGATATATTAATAGTGTTTATTTTATACAGATCTTTTTAGAGAGAGAGAGAGAGCAGCATTAAAAGCCACTTCACAAAACATAGCTGAGACCCAAAAGTGGAGCTGCCTTGTTCACAGGAATAAGGGAATCTTATTATAGCACTGACAAGAAGTCACCTTTGGTTCTTCCAGCCTTCCATGAAAAAGAAGCATTCGTGCATTCTTTTCCACAAAGGATATGGTATTCAGTCAGTCAGTCATTGTCTAACCTTTTCTAAAAAAATGATTACTGTAGATGGGGTGGCATTAAATGTAAGGCCTACTGGAAGGCAGCAGAATATAGTACTGTATATTGCTGTACTGTGACTTCATTTTTAAGAGTAGTCTCTCATCTGAATCATGTGCTATGTATATCACTTGTCTCCATGGGATCTAGGTGAGTCAGGGTGTCAATTCACTGAAATTAGCAGAAGTGAGAAATACAAGATGTGAAATTGAATATTATAATTTAATATGTGCCAACTATTTCATGTGGATAATGAAAGAGAATATCTCCAGAGTTTTGGTATAAAGTTCAGCAATGTAAGAAAACTGTTTCTGTACACCACAGTTTTGCAGTATGATGGAGTTACATTTTGACAGAAACAAAAACTACGTTCCTAATACCTTATTCATCTGTATTCATCTGACAGCTGTAAAACTGAATAAACTCCAATATGAAGTTAATCTTCTCATTCTTTCTTTAATGTGTACACTAAATGAACTGTGCATCATAAATGCTTTCGACAAACATTTTTGATTGCAGTGAATGATGTAAACCTAGCAATGACTACCCGAGCTGCACATACAGTATAGTATGTGAAGTCTGAAAAGGTACCGTATGCGTGAAAATGCAGGTCTTTAATTTAATATTACTAAGTTTAAACATTTAGTTTGAGCTCACTCTCCACTCAGAAAATCGTTATAAATCATTCATCTGTAATAGCCTTAAGGAATTAATAACAGGCCAAGAGTGTGTGTTTACTGGTGAAAAGAAAACTAATGCTTTAACTGCAACAAAGTAGACAATGCATTTTTTTTTAATCATGTAGTTTCCCAGTCCCCCCCACCCCCCAATCTCATTATTAAGTGCAAATTAATTAGATTCTAACATGGCTGAAGAGATGTTGCTCCCACACTGTAGATCAATCTGCTGAAGTCACTGTTATCTGGGGACACACAATGCAGTGTGAATTTCAATATGAATGCAGATTTAGTCCTAAGCAGCTTGTTAACCCGTGTCTGTATAAAGATTTTGAAAATGAAACCAAATATAAATATTGGTATGGGATTTCTGTGCATGAAGCTTCTAATGAATATGTACCCTAATGGGTGAATTGAGCAACATTTTTGAAATTGCTACATCACTGTGAAATTATTATCTTAAAGTGTTGCTTTTACATATAAATCTCATTATTAATGCATTAATACTTTCACTATGTAAATGTATGTCTTCAAAAATTCAGATTCTTTCTTTAGTCTTATGTAGCCATGTTTGTTTTTATGAGAACATACAAACTATATTTGCATAGTGACTATATTTGCAGTACTGACTCAATGAAATTAGCTTTATCAATAAAGAGATGGCAAAGTACAATTACTCCTACTTGTACGGTATACATTTTGTTAATATTGTAAAAGATGCAAAAATAAACAGCATAAAGGTTTGGGGCTTCTGGCCCCGTATATTGTAGAACAATCCACAATTCAAAACTGGGTCAAAATATAAACACAAAACAGGTTCATATGCGCAAAGCCATACAAGACGTCGGCGGCCATTTTATAAGGGAGGAGCCGGAAGTGAAGGAATGCTGGGAAGGAACCGTGAGGGAGGATGGGACTGATGACGTCAAGAAAGATGGCAGAGGAAGGGCGGAAGTAGCGTACTGCGGGAATGAGGCTTATGGTGGCGGAGTGTCTTTTTTCCTGGAAGAAAGCAAAGGAGAAAGGTTAGTACCCCGCCACTCCCTGCCGGCGAACGTCTTCCGAAGCATGTTAAGGTCCGTCCGCGGACTCCTATTCGCGCGTGCGTGACACGACCCCCCCCCTTAGCCCAAGACCGTCAGGTCCGGCGGACCTAACCGAGAGGTCGTAGATGCGAGAGAGGGCATCGGCATTGGCCTGAAGGTTGCCACGATGATAAGTGAGCTTGAACTTATAGGGTTGCAAGTCCAGAAACCACCTTGTGACCCGCGGATTCGACTCTTTGTGCAGAGACATCCACTGAAGCGCAGCGTGATCAGTCACTAGAGTGAATTCGCGACCCAACAGATAGTAACGGAGATGGGTTACAGCCCACTTAATGGCCAAGGCTTCCCTCTCCACTGCCGCATACCTGGTCTCTCGGTCCAGCAGTTTCCGGCTTAAGTATATCACGGGGTGTTTGACACCATCGACGCTTTGGCTCAGCATGGCGCCCAGGCCTGTGTCCGAAGCGTCGGTCTGGAGGACAAAAGGGAGCCCAAAATCAGGGGTCCTTAATACAGGTGCCGACATCAGGGCCTTCTTTAGGTCACTGAATGCGTGTTCCGCCTTGTTGTTCCATACCACGTGTAGGGGAGCGACCTTCTTTGTTAAATTGGTCAAGGGTGCTGCCCTTTCGGAGAAGCAGGGGACGAACCGGCGGTAATACCCCGCCAACCCCAAGAAAGCCTGCACCTGTCTCTTGGTATTCGGACGGGGCCATTCCAGGATGTCTTTGATTTTGGAACATTGGGGTCTCACCTGCCCTTGTCCCACAAGGTAGCCTAAATACTTGGCCTCCTTCATGCCAAAAAAACACTTACGGGGGTTAATGCGGAGGCCGGCTTTAGCTAGTGTCGTGAGGACAGCAGAGACCTGCAATAGATGCTCCTCCCAGGTGCCGGAATAGATGACAACGTCATCCAGGTAGGCGGCACTATAGGACTGGTGGGGCTTCAGCACTCTATCCACCAGACGTTGAAATGTCGCGGGGCCCCGTGCAGCCCAAATTGGAGGACCTTGTATTGCCAATGTCCACTAGGGGTGCTAAAGGCCATTTTTTCTTTTGCAGATGCCGTTAAGGGAATTTTCCAATACCCTTTCGTCATGTCAAGAGTAGTCAAGTATTGAACCGCACCCAGCCGCTCAAGCAGGTCATCAATGCGGGGCATCGGGTAGGCGTCGAACTTGGAGACCTGATTCAGACATCTAAAGTCATTACAGAACCTCCAGGAGCCGTCCGGCTTGGAAACGAGGACGATAGGACTGGACCAAGGACTATGGCTTTCCTCAATAATGTCCATATCCAACATCCGTTGCACCTCCAGTTCCACTTCAGCGCGTTTTGCCTCCGGGAGTCTATAGTGCCTCTCCTGGACGATTACTCTGGGGTCCGTGACTATATCGTGCGCAATCAGCGAGGTCCGGCCCGGTGACTCGCTCACTACTTCGGGGACGGCCCGGATTGCCTGGGTTATCTCCTGCCGCTGTAGGGGTGTCAGCTCGTTACCGAGGTTAAGGGCAGACGTGCTAGTGAAGAGGGAGAGGGATCTACAAATGTCGGGAGACTCCTCCCTGTCTTTCCAAGGTTTTAACAAATTGACGTGGTAGATCCTCTCACTCGGCCGACGATTAGGTTGTTTAACTAAATAGTCGACGAGCCCCTTTCTTTCCTTAACCTCGTATGGCCCCTGCCAGTGAGCTAGCAACTTGGAGTGGGAGGTAGGAACGAGCACCATCACTCGATCCCCCGGGCGGAACTCCCGGAGGACGGAGTTGCGGTTATAACACCGGGCCTGCGCTGCCTGCGCACGAGTCACGTGGTCCTTTAGGAGTTGCCTGATTTTAGCGAGCCTGTCGCACAGTTGCGCCACATACTCCAATATATTGGAGGAGGAAAGGGCCTCAGCCTCCCAGCCCTCTTTTAGTATGTCCAAAAGTCCTTGGGGTTGTCGTCCGTACAATAACTCAAAAGGGGAGAAGCCCGTAGAGGCCTGGGGCACTTCCCGGTAAGCAAAAAGCACGAGCGGTAGGAGCTGGTCCCAGTTCTTGCAATCAGCGTTGACTACCTTGCGAAGCATCTGTTTAAGCGTCTGATTAAAACGCTCTACCAGTACGTCAGTTTGCGGGTGATAGACAGACGTCTTCAGGTGCTTAATTCGCAGTAATCTGGCAACCTCCCTGAACGTATCTGAGGTGAAGGGTGTACCCTGATCCGTGAGGACTTCTTTGGGTATACCCACTCTAGAAAATAAGTTGACTAATTCCTGTGCGATGTTTTTTGTGTTAGCGGAGAGCAGGGTAACCGCCTCTGGATATCGGGTAACGTAATCCACCATGACCAATATATATTTATGGCCACAGTTTGAGGGCTCCAGGGGTCCTACTAAGTCCACCCCTATTCTGTCAAAGGGAATATCTATCAGGGGTATTGGGACGAGAGGAGCGCGGTCCCTCCTAGGAATCTGGCGAATCTGACATTCCGGACAGGATTGGCAGAAGCGCCGGACTTCCTCGTTGATCCCGGGCCAGTAAAAACGGAGCTTTACCCGATCTAATGTTTTTTCGGCCCCGAGGTGAGCGCCTAGGAGGTGAGTGTGAGCTAGTTCACATACCTCCCGCCGGAAGGTACGTGGGACTAGCAACAACTTCCGCACCTCGCCCTCGTGGGTCGCCACCCGATACAACAGATCATTCTCCAGAACAAAGAAGGGCTCGCGTGGCATGGATCCATCAGCTTGTGAGCTGCCTGGGTGAACAATCCCATCTTCCCCCAGAAGTCGAAGGCCTGTGCTCGGGCCGGCTTCTCCGGTTCGAACTGCTAGCTCTGTCATTCACTCGCCTGCTGGCCCGGCGTGATGCCGTAGCGTGCCAGGATCTCCTGTTTCAGGAGGTTGTAACTCGCAGCCTCCTCCTCGGGAAGATCGTAGTAGGCCCGCTGCATGGGTCCCTTCAGGTAGGGCGCCAGAATGGACGCCCCCTCGGACCGCTGCCACTCGTTCCGGGTGGCCGTCCTTTCGAAAATGCCCAGGTACGACTCTACGTCGTCCGCTTCCGTCATGGGTACAAGAGGCGGAGGTTTTGGTCGAGGTGGATCGGACCTTACCCTCTGGGCTTCTGCCAACCTGGCCTTCGTTTCCTCCAACTCCGGTAGCGGCTTGCGCTTGCTGCAGGGACTGGTTCTGGGCAGTCACCCCCTGCAGCACTGTGTTGAGGTCCTGTCTTTCAGTCATTTCTTTCAGACTTCTAGAAGAAAGCAAAGGAGAAAGGTTAGTACCCCGCCACTCCCTGCCGGCGAACGTCTTCCGAAGCATGTTAAGGTCCGTCCGCGGTCTCCTATTTGCACGTGCGTGACAATATTTATTCATATTTCACTCCTTTTCAAAGGATAATTATTGATTTTTTTAAAAGTGTTTATTGTAGAACTGGTGTGTTTAAAAAATACAATCTCTTAATAAATTTAATAATAATAATAAACATATTTTAGCAATGGTTAGAAGTAATGCCTTCATTAAGCCAGGCTTGAACCCCCCCCCACCCCATTTCTTGTTATGTGTTGTGACAGTGAGGCTCTTGTCCACCTCTGCAACCCTCAGGTACGACTCCAGACACTGGATAAAAGTCCAAGACATTTTATTAATTAATAATAACGTGCACAAAGCACCCTCCACACCACTCATAAACTCAAGAAACAACAATGATACTCTCTCCTCCTCGCTCAGCTCAGTGTCAGGGCTTCCCCACAATCCTTTTATACACCCTGACCCGGAGGTGTTCCTGCCCAATCAGTCCACAGTTCCTTATTCCTTCCGGGTCAGGGTAAACAGTCCTTTTCTTCAACCCGGGAGCACGTCGTTCCTTCCTGTCACGTGACCGTGACGTACTCCCGGGTTATAGGGCAAATAAGAGCCCTCGAGCCCCCCTACAGCAACTCCCGGTGGCCCCCAAGGTATCCAGCAGGGCTGTGTATAAACACTACATAGTCCATGAGGCCCTGCTGGAACTCGGGGCACGATCCTGCTGTCGGGAGAGCTCCTCCTGGCGGCCTGGAGGTGAGGGTCGGAGCACGAAGCCGGCAGTCCTCCACAGTGTGTTATTTGCATGTCCTCCCTGTGTCAGTACAAATTTTTGCCTGAGCACTCCAGTTTTCCTCTGATATTTTGCACAACATGCAGGTTAAGTGGCCTCAATGTGAGGGAAAGCAGGTATACAATGTTGATTTTAGGACATTGTCATTTTTCACTTTTACAATCATCATTGCTCAATATCATGTATCAGCTGGAGAAGTGAAAAATGACAATGTCCTAAAATGGACACCATACTGGTGTGTATATTTGTGTTGAAGCGCACTCTCCAGGTTTTTTTCTCATCTTGTGCCCAGTACTGCCAGGGAAGGCTGTGGCCCTCCTGACTTGGAATAATTATAATTGCACAGTATATATTTATGTCACAAACAAACAAAACAAACCTGTAAATATGTGAATGATTCCAGCCATTAAATCAGTCTGAATGTCAAATACAAAGAGCAGCTCATTAATTTTTCCATCAGTCATCACTTACAATTTGATGGGCACATTTTGTTCTATTGCCTACTGTTCCTCCCTTCAGTTGACTCATTGTGACTCCTTTCTAGGGTCAAATGTCATGAAGTGATTTTGAAATTTTTCTTTTGACATACAGAATCATTTAGTTCCTTTTACCTTACACGGCTTAGGGCTAATATTATGAATCCAAGATGCATACTTATGTTTCCAATAAAACTTTTGCAGGTGGCAGATGTTTAGTTAGTTTATAGGGAACTTAAACTGTGGAATGATTCACCAACCAATCTTAGAGAAACCCCATCAGTCTTAACATTTTAATCAAGGCTGACGACTCATTATGCTTAGCCTAGCATGCTGTTGTCAGAGCTGCTGAGGAGGCTCTTCATATTGATCATTTATGTTGCCTTGGAGTGAGTGTGTCATCATAAAGGACAGACCTGTTTTCAGACATCTTCTGTCCAAATGAAATTGTCATTGGTTGCCTATGGAATGATCTATTTCAAAACTTGGCTGACCTAGGACTTGCCTTATTTGAATTTTGACTTCAAAGCACTCTGTTTAAATTTGTATTGTCTGCTTGTCTAATGTAGACTAATTTGTGGCTTAATGGTGCATTTTTTAATGTACTGTGTTTGAAATAATTGTATAGTAGACTGATCTTAAATAGAAATGTGCTTAATAAGAATAAATTAAATTAACTTGAACTGGATAAAAACATAGAGTCAGACAGTCTTCTGACAACACCACCCATTATAAACAGTGACTTTTTCTTCAGATTCCCTTTAAAGCTGTCCAGTCAAAGGAATTTACTACTAGATAAACAGACACCCTCTGTAATGTTTTTTTTTTATTATTTTTATTTTAAAGAAATTCTAAATGTCTGTCACCCAGAATATGCAACAACAGATTACACAGCATAGTCAAAGACCATGTTGTTTGCCCACCTCTCCAGTAAAAATCACTACTAGACATGTGTCGATACACTTAATCAGGAGTATTGTGATTGTGTTGGCACATCCTCAGAACAATGGCCAAAATAATAAATAAATAATATTATTTTTGTAAAAAATGTGAAAAATACTAAAGGATTACCTTAAATCAATAAAACACAATGCAAATGTATACATTCTTCAAAGCTTCTGCTTGACCCAAATATACAGCATAATTTTATTGACTTTTACAGTTTTGAAATTGAATGTAAAAAGAAACGCAGCTGTTTTGGGGTAATTTTTTAATTAATTTTTCTTTTTCTTTCTACTTTATTGTTTTCTTGTGCTTGGATGCACTGTATACTTTGTGCTGTTGTTCTGAAGGTATTGTAGCAGTAGTAGTATTGTTACATGTACAGACTACACTGAAATTCTTACTTGTATGTTTGGTCATGCAAAATCTCACCACTTTCTATTGCTATAAGCAACATATACTGTACATTAGTAATAACTTCAATAAAACTACCATCACAGTCATGCAGGAATCCAGAAAAGTCCCAAAACACAGGATCCAGTAACATTATGATTGATCCTATTTTCACTAGCACTGATACTGTAAGTGGAGTGCACAGCCTGGTGTCATATCTTTGTGTATGCAGAGGAATATTCAGTACATTCCCAACAATAGATAGATACTGTAGATAGCTAGATAGATAGAAGAAAAGGTATTATGAATAATCTATCAAGTGACATTTTTTTTTCTTAGTGTTTTATTTTAATTCTTTACTTTTAACATTTTAATCTCAGCGTTCTTTTTTTAGATCATTAGATTAGTCTTGATGAGAACAGGCCATTTACCCCAATACACTTGCCGCTCCATTTTTCCTAATTTCTTTGAAATTCAGTATGCATTTTTCATTCCTTCATTTAAATCTGAATTTCTACATTTTGTCTAGTTTTAAAATTTTTCATTGTCTAGTTACCTTTGAAACTCAGTTTCTAATTAGCGACTAAAGACACAAAATCCTTTCATTTTTGTTCTGTTGTGTTGATAATAAATCATGGCAGCTTCCCCCATTCTAAACTAACTGAGGTCAGAAAGATGGGATGCCAAGGCATTTGTATTCATCTATCACCTGGCAGCACTAGCTAAAAAGTAAGAACCAACCATTGTTTAAATGCCAGGGATTCACCTATTGAGTTTTCATTCTTTTTTATTATTAATCTAAAAGCCATGGCTCTTATAAATTAGAAAGATACTTACAAATTCATGTGGCCTATTTGAATTTGGCTTGTTAACTCTGCATACGAGCAATTAAATGTCCCATAATTAGTTATGTGATAAAGTATGGCATGCAGAGCACTGCTCAATAAGCATAAATTTGACATTGACATATTAACTCTATAGTATTTATGCAGAGCACACCTGTGAATATTATTTGAGAGGATCAGCAGTCCAGCACTCTCTTGCTTTTGATAAAATTAGTTACAGTAAATGAGTTCACCCTGTGAATTTGATCTTGGACTGTAATGTGTAGAAATAGCAAAAAAAAACCCTATTGATTGTGTGTTAGTCTATTGAATGGTAAATACCCAAATTTCAGAATGTCAAAATCAAAATTTTCATTAAACCTTTATTGAACTTTTAGATCACATTACAATATGTCTAATTTTGTTCAGTCAAGAATACAATCAGTACAACTCTAATATTTATTGAGTCATACTCAACACCCCTCCCATACCCAGTTCAGAGAGCCATGTAAACCAACAAGCCCATTATGAGGTACTTCCTCATGTACAGTGAAACATCAATGAAAAAAGTAGGATTAAGCAAACTTGTTTTAGAACAGCATTAATAAATTCTGAAGAGGTTTTGGACCATTTTGCTTAAAAAATTTAGATTTTGTCTGGTTTTATATAATGTGAGACAACACTTTCCCATTGAGTTATAGAAAATGGCTTAGATTCTTGCAGTTGAGTTACGTAAGTTTTTGTGTACAAAATGTAGTATTAGATAGCACAACAGATCTTCGCATAGCCTTAATATGTTTGGTATTACCTCAAGGAATGTTGTTAAAGAAGGTGGAATAAGTAAATCCAACACTAGGAGACAAATAGCCAAATTCTTTTCCCCATAATGGTTTCAGTGTGAGACATTCCAATGAATGGTAAGAAAGGGACAAAACAAAGAAAAAAGTTTGGGAAAGCCACCCCTTACACTTGAATGATTAGGCAAGTAAATGAACAACACCACGAGTCGTCTCAATACACTGAGTCATCAACTGAACTGAATTGTATCTACAGTATGTGAGCCTTATAAAGGGATTGCAGGAATGGCGTGATTTTGAGGTAGGAAAACAGAAGGGAAGTCGTCTATCAGGAATACATTTCTGCTGAGGCTCTGGAGGGGAAGAAGAGGAGGCATTTATGTTTATTGTCATCCCCCATTCCGGCTTATTATTCTCTTTAGTTAAGCCCATTGACTGTCTCCCATGTGCACGTGGGTGATGGCATGTAACCTCTGAGGCCAGTGCTTGATGGCATCATTCAAAGTCTCTATCCCACGGGTGTCCAACTCCGGTCCTGATGGGCCGCAGTGGCTGCAGGTTTTCATTCTAACCATCTTCTCCGCTCGGTTTTGCAGACTGGCGGCACCCAGCATCAAAGCAGTGCTACTGTTCCTGTGTGGTTACTCCTTATTTTCCTGACGCGGCTTTATAAATACACTGAAACTAACTGCATATTGTTTATTAGTGTAATGCATCTGATTGTAATTAACTTGTAACAATATAATGGTCCAGGGAATAGCCATAGTATTCCAAATACTATAACTGCTTTAGCGTTGTTACACTCACTGCACCTTCTTCTTCTTTCAGCTCCTCCCGTTAGGAGTTGCCACAGCGGATCATCTTTTTCCATATTACTCTCACTGCACCACTCGGAGAATTTTTATCACCGTATCTGAGTGTGAATCACAGCAGCAGCTGATCGAAAAGAGAATTATCGGTATACAGCATCAGGCACATGCTACCTCAGCCTCGCAGTTCAGAAACAGTTTCATCCCAAGAACTATAAACGCACTCAATCAATTGCTCCTTGTAGAACTGTTTGTACTTATAAGTTCAATTACCTCACTGTAAACTTGCAGTACAGTTATAATATTGCACAACCTGAGCCACTTCATAAAACGTGTATTTACATATGATGACGATATCATTTTTAAGATACAATGCAGCAAAATATGTTTATTATATTATACAGGTAAAACTTTAACTTCATTTAAATAATCTATATTCTTCACTGGGACTGGCGTGAAGGATAGAATAATTAAACATGTACTACGAAGATATTTCAATGTTCCTTAAACGTTTTGAAGAATCGGCGCTCTAAGCTTACAGATGGCTTAACGTCTATTACAGAGCTGATTGTGTGGCGATCAGTTACTTGGAGAAAGAAAAGCAAGGACTGCAGGGGCGGCCAGGCCAATATATATTGAATATAAAACAGAAAGAGAAAATAACAACACAGCTAAAAACGCAGCGGCAAATTTCGACAAAAGTTAAACGCTTGTGTCATGAGCACGAGGAGGCTATGCAGTGTCCGCAACGGACGTGGCCATCCACTGTGCATAAGATACCATATTGACATTGGCGGGCGAAGGAGCCACCGATTCTTTCTCTGCCCAGGGCCGCCACGAGCCTAGAGCCGCCCATGAGTACTGCTGCAATAAATAATTTCATCGAAGGTCGTGCATAATCACTGCACCGTGAAACCCATGTTTAATAATGTGCTTTAACTCCTATCATCATGAAAATGATATCACATATACATCTCAGTATTTTAGTTATTCAGAATATATCACGAATGTAATGGATTCTGTGTCCAATCGGAGGAAGAGAGCCGGTTTAAGAAGCAAGTAGTGATTCACACACATAGAGCACATAGAAGATCACATAAAAAACAAAGCATTTAACGTGCTACTTTTATTACGATGTGATCTGAGAAACTGGTTAATTAAACGATTTTAAGATGACGTTTATGATGTTCTACTTTAATGACAAAATAAAGTACATGATTAAAGTGGAAATTTCGAGATTAAAGTTGACATTTCGTGCTTTTTTCCCCACTGTGTGCCTTTTTTTTCTCTGTACCCTAATAAGCTTTCATATGACACTCAGACGGTGGGCTACGACTCGCCTTTTCATGGCGACTTTTGTTGATTATACCACGGTTTAATTAAACAAATAGTATGTTTTTCCTTTGCCTCCACTTGGTATTCGCTGAAAATTCTTATATTTTCCTACGTGCTTTTCCCATTGTCTTTTCACAGAAGGCTGAGCTTAAGGGCGATTTATATTGATTTGCATATTCAAAGAGGCGTAATTCTGGGAGGAGTTGGGGCGTTACATAAAGCGCATGCACGAGCGTTACTTTTCACGCTGACCGGGATTTATGTAGCGGAAGAACGTGGAAGTTGGAGTACGCACAGATTCCTGCATCTGGATTTTTCTGTGTGTAAGCACATTTCGACTTTTGTGCTTACGCCATGTTATAGTGCGAATTCTCGTTATACATGAGGTTCACCTGTGCCCATCACACAATATCTGAAAATAAAGAAAATTGAAGGTCTCGGTAAGGTTGATCTCTCAGGTCACCAAAACATTTTGACGAACAGAAACTCAACAGTTTTGGAAATGTCTGCTGTGGCAGAATGAGAGCAGCAACAGGCCACAAAATTAAATAACGGGTTTAATTAATAGCAAGAATCAGCTTCTCATTAATAGATTGGTTGGAGTTTGAAATCCCAGATTAGCTGCTCATCTGTTGGCTCGTTTCATGTCTCATTTCTTCATTTCATGAAGAAACAAATCAATTCAGAGGACTGAATCCTTAAAAACAGGGCTATTAAAATGAAGGGAAAAGGAGTTAATTAGCAGTGAAAACTGGTCACTGATTAGTAAAAGGGTCAGAATTAAAACCTGCAGCTACTGCAGCCCATCCAGGTCTGGAGTTTGACACCCCTGCTCTATCCCATCTGATAGGTTTTAGGATATTTTAGTACATGCATGTTAAGGGGTTCAGTTAGACTTTACCTAAATAAAATAAATCACAGACATTTCTATTCTTTAGTTGTCCAAAGCAAGGATATTTTTTTATTTACACACATAGACCCTATGTTTGTGTATGTGTGTTTTGCTTATTTGCAAGCAAGTCTTTTAAAGAATTTGCATGACCTTTAGTGCCTCACACCTTTAGTTAATATGTATCTCATTAATGCTGATTAGACTCTTAACAACAACTCTGTTTTCGGATAAACATCCTTGAGAAATCTGCAAGTCCATTTAGGACTGTACTTGTCCAAACCAAAGAAGCTGACACAAGCTAAAATTTGTTTCATTTCCTTCTATTTAGACTTAAACTTATTAATTAAGTAAAGATATATAAGCATGATTGTTAAATATAAAGGTGATATATATATATAATAAAATTCAAATGCATAAAGTAAGTTCTTTTCCATTAGCTTGAGAATCCTATCTCGCTATTAATTATTTCTATGCTAAGCACTGCCAGTGTAATGATGCAGACCTGTCAGGTGTGCTATTCTCAAAAATAAGATTGAATGAGTAAATGTACTATTTTTCCAATGAGTTATTACTTGACCACCAATAGCATGTTAAATACTAAGCATGTAACCTGCTGCACCTGCACACAGGCCCCTGGGGGAGTCCCATAATTTCCCAAGCCATCCCAGAATCTTTCAACCAGACCCCTACACATGCAATGTTACGTTTTCAAGGCAGGTTGTTACGAGGCACAATTGGCTGGGTAGGATCAAAATTGGGAGAGTCTGTTAAAGTAAAAGTGTATGAAAAAATTTAGAGGTTATAGGTTTTGATCTGGAATCACAAAGTATTTAGTGACATAATGGCTTTCTCTTAAAAAAAAAAGACAGTACAGCTGTTCAGTCTCACGAAACTATTACAAAAAAGGTTCATTATGCCATGTAATCTGCATTTTAAAAACTGTAAAAAACTTTAAAAACTGAAAATCTGCATACAAGAAATCTTCCTCAAAGTTACAAAAACCCATGGAAGTAAGATGAATTTTAAACTAAGGGGGTGTTTAAAATACAGCAAAAATATTAAAAATCATAGTTAATTGTACTGAACTACACTGATAACCATTAATTGTTGTGAATGAAGCACTGCTCAGTTGTCCAAAAGAATAAGATAACCGGTGGCATCACTTTTAAAAAGATGTTCCCCTTTAGTGCATAATACAGCATGTTGAGCTGCATTTAGCATATATATCGTCCTATATGTGTGTAGTGTAGAAGGAAAATTTTTTATATTAGCATAGAGAATAGCAAATTAACATAAAGAGCAATAAAAAGTAATTAAAAGCTTCTAAAATATTAAGATTAAGCATAAATTAGAATGTTAAGCAAATATGATAGGTCAAGCAAATAGTTAACCAAAAATCAGTTATATTGCATTATTTTTTAAGCTTACAGCAAAATATCTAGTCTGGGAAAGAACAGAAATTGACACATCAAAACCAGCTTCGGACAGGATAAGAGTTTGAGAACACCTGTGATTCAAGGCTAGGAAGCGATAACACAGAGAAGATGGCTCTGGAAGACATGTAGAAAGACCAGCTGGATTGGTGAATCAGCAGAAAGGAACAAAAGGCTTTTGCTGTAACCAAGGTCACACTGACATAATGCATGAAGAGAAAATCTTAGTAAATTCAGGCATTAGCAAAAATATTAAAAGAATATATTAGAACTTAACTTTAGTGTAGAAATTAAGACAAATCAAGCATGCCAAGCAATGATTAAATGAAAGCACATACTATATTTCTTTTCAATTAAAGCTTAAGCTTCAGGTCACTATTATAAAAAAGTTTGGAAGGTTTAAGAAAGGAAATAATGAGAGGAAACCCATATATGGAATTGAAGCCTTGGCCAGCTAGAGAAAATGGGAACAGCATAGAAAAATAAAAATACCATGAGGGGGCCAGTGATAGGAAAGTAAGGAGATAATAAGGGTTCCCATGGGAACTCAAGGTTCGGCCGGATAGGAGTAGAAGGGAGTCTGAGAAGACGGGCAAAAGAGCTCATTCGAGCGAGGTCAGAAAAGATAGGAAATGACATAAGAAAAGCCCAAAGATGGTAAGAGGAAGCCATCCACCCAGTCTAAGACCAATCAAAATAAGCTGAACAGACACCAAGAGGAATAATGGACAGTAAAACCAGGTGCAGAATGAGCTAATCGAACGAGGTCAAAATGATAAGAAATTGTTATAAAAACTTCAATTGCTGTAATGTTCGGGGCTCAATCTCATTCGGCCGAATTGGGTTGAGTCCGTGTGGTTGATTTATTGCAATAAAGCCTTAAAACTTTGTCTGTCTATCTCGAGTCCTAATAGCATTTATTTTTAGGTAAAAAGCCTTCTGATGATGAATTTTTCACCACGACAATAGTGGCCATTGATAATTTTCTAACAATTAGCAATAATTTTTTGTATATGAATATGGGCACTTGTTAAATTTTTGGTTTCACTATTTGAGCAAGTCTACAAGCAAAAAGCTCCACACTGTGATTTGTAATGACAAGTGCAGAGCAGCTGCCTTTCGTGGTGCATGCAACAATCAAGAATTAGTCACAGAAAGTGAAGTAAATTTTTATTCTACATAGCAATACCTACACTTGAGTAGATTTTTTTTAGTACTTTTTCCATCTCTGGATGTCTGAAGAGCTTCACTCTGGACTAGTTCCAGACACATGTATGCCATAATGTGAAAAAATACATTTGACTGCAAAAATACCAAACTTATACTTTAAATTTAAAGATATATTGTTTTTTCCCATATAACTCATGCTGTGCACAACTCTTTCTCTTTCTTGGGTTCTTTTAAAAAAAGGCATATGGTACTTCAAATGTGCATTATATACCTTTAGCCCTATTCAGACTGGATGCACTTTCAGGACATTTGTCTGTAAAGTTACTGTTACCATACATATGAAAAAATTGCTGAGATAGGCATGCCTTCCACTGTAACACAAAGTCGTCACCTCAGAACAGACACACTCGTTGTAGTTATGTAATTATTGCTCTTCCCCATAATAAAAAAATCATGGTGGCAACTAGAGTAAGGAAAGGCAGATACTGGAGAAGGGCTGTGCCTCATCTACTATAGGTATGGGGTGACCACTGTTTCCAAAACCAGTTTGAGAAAACATTGCACAACCATTTGGTTTGAGAGGGAATATTTGAGAGAATGTGTGAGAGAAATGTCCAACTGCCAAGGAGTATTTTAGAGACTGGTCAAAACACCAAGAACGTTTAATGTACAAAGATGTTTTGATATTGGTTGCACAGAGTGTGGACATATTCTTTGACTGCCTCCTTTTTTTCCATGAAAACCTCTAAAATCAAAGGGGAAATATTGTTTTCACAGAAAGTGATGATGTTTTGCTGTTGATTCACGTGGGACTAGTTTAATACAGGTTATTCTTTATGCACTTTTTATAGAAGGTAAAAGGCTTCATAATCTTTATTAAGACATGAATGCACAGCCCAAACAAAATTACTGACATGAACATTTCACACAGGATTATGGTCCTCTGGTAATAATTACTTTTCCTGATCCCTGGTGTAAAACTAGTCCATTCTGAATAGGACTTTTGTGATAGCCTTTGTCAGATTATACTTCACAATGCAGGCTATTATCACCCAAATTCTTTATTGGCCTTTTTAATCATTTCAGTACACCACCTGTTAATAGAGAGTGACCAGTCCTTTGGGATCCCAAAATTCATTTCTGAAGGTGTACTTTCCAACTTCAAATTCCCTAGTGTGTAATAAAATCAAATTACTTTTATTTCTACAACCAAGAATATATATGCATGCCTGAACACATTAACTTTAATTTGCTAGATATTTGGCCAGTCTGTCTGTATTGCATTTGCAAATCTATATTCTTTTGTGTCTATTTTGACATTGTCACGGAAAATTAAAATAAACAGCACCCTTTGAGACCCAAATTCTGAATCATGTGAACTAAGAAACTGGGGTTTGTTCCTTGGTTTTATTTACTTTCCCTTTTTAAAAGTCATATGATTTTGATTTTTTTTCCCTTCTTTATAAAACGGTATATTTGTAAAACATTAACTACTCTATCTAAATGTTTGCTGAAAGTATTTTCATAGCACTTTAGAAAATAGCTGCTTTATTGTTTTTAATGAGTTATTTAGTAAGTGACATATTAAAATAACTGGCCACATTGCCTTTTTTGTATCAAAAATAAAAAAAACATTGGCTAGTTTTCACTCTTCACCAATCTGAAACAGTTTGCAATCTCCCAATGATGTTTTAATGTTTTTTATGGACCAACATCTTTGAAGAAAGAATAAGTTTTCAGAGAAAGCACAAAACCAGAACAGTCTATAATACTTTTTATTAAATTACAGTGGACAGAATCAGCTGAATAGTTTATGTAGAACTATATGGAAGAAATGTTGGACTAGGAGTGTGAAATGAAATGAAATGTTGCATTTCTTTAGTCATTTTTTGTTAAACAGTTTGATGAGTTAAAATGTGTTTTGCTTTGAGCAAATTTAAAATGAAAAAATGTACTGTTCCTTCTAATGTTGACTCTTTCAAAAAGTCTTTACAAAAAGTACCATAACAGATGTACAGTACATGTCCCACAGATTTTTCTTAAAGATGAAAAATCATCAGTGCATTTAATTTCTTTTTCCATAGCACTGGAAACAGAAGTTATATTTTTGTCATTTCTTCTTTGAGTGATTTTGTAGAACATTAGAACTTTAGAAAGATTTGGACAAGAACAGGCCATTCAGTCTAACAAAGCTCGCCAGTCCTATTCACTTAATTCCTCCAAAATAACATCAAGTTGGGGTTTGAAGGTCCCTAAAATTCTGCTAGGTATCAATTTACTTTATATCTTATTTCATATGTCTTTGGTTCTCTAATATTTGTGTGAAATTTGCCCTTAATAAGTTTCTAACTGTGTCCCCGTGTTCGTGTTGAAATCATTTCAAAGTAACAGTCTTGATTCACTATATTAATTCCCTCATCATTTTAAACACTTCAATTATTTCTCCTCTTAATCTCCTTTTCCTTAAACTGAACAGCCTCAGCTCTTTTAATTTTGTCTCATAACTCATCCCCTGCAGTCTTGGAGTGAGCCTAGTCGCTCTTCTCTGTACTCTTTCTGGCTTTTCTTTGTTATTATTATTAATATGCATTTGACTGACACCTTTATCAAAGGTGATTTAAAGATTAGATTAAAATAAATGAAATGCTTAACATACATATTTTACAATTAGTGAACAGGCAGGTAAAGTGACTGACTCATAATATGCCTGTGCAGTAACTATTATGAAAACTGTATTTTTTCCCCAGCTGTTTTATCACATTGTTATTCCTTCCTGTCATGTCCTACTGATAAAAGCAAAAACCTTCAACTCATCAACATAACACTTGTATTTAGATGCCAGATGTGCATCCTCTGTGAGAAGACAGTCAAGGCATAGCCAGCAGAGAGGCCAGGTGTTTGCAAAGAGACATATGCAGTGAAGAGAGTCTGCAGGAGAGGAACGTAGCGCAGAAAAGACGAGAGAAGAAGAAACTGGGCAAACATGACGGACCTGTCACTAGGCCCATACTTCATAAAACACATTCTGGTATTTCACTTTTTTTGTCCCTAATGTAACACTCATTTTTTGTAAGTCACCTTTCCTTAACAATGATTCTCAAGTCCTTCTCAATTTCAACGTTCCAGAGAGAATCAGAAGCTGAATGTAAGTGAAAAGCAATGAGTATATAATGGAATAACAGCATCTTCTTTCTTTCATGGATTGCTAATGTTGCATGGGGGGTTACTATTACAGTGATGTGTAATAGTAAAATTAACTTTAGATATAGATTCAATTGCTTGTACACTGAAGTGTTAACATTCAATGCCAGAAGCAGAAATGCTGTTTAATTGCTTGACTTCCTTGAAACAAGTAAGTACTGCTAAGTAACAGAACACACTTGGCATCCCATTTATAGAGAATTTGAATATCTCCAAAGACCTTGACGAAGTTAATCTAAATGCATGTAGCCTCCAGGAAGTTAAGTTATAGTGTAGTTTTATGTATATTTTATGTATATATCTTTTTATATCTGCAATATCTGTATATATCATTGTTGGTGCCAGAAAAAAAAATTAGCAGGGGGATTAGGTTTTCACAGTTTTGGGTGGTGATGTGTTAATACAGTACAATTAAAACCCATAGTAGTTTTTAATGTATCTTAGAGTATATGTGCAACAGAGTAAACAGAATTGTATTCTACACAATGTACTTCTGCAGGTTAGCAGTGCTGCTCAATAATCCAGAAGTCAAACAAGCATAATGTGGCATCCATAATCACATGCAAACATGCAGATAAAAACCCAACACACAGCTTGGAGTATACCTTTCAGTATAATGTCACATCGTAAAATAAATGAAAATTATAATGTAAAGACATAAAAACTCAAGAATATCTTTTCTGTAGCCTAGACTAACAGTAAATGCAGCAAGCAACTCTACTAAAATGTCATTAATCAACTAATGACTTAATATTTAGGTATCACAATATTACAGAAAGTAAAACTGCACCAAGGTAAGAAAGATACCATTAGAAGAGTTGAAGTGAATAACTTTGTGAAGTAAATCTCTACCACAGTCATGTGACAAAAATCACCCTGCATTGCTGGACAGGAAAACTGTCATGTTTTCACATTTTTCACTAAATAGTAATTTTTATTCAGATTATTTTTATTATGTAAAATTTTGTTTTATAAATTGCAAGCATGACAATGTATATACATATATAAAAATGTTTTTAAGGATTCTTGTTGGGGGACAAACTTTATTAGATGAGTGGTGCCTGACCCACGCAGACCCCAACGGTGATATATATACTGTATGTATATATATATATTTGGCTTATATCAAAAATAACTTTTTGTATAATTTATTTAGAAAAGAAAACATAAAGAAAATAGTGCACAATTGGAAGCAGTAGTAGTACTGTCATATGTACGGAGTGCAGTAAAATTCTTAATTGAATGTCCAACAAACATGCAACACACTAACACTCACTGGCACCATGATAAAATATAAGGTGTTAAAATGCAAAACTTCATTTTGATTAAAGGAAAGCACAAATTATCTTACTTCAATTACTCCTTTTCCCCTGATATCTCAGCCTTGTGTAAAAACTGTTAAGTCTGAGCACTGAAAAAGATTGTGAAACTGGTAAGATAAGTAGGGGAGAACAGCACAATATTTTGTACGTGTTTAGTTTGATATGCTGTGTTTTTTAGAGTGAATGACCTCCCAAAGAGCAAAAGGAACAATAACTTACAGCCCATTGAGAATATTCATTATAGAGCACAGTTATTTATTTATTTGCTCTTGTTGGTGTTGCCGGTGTTCCCAGAAGGAGGTGTTTCATCTCGCAGGGCACTCTGGATATTATCGAGAGGAGTTGCAGTGCACGGCTTGAAGGCAACTCCAGTCTGTACCAGGAACTGAGAATGACGGCTGCAAGGGCTCTGAGGGCTGATAAGGAGGCATTTGTTAGAGGAATCTGTGAGCAAGTTACACACCATCTAAGGTCTAGTGACCCACATCCTGCTTAAAGAGGAATCGAAGCATTACGCACATCTGTTCCTCGGAGAGTTGCAGTCAGGGCAGCTGATGGAATGGTCCTTATGGATGACACTGCAGTTGTGACCCGCTGGGCTGGCCACTTTGAGCAGTTGTTTAAATCCGATCCTCCGGTTAGGATGTTGGATATCTTTGGGTCCACGGTTCATGAGGGTGATCCTCCAAATAGCTGTAAACCACCCAGTCTCACTGAGATTGCACAGGTGGTCAACCATCTTATGGTAGGGAAGGCTGCAGGGATCTGTGGTATCCAGGGTGAACTTCTCCAGGCTGGTGGTGAGGCTGTCCTCCTGGCATTGCAAGCAGTGTTTGCTTTAATTTGGGAGACTGGTGTCATCCCAACTGACTAGAAAACGGGACTTGTTTTTCCTATCTGGAAAGGGAAGGGTGATCGCTTGGATTGAGGCAAGTAAAGGGGGACAACACTGCTTTCGGTGCCGGGTTAGGTCCTTGCTGGGGTCGTCCTTAATAGAATCTGTGATCATTTTCTCACCTACCAGCAACTGGAGCAGTCTGGTTTTATGCCTAAGAAGTCTACCATCGAGTGCATCCTGGCACTGAGGATTCTCATGGAGCAAAAACACAAAAATCAGCAGAGTTTCTTTGCAGTCTTTATCGATTTTCATAAAGTGTTCAACTCAGTTGATCGAGCTGCCCTGTGGGATATTCACATGATCCCCTCAAGGTTGCTGGATATCATGGCCAGCCTGTACACTGGTAATGTGAGTGCTGTGCAGAGTGGGGGCAGAGCCTCTGTGTTTTTCTCAGCTGATTCTGGGGTTCATCAGAGGTGTGTTCTTTCTCCTACTCAGTTCAATGCTTGCATGGACTGGGTATTGGGCAAGGTCATGGGGTCCAGTGGCTGTGGGGCATCTGTTGGCGATGAAAGATTCACTGATCTTGACTTTGCCGACAATGCTGTTATCTTCGCAGTGTCAATGGAGGCTTTGATCAGAGACAAAGAGAGACTGAGCAAGGAGCCTGAGTGTCTGGGTTTATAAATGTCCTGGATAAAAACCAAGATCCAGGCCTTTAATGACTTCTTAGGCACAGCCATCAGCAGTGTGTCTGTCTGCAGAAGGAATGTGTTGACCATGTCAGAGGTTTATTTACCTTGGCAGTGACATTAATGTCTCTGGTGACTGGTGAAGTCAGTAGTCAGATTGAGAGAGCATGGGGGTTCATGAGGTCACTGGAAAGGGGTGTGTGGTGCTCCCGATATCTATGTAAAAGGAGGGTGGTCCATGTCTTTAGAGTTCTGGTACTATCTGTCTTGCTATATGGTTGTGAGACATGGATCTTATCCAGTGCCTTGAGGCAAAAACTGGACTCCTTTGGTATTGTGTCTCCTCAGAGAATCCTTGAGTACCGCTGGTTTGGCTTAATGTCAAATGAGTGATTGCTCATGGAGTCCCAAATGAAATACAATACCTGCATTGTGAAGGAGCATCAGTTACGGCACTACGGCCATGTGGCATGATTCCCTGAGGATGATCCGGCTCACAGGATCCTCATTGTTGAGGACCCAAGTGGCTGGACCAGGCCAAGGGGATGTCCACTTAACAGCTGGCTACAGCAGATAGAGGGACATGTTTGGAGGGTGGGACTGGACCCTGTGTCTGCCTGGGGGGTTGCCAACCAGGATCCCGAGCTGTTTCATCATGTGGTGAATGCGGCAACAAGCTGTACCAGTGCATGCTGCCCAACCTGACCTGACCTGTTCTTGTTGCACCTTAACATTCACAGTTATTGACATTGCATATTATATACTTTATCAATATAATAATCTACATAAACAACAAGAAACATTATTAAACATAACACAGAAAATTAAACAATTCCATTGTAAAGTTGCAACTGAGTCTCAGTATTATGAGTGTAGGCTCCTGTAGATCATTAACATAAGAAACCTGAAGTAGACAGGTGTCTCTTCTACAATGTATAACTTTCACAAACCAATTTATCTGGCAAATGGTGCCACTTACTTCAATGTTCTTGGTGTGTCTTCTTTTCTTATGAATATGAGAAAAAATGTATTGTAGCTGAATGCCACTTTTGAGATGCAAAGATGGATTTCACACCAGGGTAATGAGAGGTTATTGATTATCCTGGCCATGAGGAATAGAAAACAAGAAGAAACTCTCAACCGTACACCACTTAACCATTATACATATTGTAGACACAGCCACTCTCACTCATATTGAGTCGATTTGGAATTGTCAGTTAACCTAACTTGCAAAACCCTGGGATATCAAAGGAAGCTACAGTACAGTTATTAGAGGTAATGACAACATGAGAACCTCACACAGAAAATGCATTTTTGGATATCAGAACCAAGGACTTTAGAGCTGTGAGCCAGCAGAATTAAACATATCAGTAAAGTGATTATTCATTTGTGCAATGTGGCCTACTAAAATAACTTTATTTTAGAATGTTCAGAAGTGAGACATATTTCTCTTGATATTGCATATTCAGTACACAACCTGTGAATCCTTCATATTCATAAGTAATTTTACAAGCATATAAAATGTCACACTCCCCAGAGATGAATTTCCACGTTACTCATGCTTTGTAAGTGTCATTAACACCAAAAGAAGCCTTTGTTAAAGTCTTGCTACCTAAGACTAAATGAGTAGTAGATGCATTTTGCAGGGCCTAAATTAAAGTGTTACCAGAATAACATTTATGCACTAAACCTGAATATAACAAAAATAAATAATAATGATAACCATGCAGATGTAAGTTTTTATCAAAAATGTGATTGACTAATAAGTGAACTTTTCTGAGGTCTTTGTTCCTGTGCCATTTGCCTTGCAGCAGCAATTACTTATTTAAAAAATCATTTTTCTTTGTTAACTTAATAATAGTTGCCAATATTCAAGGGCTAATTTTAATAAGATCTAGTCTTGTCTAATTTTTTTTGGCAAATGGAAGCCTCAGTATATACTGTACTCTCACCCATTATTCAATAATGTGAAAGAAATTGTGCATAGCATTCTAAAATTGTGTTTAATGCATGGAAGTAAATTATGATTTTTTTTCATCAAATTGCAGTAAGTGAAAATGCAATGCTTTTGATTGTTATGAATGTTAGCTTATTATTATTTTTTTTTTTTTTACAAATGAGAATCCCAGATTCATTTTAGCAGGCTGTTTATCATCATTCAACATAAGCACACAATCTTCCACATTATTCAAATATTAACAACAAGTATACCAAAGAAAGATTTAAAACATATTGACAAAATTTAAGCATGAGTAAAAGCAATTGTATTATATGACATCTGCCTCATTTATTCCAAAGTAAGTATTTCATACAGTGTTATATCTAACATATTCATAGAAAGTGGTGAGGTCTCAGACATCTACAGGATTGATTTTCTTTTCATTTTCTCAAAGACTAATGAAACAAATCCAGAATACTGTTAGTAAAATTGTTACTAAGTGATACAATCAGTAAACACCTCTAAGTTATCAATATTCTTAGGGATAATCAGCATCATTACAAGAGAGGTCACCCTTACTATTGATTTCTATTGTTTGTTTGAAGTGATAATAAGCACTGTTAATGGTAAAGGGTTGAGTGATAATATTATTTATGGAAATAGTTGGAAGACATCTTCTAGATTTCATCATAAATGTGATGTTTAGTTAAAGAATTATGAAGGAAAATGTGAAGATGTTACAGAAAATATTCAATTTTGTTAACTGACAAAAGGATGAAAGTAAAGTGATATGATAACAGTTTTTAAAGAAACACAGTACCGATTGGTCCTCACATATCCACAGAATGCAATATAGATCGGTGTAAATTATGCACGGAACTATTTTTTGCAAACATTAGTGTTTTTCACCTAATTTTATATGACATATTATTCTAAACTGCATACAGACTTAACAACTGCTTCAAGAATGTAGGCATTACAAATAAAAATAGTTTATTTACTTTTATTACCTGTGTTATTGTTGATCTGACCGTTTGTTTTTTTGCAAACATTGAAGTTCTACCTTTTTTTTAAATGACATATTGCTCTAAAGTACTTACAAATTTTATGATTGCTCCAGAATACACATATTTTGCAAGCAAGACAAAAAAAAATTATGTAAACCCAGTTTAAGAATGCATTTAATACTATTTATAGGTTTACTAGGTGTGTTACCCAGTACACACAGGAAATTTCTTAAGACGGGTTATAGTGCCATTGGTTAATCAGGTGTATCAGAAGTACCTATACTATGTAACTAAGTACTTTCCTGTACACAATATTTGTAGTTCTTTTTACAAAGGGCGAATTTTATTGGCAGGCAGTGTGGTGTAGTGGTTAAGGCTTTGGGCAAATCCCACTACTGACACTGTCCAACCATGAGCAAGTCACTTCACCTGCCTTTGCTCTAACTGAAAAACAAAAGAAATGTAACCAATTGTATCTGAAATGGTGTAAGTTGGATTGGATAAAGGCTTCAGTAAAAAATAAGTAATAAAATTATTAGGTCACAGGAGCTGCTTAGTCTAGAATATGCCATACACAATTTAGTAAAACATTCCTGTATTATTAAATTAGTTTCCTTTTTTCCTATCGACTTGGCTTTACTTGATGGTTGTTAGAAAACAGAATTTTTACAGGAAAATGTATCCCTTTGAATTGAATAAAACGAAGGTGCTTATAGTGGGTCCACCAGCTAAAGCCCAAATTGGTCTTGGACTTCTCGGCTCTTTCTCTGCCTTTTCCAAACCTCAAGTCCGCAATAGTAACCTCTCTTTTGAGAAACAAGTAAATTCTGTTGTCAAGAGTTGCTTTTTCCAACCTCGTCTATTAGGTAAGATCAAGCCTTTTTTATCTTCTAAAGATCTTGAGAAAGCTACTCATGCTTTTATTTTTTCTCGCCTTGATTATTGCAATTCGCTGTATTAGCTGGTCCAAAATGCTGCTGCTCGCTTTCTGGTTGGGCCAAGGAAGTATGACTCTGTTTCTCCTATTTTAGCTTCTTTACACTGGCTGCCTGTCAGTTTTCAAATTGATTTTAAAATCTTGCTGCTAGTTTTTAAATCGTTAAATGGGCTTGCTCCTGCCTATTTATCTGAACTGTGTGTTTTACACCAGCCATCCAGAGTGCTTAGATCTTCTGGTCAGTTGTCTCTTGTTGTCCCTCGTACCAAATGCAAAACCAAGTGGGACAGGTCCTTTGCAGCTGCTGCCCCTCGCCTGTGGAACTCTCTACCTCATCATATTAAGGAGTCGTCTACAATTGAACAGTTCAAAACAAGATTAAAAACTCACTTCTTTTCACTTGCATTCAGTGACCTTCAGTAATACTGATGGTTTTCCTCTTTGTGATCATATAACATTATTTCTATTTATTATCTATCTTATTTTATGTTCATATATTTTATTACTATTTATGTTTTATTGTTTATTGTTTTTTCTTTTATTCTATTATTGTAAAGCACTTTGGCCGCAGCATTACTATGTTGTTTTAAATGTGCTATATAAATAAATTGACATTGACATTGACATTGACAAACAGGTAATCAGTAGGAGAAATGTGAGTATATATTACTATAATTTTTAGATGTTTATGATTTTTTTTGTTTATGTCATTTACACATTTACATTTCTTTTTGTGTTTTTCATCAGTTTTATGTGGTCCCCTTTAAAGTTCACAGATTTGAATGTACAGTATATGTAAAGAATTTTGGAAAGCAATGGGGTTGAGCATCCCCATTCAAAATATGCAAAACACACATATAAATGAAAGCAATTTTGTAAGGCAAGATAGGGATTACCTTTTAAAGTCTTTAGATGCGAAGGTATATTACAATACAGCAGCTTGTGAGGGACCAGTTAAGTTTAAACTGATGAAATGTATACAGAAATAAAATCTATACAGAACTGAACCAGACATCCAATTTTGAGACCAAAACAACTGGGCTTTGACACTCACTTTTACTTTCACGAATTATACCCAGTTCAAGCATATTCTTCACTTTGCATATTAATTTCCTTGTCATTATCGGAAGATGAAACAAGGGTGGCTGTACTTTAACACTGGGTTCTGTTATGATCTTGTGTTCCACAATTTCTGACTGGCTGGGCATGGCTGAAAAGACATCCAAGTTCCTTCCAATCAGTGACAGCAACTCAGCTTTGTGGATGCCCATCAAATCATCACCAATAATAACCAAGAGACTGACACTGATGTGGCCAACACTGCTTGGGGTTCATGCCACTTTTTCAAAACATTCACATGTAAGATTTGTACGGGCTTTCGTCAGCCAGGAATCCTGACTTTATAATTTACAGGAGACAAACATTTTCCCATAACTGCTGGATCCAGCCACTTCGTCTGATATTTATACAGGTCAGGCGGGATCAAAACCAGTACCTGATCACACTTTTTTAATTCACAATGTTTGCTTGTCTTGTCATAATTAAAAGAGTGAGACAACCAGATCTGACAAATCTCACCCGTGAGTGGCTTTGCAATCCCCTGTCCATTGCTCCAGAAAAATGTCCAACACCACTCGTGGTTGGCGGCCAAATAACAGTTTGAATGGACTCGAGCCGGTGTATGCCTGGGGAGACTCCCAAACAGCAAACAGGAGGAAGAGCAACATGATGTCGCAGAAGGTCAGGTTGTCATGGGCCACCTTTCCGAATCATCTGTTTTAAAGTCTTGTTAAACCGTTCAGTCAGGCCATTCATCTGAGGTTGATAAACAGTGGTGCTCAATTGTTTAATTGCAAGGTTTTCACATAGCTGCTTCATGATGCAGGATGTGAAGTGCATATCCCGGTCAGTTAAAATCTCACGAGGAATGCCAATATGCGTGAATATTTCTGATAAAGCCTTAGCAACAGCTTGGGCATTGGCCTTCCGCAGAGCGGCCACTTCAGGGTACCTTTTTGCATAATCAACCAACACAAGCATGTACTGATAACCATTCCTACCCTTGGGAAGTGAGCCAACAATATCTAACCAAACCCTCTGAAAGGGGACATCCAAAACAGACATCTGTAAGAAAGGAGTCCTAACAGGTCTATGAACGAAAAGAAACTGGACAGTCAGGGCAGACTCTACAAAACTGCTCCCATTAAAATTGTCTTTATATGCCTGCTCAGGACTACCAGCTGCTTGGTCCACCCTTCCCCTATACAATCAGAAATCACCCAATATAAGAAGCAATCTTTAATCAAAAAGTGTGGTATTTTGAAATTCAGGTCCTTCCTCTCCGTATAGTAAGAATCGTTTGAGACTTGTGCTTGTTTAAGTGCAAAGTCTAGGGTGTTGTTGGCCCATTGCAGGTGTTCAACATGGAGTGTCAGTCCCCGCTTCCTCAGAGCAAGTCGCAGCACCATACTCCTTTCCAGTCATTGTTTCTTCAGGGTTTGTAGCTGCTGGCAGGCTTGTGGAGGTTGAAAGTATGACTATCAGGTGAGGGGTCATCCCCTATTTCGCTACACAAATCATGTTCAATCTCTAAGCCAGCTTCTTGGCCGACCTCTACTATGGACAGATGTGCTCTGCAGGTGGCTAGTACACGTAGGAAGGGTATCTGATATGGCAGTCCAAACTTTAACGTTTCTTCCTTTAAATTTCAGAGGGAATAAAATAGTCTTATATTCTTTAACGTCTCCATGAACACAACAAATGTTTATCTGGTCCATCTTTGTGTAGGAAGTTGGCCAGAGCAAGTCACGGCAGACTACACAGGGGTCTCTACCAGAGTCCAACAGGGCTGGTTTTTCATGTCCAGCCAACTTAATAGAGATCTTAAAATTGTCTTTTTCCAACACCCCAGGGGAAACCTTCAAACTACATGCCTGGGCCAAAGTGAAGTCCATTGACTCTTTAGTAGGGACGTGGCACTCCTGAGCCCAATGTCCCGGTTGATCACAGCAAAAGCACCTGCATTCAATCTCAGCTGTGGAGTTCCTACAATAGTGCCTTCTGATTGTGGTGTTGATTTGTGTGCCTCCAGCAGTGGTGTTGACCACTCTAGGAGCTTGGAGCCTGGGTCTGAGCAGGAGAAACCCAGAGCAGGGTGTGGCAGCAGACTTCTGTCTGAGGAAAAGTGAGGATGAGGTGGAGGCAGAGACTGTGACCCATAACTGCAGTGGTTGAACATCGAGAGGGAACGAGATGGCTGGGTCAAAGTCAATGCCAAAGTTAGGATATCCCCTCTGTTTCTATCCCCTGTCTGTGGGTCAGGTCTAGCAGGGAGACACACTGGGTTGTCCGAAGGAGCCATCTTCACTAGCGCATCTGTGCAATGGGCCAGGGCAGGGGTATCTGCCGAAACCTCATCCAGCTATGGTGGGACCAGAGTATTGTGCATCTGCTGAGGATCCAGTGGTGCAGGACCCCACCCCTAGTACCATGTGACATGTGAGTCACTGTTTTACACTCAAGAGAAGATGTTGAGTCCAAAGGCTACAAGAAAACTAGCTTTATTCCAATCAAAACAGGAACAGTCAGGATATTTATTCAAAGAGGAGCCACCACTTTAATACACACAGACACAGCAATGGGGTCAGGTCAGTGGCTGGGTTATAATGTTCAATGTATCACTCATCGGCCGACAGACGTATTACACGGGGAGGCTGTGAACTTGCAGTTGTCTTGGTGGTGCTGTGAACCTGCAGTTGCCTCGAAGACAGGCAAAAAACCCTTGACAGATGTGTCAGTCGCTTTTCAGTTGCAGCACCATTGGGGAGGGTCTCAAAAGAGCTCAGAAATCTCACAACATGAATATGCTTATCCTAGAACATTTGGAAATTACTATCATTACTGATTCCTGATATCATACATACAATATGATTACATTTAATTTCTGTAACATTATACAATTTGCTGGTAGGTTATCTAGAAAGTAGAGATTACTATTACGTTTTGATTAATCAAACTCAATGACTATGAGATGTTTTGATTTATGACACAATACATGCATAATTATGAAAAAAGGTATATTATTTTATGTAAACCTGAATGTGTATACAGTAATCCCTCGCTATATCGTGCTTTGACTTTCGCGGCTTCACTCTATCGCGGATTTTATATGTAAGCATATCCTAAATATATAACGCGGATTTTTCGCTGCTTTGCGGGTTCTGCGGACAATGGGTCTTTTTACTTCTGGTACATGCTTCCTCAGTTGGTTTGCCCAGTTGATTTCATATAAGGGATGCTATTGGCGGATGGCTGAGAAGGTAACCAATCAGAGCATGCAGTTAAGTTCCTGTGTGCTGACTGGCTCAGCGATGGAGCGCCGAATTCTTCTGCGACATTAACCAGGAAGTCTCGTCTTGCTCAATCAGCATCAACGTGTTTCGCTGTGTAAAGAGTTAACTTTTGTGTTCTTTTGTGTTTATCTTTGTGCGTAGTCAAGCCCTTTGTTACGGCTCCAAAACGATCTGCTCCTGCTACTGCTTCAGTTATGTTAAAGGAAGGGGATCTCATTGTTGGTGAGTAACCATAATTAATTTTCTACTTACAGTACTTAGTACATGTACGTATGTTTAGTGTCACTGTACACACATTTACTGTAAACAATTTTTCTTGCATTGTACGTATTTATTGCTGGTGGCCTGTCTATTGTATTGTCTGTAACATATGTGATATCGGAGATGCTTGATATCTTTAAAATAATATTTAGGTTTTACTGTATATAAACAGTGTGTTTACATACATAATTTCAATGAATCTTACCTAATATCTAAGAGAATACAAAGGGTTTATGCTGTATAACTGTGCGGGGAATATTTATAAACAGTGTGGGAGAGTTTATAAGGGCTTAAAATATATAAAAATAACCATACAAACATATGGTTTCTACTTTACGGATTTTCACCTATCGCGGGGGGTTCTGGAATGCAACGCCCGCGATCGAGAAGGGATTACTGTAGATGTAAAATTGAATTTTTATCTGTGGGGGACCAGAGCTTATCGTAGCAACATGACATACAATTCCAGAGTCATTACAAAATTTGCTGGTAACATCATAGACTTGGTCACCAAAAATTAGATGACCAGGATAATAGTGGTACCAGGATAATAGTCTTTCCCTTAATATCTGCAAAACCAAGAAGATATTTCAATATAGCAAGGAGAGGCAGGCCATACATTAGTGGGGATATTGTGGAGAGGGTCAGTAGCTTTAAATTTCTTGGAGTCACTGTGACTAATATTGGCAACCACATCTTGCCTATTTTCAAGAAGACTCACCAATGACAACAACATTTGTTTATATAGAACGTTTTCATACAAATGATGTAGTTCAAAGTGCTTTACAAGATGAAGAAAGAAAAAAAAAAAAAAAGAAAATAAAAAAAAAAAAAGAAAAAATACAAAAATAAAATTAGGCAATACTAAATAACAAAGAATAAAGGAAGGTACGATGGCCAGGGAGGACAGAAAAAAAAAAACTCCAGATGGCTGGAGAAAAAAAAACCAAAATCTGCAGGGATTCTGAGGCCACAAGACCACCCGGCCCCCACTAGGCATTTTACCTAACATAAATGATCTCAATCAGTCCTTATAGTTTTCAGGCTTCACTTGGAAGAATTAGACGATGATGGTCATGTGGACCTCTAGCCTTCAATCCATCAATGTAGGGACTGCATGGTGCTTTGAACAGGTGGTGGTGGCGCAGATTGTTACCACCGAAAACCAGAAAAAAAAAAAAACAGCAGAGAAAGTAGGGGTTAGAATGGATTTCGGAGCCATGCAAAAATTGATAATTAAATACATAAGAAGAATATCAGGATTACATTAGAAGGAAGCTATTAGTCTGGCAAATTTCTCTCGGTAAGCTATTCCAGATTTTAGGTGCTTTAGGCTGCCTCACCACTTCTTTTAAGTTTAGCTCTTGAAATTATAAACAAACACAAATTTGAAGATCTAAGGTTATGATTTGGAGTGTAAGGTGAAAGGCATTCCGAAATATAGGATGGAGTGAGATTATTTAAGGCTTTGTAAACCATAAGCAGTATTTTAAAGTCAATTCTAAATGACACAGGTAACCAATGTAGTGACATCAGAACTGGAGAGATGTGCTCAGATTTTCTGTTCCTAGTTAAGATTCTGGCACCTGCATTCTGCACTAGTTGCAATCGATTGATGTCTTTTTTTGGGTAGTCCTGAGAGGAGTGCGTTACAGTAATCTAGTCGACTAAAAACAAAAGCGTGAACTAATGTTTTAGCATCTTGCCAAGTTATAAGAAATCTAACTTTTGCTACATTGCTTAAGTAAAAAATGTTGTCCTAGTAATCTGATTAATATGTGATTTAAAATTTAGGTCAGAGTCAATAATTACCCCTAAATTCTTTACCGCTGTCTTAGCTTTTAAGCCTACTTCATGCCAGCAAAGCAGCGGGTCCAGATGGAGTATCACCACGACTGCTGAAGGCCTGTGCACTGGAACTAAGGAGTCCTCTACAGCGCATCTTTAACCTGAGCCTGGAACAGGGGAGAGTCACGAGGCTTTGGAAAACATCTTGTATCACCCCAGTCCCAAAGGTATCACGTCCTAGTGAGCTGAATGCCTTCCGGCCTGTCGCTCTGACGTCACATGTGATGAAGACCATGGAGTGGCTGCTACTTCACCACCTGAGGCCACAGGTCCGCCGCGCCCTCGACCCTCTGCAGTTCGCATACCAGGAGAAGGTGGGGGAGGAGGATGCCATCATCTATATGCTACACCGATCCCTCTCCCACTTGCACAGAGGCAGTGGTGCTGTAAGAATTATGTTTTTGGACTTTCTAGCGCCTTCAACACCATCCAGCCTCTGCTCCTTAGGGACAAGCTGACAGAGATGGGAGTAGATTCACACCTGGTGGCATGGTTCGTGAACTATCTTACAGACAGACCTCAGTGTGTGCGTCTCGGGAACTGCAGGTCTGACATTGTGGTCAGCAACACAGGAGCGCCGCAGGGGACCGTACTTTCTCTGGTCCTGTTCAGCCTGTATACATCAGACATCCAATACGACGCAGAGTCCTGCCATGTGCAAAAGTTCGCTGATGACACTGCTATTGTGGACTGCATCAGGAGTGGGCAGGAGGAGGAGTATAGGAAGCTAATCAAGGACTTTGTTAAATGGTGCGACTCAAACCACTTACACCTGAACACCAGCAAGACCAAGGAACTGGTAGTGAATTTTACTAGGCCCAGGCCCCTCATGGACCCCGTGATCATCAGAGGAGACTGTGTGCAGAGGGTACAGACCTATAAATATCTGGGAGTGCAGCTGGATGATAAATTGGACTGGACTTCCAATACTGATGCTCTGTGTAAGAAAGGTCAGAGCCGACTATACTTCCTTACAATAAGATGCTGCAGATGTTTTACCAGACGGTTGTGGCGAGTGCCCTCTTCTACGCAGTGGTGTGCTGGGGAGGCAGCATAAAGAAGAAGGACGTCTCACGCCGGGACAAACTGGTGAGGAAGGCAGGCTCTATTGTAAGCACGGAGCTTGACAGGTTGACATCCATGGCAGAGCGACGGGTGCTGAGCAGGCTCCTGTCAATCATGAAGAATCCACTGCATCCACTGAACAGTGTCATCTCCAGGCAGAGGAGCAGCTTCAGCGACAGACTGCTGTCACTGTCCTGCTCCACTGACAGACTGAGGAGATTGTTCCTTCCACACACTATGCGACTTTTCATTTCCACCCGGGGGGTTAAACGTTAACATTATTCAAAGTTATTGCCTGTTTTTACCTGCATTTTTATTACTCTTTAATTTAATATTCTTTTTTGTACCAGTATGCTGCTGCTGGATTATGTGAATTTCCCCTTGAGATTAATAAAGTATCTATCTATCTATCTATCTATCTATCTATCTATCTATCTATCTAT
>JANRMT010028174.1:120668786-120703535 GCA_026402145.1 Polypterus bichir lapradei | reverse complement strand
TATCTATCTATCTATCTATCTATCTATCTATCTATCTATCTATCTATCTATCTATCTATCTACATACCGAGAGTTTTTACTCTCAGGTCATATGAATACAGCTGCTCATTAAAACCATATTATTACTGACAACTGCCTGAACATACAGTACATGTGGTTCGTGTGTGTGTAACTATTTTGAATTTCATGTTTATAGGTCTATAGTGTTATCGTTGTCATGTGTACAGGGCATATGAGTAAGGGAAAGTATTTTTTATGTTTCAAAATCCTAACACCACTCTTGTTTCATGAAAATTGTTCTATGCTTCTTGTTCTTATAATTTTAAGTGTTGACTTCTCACTTTGCTTTTTGAAGAAAAAAAATTAGATTTAATTGGAGTCATGGAGCAAAGTTCATTTATAAAATGCATTTTCTATATTTTGGGAGAATGAAAATAGGGTTTGTTCCTTAAACTATTTTAAGGAACTGAAATACCTGTATCCTTGTCAGACCTAGCCAAGAAAGGGAATTATTACATTATAAATTAATATATTTAAATGTTTCTTTACTGGAGGGAAGCATTTTCCGATATTTTACTTTATGAAGTCACTTATACAGTAATACCTAAATTTATGTGACTTCTTTCATCAGCATTTGAAAGCTATCAAAGAAATATCTTTATGTACTTGTACTTATGTTGCAGTTAATGTGATGTTATTGTGTTTTATAGCTGTTGTAATGTGAATTCTTATAAAGATTGCTAAAACTTCCGAAAACAAGCTTTTATTCTGTTCTCTAGTAGTTGTTCTGAGCACATTAATTTATGCTAGTGATTTTTTTTTTTTTTTTTTTTTTTGTGACTGTTTGATTAGAAATGATTAATTCTAGCAAAGAAATTCTAGAAAGGCAGTTAAGTTATGTCAAACAGGAGAGGGGCAGTGACATGTGTTCAGTTCAGCTGATTAACATGTACCAAGATGGAACTACAATATTTAAGCAGTAAAAATAGAACTGTTTAAATAAATTATTTTTTTCACTATTTAACAGAGTTGCTCTTGCACTGTTTCCTATTACAAATGTTTTTCCAGGAAGCTTGCCATTTGAATGAGGGCCCATTATAGCCCAGAAGGAGATGAAAACTCTTTTCAGACAGAAGACAGTGAGTAGAATATTAAAAAAAAAACTTGCAATGCAGGCACCCTTATGCATATATAGATAATGATTTCAATGCTTAAACATTGGCCCCTTAAACATTTTAAAATATCTGCAGCTTTTAATATTCTATACCATTTAATGTTATTTTTTTCTTTTACTGCTGCTAGAGCCTTAAATCAGACATAATCTATTAGCTATTCTGCTAAAAAAGGGTCTTTAAAAGTGTCTTATGTGTGGACTTCCTAATTAAAATTTCATCCACTACTGTTTTCTTACAGTACTTTAACCTCAATGCTGCCAGGATAGGCTCCACAATCCAATGGCCTTTAATATGAGAATGTTATGTTATGTGGCTGGGTATGGGAATGACAGCTCAGGATTACCGCAAAGAAATTTTGGGACACTTACCGGGTAGTCCCTTTTATTGTCCACAGACAGAAAATCAAAGATTTAACAAAAATAATGCTCAATGGCGTGTGTCCCTTCAGTAGGGAATTCAAAGTAATGGAGGAAGGTAGTTGCTTTAGAGGAGCTCTGTCCAGCGGGTTGCTCTGGCCAGTAATGATACCTCCTTCCAGGACACCCAGATTGAGCAGAAGGGGTGGGACTAAATGCCTTTACTGGGTGGCTTGCTGGCACTGTGGGGAAAGAAGGAAATGACAGTCCGTGATGGGAAGGTGTACCCACCCTAATCTGTAGGGCGCTCTTTGGAGATGCCAACATGTGAGAAAACCCTTACAAGTTCCCAGGCTATAGTCTTGGAATTAGCCATACAGCAGGTTATGTCCTCTGGGTACTGGGAGGCATAGTCTAACAGGACATGGATATATCTGTGTCCCTTAGCTAATGGTTCAAGCGGCCCAACGATATCCATACCGAGCCACTTGATGGAAATGTCAGTTATAGGCAAGAGAACAGGAGAAGCATGTTCCCGGTGAGGTACAGTATCTGGGTCAAGTGGCATTCTGGGTAGGACCTGCAAAAGTGTTGCATCTCTTCATGAACACCGGGCCAACAGAAGTGTGCCATGATGCGCTCCAGGGCTCTTTCAGTGCCCATATGCACCCCCAGGAGGAGAGTTTGGAACAAATTACATTCCTCCTGGCAATATGGCCGAGGGACAAGGAGTTGGCTCTGGGTGCCAGCCTGGTTTTCCACCTCCCCAGTAAAACAGTAAAGGAAAAAGTGAGGAGCGGATGCCATGGACCTGTTGGTAGGCTGTCCATCGATTACAGTGATTACATTCCTTGCATGCTTCAGGGAGTTGTCATTCCACTGCTTGAGCTTAAATGATGCCAACTGGTTGCCAAACCAAAGCTGAAGTTAGGCACTTGGGTCAGGGGTGGTACCCAGTGACCTGAAGAGGCTGTGGGCCAGGGAGGGTGGTTCTGTTATAGTGGGTTTGACTTCCCCCTGGCCAAGATCTGTAAGATTAAATTGGGCGGTAGCTATCGTATGCCTCAGCTCACCGCACTGGTAGCACCAGAGGGGCAGAGGTGATTGTTCCCTCCTCCTTGGAGGTATGTCAGTGTTTCTGGTTGTCATCTCAGCCTTTGTGGCTCAACCAGGGCTGGAGCTGTGTCATTCTTTGTGGCACTCAGTCTGTCTGGTGGTGCAGTGGCATTCTATGATCTTTACCAGCGCCTCCGTGTCTGTCCAGTTTCATCTCTGTACAGGGACTAGGTATTCCAGGATGGTGTGGACCAGGAAATTGGCAGCCTTCATTTCAATGATCCACTCAGTTATGACTTCTCCCATTCAGAGCCAGTGAGCCACCCAACTGCAAAGGTCAAAGGTCTGAGCAATCACAGGGCACTCAGCATCAAGCTTCCAGTCCTGACAACACTGGGCCTGGCAAGTAGCAGTGAGCCCAGGATCTCTGTTTTTAGGGTGGGGTAGTTCACAGCGGCCTGCTCTTCTGGTTATTACAGGCCCACTGCACCTCCATGGTTAAGAAAGGGGGAAGAAGATGCCACCACTCTCACTGTGGCCAGCATTGCCAGGTGGCTGTGCACTCAGAAATGAGGAGGTACATTTCCATGTCATCTCAAGACCTCATGAGAACTAGCAACTGTGCAGGCCCTTGTCCCCGGCCTCCCCGGTACACATCAGTGGTCTCTCACCAAGCCTTGGCATTCAGTAGCTTGGTATCTTTAAGCTGTAAGTACATCACTTGGTTTAGGCTGAGGTAGACTGAGGCTGAGACTGAGGTTGGCTGGATCTGCCATGGATCCAGCTTTAAATCCTGCTGACTATGTCACCTGTGGGCGGGTGCAGAAATGATAGCTCAGGATTACAGCAAAGAAATTTTGAGTCACCAACTGGGTCATCTCATTTATTGTCTGTAGACAAAAATTCAAACAAAGACTCAACAAAAATAATGCTCGATGGAGTGTGTCCTTTCAATGGAGAATTCAAAGTAACATAGGGAGGTAATCGCTCTAGCAGCACTCCATCCGAGTTGCTATGACCAGTAATGACACTTCCTTCCAGGACACCCAGGGTTTTAATGGCGGCTGGACCTAAAGAAGGAGAAGACAGCATTAGTGGCAGCTGTGGACACGGCCCGGACACAGACAGACGGACATGTTGTTAGTCACCACCACACGTTTATTTACACCTATTTACAATAATAAAGTCAGTGCACACACACAAACCCCCACACAGTCCTGGCCACACAATGCCTTCTTCTTCGGGCCGCCTCCACGCTCTCCTCTGCTTCGTCCTGCTTCCACCCGACTCCAGCCTCGAATGAAGGGAGACGGCCCCTTTTATTTCATCCCGGATGAGCTCCAGGTGTTTCCCGGCATTCCTCCCTGGACACGCCCCAGTGTGGCGGAAGTGCCGGCTGTTCTCCCGGAAGCTCTCCGGGTGTCCCTGCTCCTCTTCCCCCCAGCACTTCCTGGTGTGGCGGAAGTGCTGAGGTCCAGGGTCCCCAAGGCATTGGGGTGCCCCCTGGCGGTGACCACAGGTCCCTACAGGGTTGGGCTTCCATGCCCTCTACCCGTGGCCTCCAAAGCAACCAGGATGGCGGCCCCCACGTGATCCAGGGCGGGCATAGACCCTCTTCCGGTCTCTCAAGGCGTCCCGACCGGGTCGTTGCCCCAGGCATCCCTGACACAGCGTAAATTTCGTTATTAAATTACTCAACAAAGCCTAACTGTGTGACAGTCATGGAGAAAACATTTTTGTGTATTACTGCTAAAAATAAATGATATAATAAAATATTGCAATTCTGCATCTCCAAGTTCCTGGGTTTGAATATTGCCTCCATTTGTGTCTGTATAGAGTTTCCCTTTGGTTTTTTGTGAGTTTTCCTCTGGGTGCTCCATTTTTTTCCCCTCATACACTGGTTAGAGTAGTGCTAGATTGTAACTTTCCCCCTTATAAGTGAGAGTGATTTGTGCATGAGTCTTCTCTTCAATAGACTAGTGTACTGTCCAAGGTTGGTTCCTTTAGTGCTGGGATTGGCTCACTGAACAGCATTAAGTAGGACTAATGATGGATAATACATTATACTTTGATTTTTCCCCCTGGCAAAAATAAATAAACAAACAAATAAATCAATAAATATGCTCAATCTGAGCCATAGTAAAAGATAACAAATGAGTCCTCCTCCCCAGTTAATATAAATACCTCAAGGTCACCCTTTACGTGTTATGACATGATGTATGAATATTTTTCTGCTCATAAAATATGGCAGGATGTGACCTTCAGACTTCATTAATATGATTTTCTTATTTTCATGTCCCTCATCTCTTTTTTCTCTGACAACTAGGGGCTGTAAAATGATATGACATACAAGTCTTAACAAAGAATTACTGTATGTGTGAAATGTGTAACTTTTCTTTAGCTGTAAAGTTCTAGACCCTTGCTGATCACATCATTGGTCAAGTTGGCCTAAAAGAAAGAAAAATCCATTTTTTGTTTATTTTTAATTTACCAAGTTTTTCTTGTTACTAACAATGTAAAAGGCAATGATTTATATTGGCTCACCTTAAAAGTTAAAAATAAAGTTTTATCCTGTAACTTTATTGTCCAAAATGATATATAGTTTGCATATGGCCTTGCACATGTCAGAGGAGTTTCAGGATTTGTAGGTGTGCAATGATACTGTATATATGAAATCTAACTAATGAATGAACGAGAAAAGCTTCAAGCAGTAGTGCTGCAAAACAAAGTGACAGTTACACAAGACTATTGCTTCTACAAACTATACATCTAAATCAGCTAATAAAAAATATGCATTTTTTAAATAATATTTTTATGGCATATGTGACCCACAGATCTTTGTACTTATTATTCTAGAAGAGAAGAGATTGTAAATGGGCCTGGACAGGGAAAGTTCTTAAAGAAGCAGTGAAAACATAAAATTTTACAATAGTAACTTAAGGGACGGAGTGTGTAGACAGTGTCTACCAGTGGCCAAATGTTAATTGGGTTTCTCCATCCTTATAGAAAACAATAAAAGAGCCCCATCTGGAACAGTATAAAAAACAGGCATATACTGTAGGTGGCACCGAGCTGCCCAAGGGTACCTCACTTTTAAAATGATACAGCATACTCTGGAGTGAAGTGGTTCCAGGAACAGACACAAATACAACCTTACTTTGCTGTATGGCATCACTGACACTAAAAGTAATTACAAGCATGGTCAGAAATTTAAACCTACACAACAAAAATGCCCAGTTGAGTATGAAAATAGCAGATGTGTGGTAAAGGCATGTTTGCAGGAAAAGAGAGAAGTCAGAATTTTGCTGTGGGAAATACCCTTCTCATCTCTGGTAGGTACTTCATTCTTCAGCGTTACTGTAGTATAGTCAGACACGCCAAAAGCAGGAAGGATTTTTGTGTTTATTCTTTTGCTACTTTTCATTCTGTCTTTAGTCATAAAGTATATTCCTAACAACCATGCTATGTTTTCCCTAGATCCCTGTCTACAGTACCAAATAATGCTTTTGTATGGGTGATCAGCATCACATTTTTTTGTTACTTCTTGTGTCTCTCTGCAGTCACCCCTGTTTCTGCACAGTCCTTGTGAGCCAACTGGCCATATTCATGGGTGGTTTTTATTTTTGTTTGAATGCTAATAAGCATGACATTTAGGTGGTCTTGTGTTTCTTTCTATCTAGCAGAAGACCCAATAGTTATCGTTCCATTTTGTCTGTATGGCCAACTGGCCTGAAGCTATAGGCAACTTCCTCTCTCAGTTATGTTTGTATCATCAGCCAATCCCTATTTATACCTCTGCGCTGATCTTTTCTGCTTATGAGTTTAATCATTCTATCCATACCTTAGTGGCAGCTGCCTGATACTTGTTTGACTGAACACTTCACAGATATCTCAACCATTTACAAGCTTTATTTCTATTTATCTGCCTAGCTAACTTACTGAACAGGTAGCTTTAATTTTCCATCATCTGTCTTGGATTGTATCTTGTTTACCTGTTTTATCTCACAGATAAAAGCTTTGTCTGTATTATCCTACCTGTCACCAGCTGTACTAAAACAATTTTGAGCATACAGATTAGACTTTAGCATGTACCATTACTGTATTCCACTCTATTGAGACACTGTATTTATAAATTGACTTTCTAGTTTCCCCCTGTTTTGTAGATGCTCTGGTTTATAATATAACTGTGTGTGAAACATTTTCTGGTTAGGTCTTCTTGTCTTTTTTGACTTGTCTAGCACTTAGACACCTCAGTCACTCACAAATAACACGATTGCTTCAGCAGATATAAAGGAGAAAAAATTGCTTTTTTTAGTCTCCTGGTTTATTCCTATACTATGTGGAAAAGAGAACTTCCTGGAGTATTCTCCAAAGTAACTTAGTAACTGGAGTATTCTCAAAGTAATTTAGACTCCCAGAAAGATTCTAGAAGCAAGAGAGCAGATCTAAATTTTGGATCAGTCTGTAACAAAGTCGTTCTCCTACTGGTCATTAAGCCATGATTGAAAATAGAAGCTGCTTGCTTGGCAAAAGTTTAAAGTGTTGCCCAAAAGACCAAGTCATAAATATAGAAAATAGTATACTTGTATCTGATGGCTATAACTGTAATTGTAAATTCTACACGCACAATGAAATAAATAATAATGTATCACTGTCAATGCTTAAACATGTTCTCCACCCACAGATGCATTTGTAGGATCTAGCAATGTTTTAACATTGATTTGTACTGTTTTGTCATGTTTAATCTTAGAAAACCTTGAAACTGTGACCTTCTTATCTCGTGACCATGAAATTGCAATTTTAATTATTTTCTTCTTCTGTTTACCTTTTATTATTGTATTCATGTGATGTCATGGGGATCAATCTGTAACCTTTGCTATGACTGCTATTGCTGTGAATGTTCTGCAGGTATAAATCATTTATATTTTTTTCATAAAGGTGGGTTTCCTTGTGCATTCATTTCAGGGAAAATATAACTGTAATAGATGGGATTTTAAGGAAGTTACTGGTGTTTTGACTTTGGGTTTTGGTTTGCCCCTTAGGTTTTAGTGACTCTGCTGTGTTTATTCAGTGATGATTTCTGTCAGGCCAAGTTTAAAATCTCTATCACTCTATTCCAGAGAAACCTTACATCCTTTTCATTTATTAATGTTTATTGAAAAAATGGATAATATAAGATTACAGAGCGTGCTAAACATGAACAGATTTTAAAAAGCAGGTTGAAGACAATTAAGTTTGCATCGAATACTCCTATTGCAGCTGCAGGTCCGGCTCTTCATATTGCAAACACATCTGTCAGTTATTTGTGGGTATGTCAGTGACCTACTAGTACTTTTCTTTTCTCCATTTCTTTTTGGAACATTTCTTTAACTTTTGGTGGCACTGTTAAATATATTTATGTAATCACCCTTCCAGGCCATGAAATTAGACTGCAATAGTGTTAGACCTTTGTATGGTTATACCACAGATAGGAACATTTAATTGGCTAACTCTCCTAATTTAGGTAGACTTTCACCTTTCTTATATCAAAGAACTGTGGCTCCCCTGAAAATTACTTCGTCCAGTAACATTGAACAAACGTAGAAGTTTTGCTTTTCCTCTTTTGCCAAATTGAAATATTTTCTATTAACATCTTTTGTCTGATATTGATTAAATTATGTTTACATTTACAATGTTTATGTTTCTTAATTTACAGCTTTGGAAACAACAATTACAAAACTGTGAAGATTAAAAGCTGTTCAATTTAACTGAAAGATTAATTTAAAAAGCACCGCACATTAATTAAAAAAACACAATTACCATTTCTTTCTTTCTTAGCTCATTTTGTATATTTTGTACTAGGCATACCTTTTGTAACATGAATGATATACTGTATGTCATAGGCAAACATTGTGCATATTGGTATTGTAATCAAACATTAAATGTACTATTATTCTCAGTGTGGGAATTTAACTTTAATATTAACTGTTTTCCCTTTGCTTCAATGGTCTTTGTTTTAAGACAAATATAAGAAAACCCCTTTAAATATGAAATATCCTGACACTATTTAACTGAGAACTTGAGAAGTTTTCTACAGTACGTAGATGAGATTTTGCAACAGCTTATTTATTAACTGACCGGAAAGGCTTGATGGAATGGTCTTCTTTCTTTTATAAAGCGTCCTGTGTTCATAAGTAGGAGGTGTGAGGTTTCTTATTGCACTCCTGCTCCACACACAACACTGCTGCAATGGCTTGTATTTATGCCAATACTGTATGGTCAGTCAGCATGTGTATTAAAGTTTTTAGTTCAGAAAAGCGTTATCTGACACACCCAGAGATGCAATTGTCTTTTCTCTGTTGAGTGCTCAGTTACAATTTGTAAGTTTTCTTTTAATGTAAGTAGCAACAAACATGAAACAAATTCTTGTTTTACAGTTATTTCTTAATTCTTTTGATCATTATTGCAAAAATGGCATATGCAATCAAACATTTATATGACCTAATTTACTTATTTAATATTAACACACTTCAGAAAACCTTTTTCTTACATGATTACCATTTACTTCTTACATATAAAATCAACAGCACCAGTTTAATTAAGAAAATATGCCTATTGTGATTTTATTTATACATGTCAGTAAATCAACTTATGATGATGTGTGATGTTATATAAGATACAGAATGTCTGGCAAGAATTTTAATTCTTTTGTAAAAATAGATCCTGCTTCATTTTTAAGTGCTAGATATGTTATTCTCAAAATTATATTTTCTTTGTTATAGAAATATTACATTTTTTAAGCTTTAAATATATGAGTTTCCTTGACCTTTCTCAGCACTAAAAATTTTCTTCTTCTCCGAAACATGAGAAGGTTCTTTCTTTTTCCCTTACATGCACAGAATACTTTAGTGCTTTCATTACACAGGATTGTGTTTTGCTCTCAAACTGCTGGATTTCCCCATAAAAACCTCCCTCCTACACTCCAGATTTCAATTTTCCTTTATTTTACAAAATTTCATTTTTTTAATATTTTACCCATTAAATTTCAGATCGTTATTTAGATGTTTTTTTTCAACTATATACAGTTAGGTCCATAAATATTTGGACAGAGACAACTTTTTTCCAATTTTGGTTCTGTACATTACCATAATGAATTTTAAATGAAACAACTCAGATGCAGTTGAAGTGCAGACTTTCAGCTTTAATTCAGTGGGTTGAACAAAAAGATTGCATAAAAATGTGAGGGAACTAAAGTATTTTTTTTACACAATCCCTTTATTTCAGGGGCTGTAATACTTGGTTGAAAACCCTTTGCTGGCAATGACAGCCTGAAGTATTGAACTCATGGACATCACCAGATGCTGGGTTTCCTCCTTTTTAATGCTCTGCCGGGCCTTTACTGTAGCGGCTTTCAGTTGTTGTTTGTTTGTGGGCCTTTCTGTCCAAAGTTTAGTCTTCAACAAGTGAAATGCATGCTCAGCTGGGTTAAGATCAGGTGACTGACTTGGCTATTCAAGAATTTTCCACTTCTTTGCTTTAATAAACTCCTGGGTTGCTTTGGCTGTATGTTTTGGGTCATTGTCCATCTGTATCATGAAATGCGCCCAATCAATTTGACTGCATTTAGCTGGATTTGAGCAGACAGTATGTCTCTGAACACCTTAGAAATCATTCGGCTGCTTCTGTCCTGTGTCACATCATCAATAACCACTAGTGTCCCAGTGCCACTGGCAGCAATACACGCCCAAGCCATCACACTGCCTCCACCGTGTTTTACAGATGATGCGGTATGCTTTGGATAATGAGCTGTTCCACGCCTTCTCCATACTTTTTTCTTGCCATCTTTCTGGTAGAGGTTGATCTTGGTTTCATCTGTCTAAAGAATGTTTTTCCAGAACTGTGCTGGCTTTTTTAGATGTTCTTTAGCAAAGTCCAATCTAGCCTTTCTATTCTTGAGGCTTATGAGTGGCTTGCACCATGCAGTGCACCCTCTGTATTTACTTTCATGCAGTCGTCTCTTGATGGTAGACTTGGATATCGATACGCCTACCCCCGGAGAGTGTTGTTCACTTGGTTGGCTGTTGTGAAGGGGTTTCTCTTCACCATGAAAATGATTCTGCGAACATCCACCACTGTTGACTTCTGTGGACGTCCAGGTCTTTTTGCGTTGCCGAGTTCACAAGTGCTTGCTTTCTTTCTCAGAATGTACCAAACTGTAGATTTTGCCACTCGTAATATTGTAGCAATTTCTCGGATGGGTTTTTTCTGTTTTCGCAGCTTAAGAATGGCTTCTTTCACCTGCATGGAGAGCTCCTTTGACAGCATGTTGTCTGTTCACAGCAAAATCTTCCACATCAAGCACCACACGTCAAATCAACTCCAGGCCTTTTAACTGCTTAATTGATAATGACATAACGACGGACCTGCCCACACCTACCCATGAAATAGCCTTTGAGTCAATTGTCCAATTACTTTTGAGCCCCTGAAATGAAGGGATTGTGTTAAAAAAATGATTTAGTTGCCTCACATTTTTATGCTATCATTTTGTTCACCCCACTGAATTAAAGCTGAAAGTCTGCACTTCAACTGCATCTGAGTTGTTTCATTTAAAATTCATTGTGGTAATGTACACAACCAAAATTAGAAAAAATTTGTCTCTGTCCAAATATTTATGGACCTAACTGTATAAATACTTTCTGTGCACCCCAGCATGGGAGCACAGGGCTAAAAATCTAGCCTCCTTCACAAATAGGAGCCCCAAAAAATTCAAACTGTATTTTGCAAAAGGAGGCAATTCCCAGCAAGGTCAATAAAGCCATCTGTATCAGGATCAGCACAGTGAGGTCTCCACAAGAAGCATATGGCTGTACCTCAATTATATGATCCAGGACAGAGACATAAAAGGAGCACTTGATGAGGGCTAGTCAGTACTGATTTGCCCAACAATATGCCTAGAACTCTGCCAGGAAAAAGTTGTCTTCTAAGCCTAACAGACTGAATGTGCTGCCTTTACCTCCCTCTTTTTGGTGTTTCTTTCACCAGGAGATTACCTGCCCCATGACTGATGCTAATACTCTGGATCCATGCTACACTTTGACAAAAAGATGCCTACCTCTGCTACTGTGCTCCTACCTCAGATAGTTTAATCAACAATCAGTATTCCTTCCACTGGCTTATTACAAAAAACTGAAGTATGAGGAGCAATTACAAAAACTACAGGACTGCTTTGATTGTGTAAACTGGGTCATGTTTAGGGAATTGCAGGTGTGAGATCAGAAAAATGTTTAAAGTGGCAAAGTGTCAATATGGGGATAAACTGAGCATCATGGGAGTAATGATTCATGCAATGTTGAAAGGGTTTACACAGTAAAGCCTAATCTGACCTCATCCACATTTTATCTCCCTGTTGCACTTAATGCCTTCTGTGCCTCTTTTGATTGTGATGAGAAGCTGCCTGCCATTTGATTGCATGTTGTTACATATAATTCGTCCTTCTCCGTTTCTGTGTATGATGTGATGAGGACTTTTAGAATAGTTTATGTCCACAAGTCTGCAGAGATAATGTGTCTGTCTTCTTATAGCTTCATTTTAGTGTAACCCTGATATTCTGTATATGCATTTAATTATTGTTTTTATCATGGCTCCGCAATTCATTATAACCCCTACTTACTCTGCTGTTCTTATTCCAGTTTTCTGTAGTAGCAATCTGCGCCACCACCACCTGATCAAAGCACCGTGCAGTCCCAATATTGATGGATTGAAGGCCAGTTATCTAATTCTTCCACGTCAAGCATGTAAACCATGAGGACTGATTGACATCATTTATGTTAGGTAGAATGCCCAGTGGGGGCTGAGCAGTCTCATGGCCTTGGAACCCCTGCAGAATTTTTTTTTCTCCAGCTCTCTGGAGTTTTTTTTGTTTGTTTGTTTTTTCTGTCTTCCTGGCCATTGGACCTGTGTAGTAGTGAAACAAGACAGTGAAGAGGGCCCTGCCCCCTACTCCAGACTTCATGCTTCCCCCTCCCATCGGCCCACAGTCTTTGTCTCGGACTAGCATGAATACATCGCTCCTGCAAACTCTGATTCTTAGCACAATGAAAGAAGTCGCAAAATCAACCGGAATGTTCAAGCAAATTATAGAAAAAAGCCTGATCTAAATCCGTTAAGTAGTGCTTTCGTTTGCTAGCTAGGTGGAGCTAAGGAACGCCCCGAGGCTGGAGTGTCAGTGAGGAGGGCCCGGCCCCCCCCCACCTTGGCCTGCTGCGTGTCTCTTGGATTCGCACAAAAAAATTGGTACCACAAGCGAACCATGATATATATAGCAATGAGAGAAGTTGCAAAATCAACCAGAATGTTCAAGCAAGTTATAGAAAAAAACCTGAACTAAATCTGTTAAGTAGTTTTCTCATGGAAAGCAGACAGACAGACAGACTGATTTTATATATAGAGAGAGATTTTGTTGTTGTTCTTGTCTAAAAAACAAAGTGAACTGTTTGAATAATTATAGATCAATGACATTCACTCCAACTATGATGAAGTGTTTTGAGAGACTAGTGCTTGGACAAATTAAAGATTAGCTTGGTACTTTTCAAGATTTAGTTATTTCTAGTATTTTTCTATAAATTTTTTAAAAATCTAGCTTTTTCTTTAATTTAAAAATGAATCTGAAGGGGCACAAACCCAAATGTGAAAACAAAATCCATGAACATACTGAATACAGCCATGCTAAACAGATAAAGGTTTTGATATAAGCTAACATGCCTTCTGTGTTTCTGAGACTTGCTTATGGCAACAAAACTAACTTGGAAGTAATATATTTTATCACAGATTCTTGGTACTATTTTCTTGAAGTAAGGAGATGTTTCCTTTAGATGTTTTCTAATTTTCATTGAATGTGACGAGGATGAACAGGATTAGAAATGATTATATTAGAGGGTTGGCTCAGGTTGGATGGTTTGGAGACAAAGTCAGAGAGGTGAGATTGCATTGGTTTGGACATGTGCAGATGAGAGATGCTGGGTGTATTAGGAAAAGGATGTTAAAGATAGAGCTGCCAGGCAAGAGGAAAAGATGAATGCCTAAGAGAAGGTTTATTGGTGTGGTGAGAGAGGACATGCAGGTGATGGATGTAACAGAACAAGATGCAGAGGACAGAAAGATATGGAAAAAGATGATCCACTGTGGCAACCCCTAATAGGAGCAGCTGAAAGAAGAAGAAGGAGATGTTTCCCGTTTGACCTGTCTGCTCATAGCAGCTGCCTTGAGTGGAGTTTTGACATATTCCACAGGTCCTTTAGCAAATGACATTTGTGCTAAGCCTCATCGTAGTTTCAGGCTGCATATTTTTCTGTCCAGTATCAAAAGTTATTTTCTGTGGTGGAATATAACAAATGATGTTCTGCAAAAAAGTGTGCCAAGTGACTGATACAGTGGCTGGACAGTCAGTATGCCACGAAACCATCTGATTTCAGTACACATCTTCTGTAAAGTATGTGATTCAGAAAATGAACCAACCCCAGCAGCACATGCATGCTCAAATCATATTTTTTCCTTATGCTGTGAGTAGCTAAATAATTTTTTATGTACAGTGCTTCTGCACATATTTAATCAAATACATACATAGAGGTTTAATGGTTGATGTGCACTCAAATCATTTAATTATTTCTCCTAAAGTATAGTATATATATTGGTAAAATTTCACATAGCATGGGTTCTTCAGGATACAGTCTGAAGTGCAATCTCAGGTGTAAATTTCAGCAACAAGCAAAGAAAATGAACTATTTATTGTACCATTTTCATTCATTGTCAGGTCTGCCATGAGTGTGCCACTTTCCAGCATTGTACTCTTCACTTGTGCCTTGCCCCTTCCACTCTGTGCAATGTTTTCTTCACATGGTAACTGATGCGGGCTGTGAGCAAAACAAAATGATGCCATTCCTAAGGATTTTACTTATGGCTTTACTTAACTAAAATTATGAATGAAGAAATCTACAGGGTGGGGTTATTTGGAAAGGGATGCTTTTCACCTATTATATTCTGTGTTGTTATATTTTACATAGCCTACTGAGCGTGATTACACATCACAGTGTAGTGCACATTGGTCAATCATACAGATATGAGTTCCATTGTCCTTTGTCAACATGACAATATATAACTGAACTAATTGTACTACAATCTGTTTTTTTATCAAAGACTTAGACTTTTCTTAGACTTGTCGATACTAAGTTCACAATGCAAATCAACACACAGTATTACACACTTTCTGTGATGAAAATATACCAGGGAAATAAAAAAGCAGATTAAGTGATACAGCTAAACCACAGTGAAATGGACTGAAACGCCACAAACCAATTATTACATTTTATAGTGCATGCTGAGTCACTTTTTCAGAGAATATGGGAATACAATAACCACTGAGAGCAATGCTTTCGAGTGAGTAAAAGTAATTAGTAACTTTCACTGTTTCTTCTCAGTACACATTTATTTAAGTACCTCATATTTTTGAGGTTCATGACTGAATAAACTGGAGTGGTGGCAGACGTTTTAGATTTGTTTATGGTCTTTTTTTTATCATATGTAGTGAAAGACTGTTAGTTATTATAAGTGTGAAATTTTTTCGGTGATTATTGGCTAATGGTCTACAGAAGAGACACAGCAGTTAACCCCTACATAGCAACATTCAAAAGTGTTGTGACAAAAGGCACTATACCAGCGCTCAACCTGACACAGACAGACACAGGAGGCACACTTATAAAACAAATAAATGTTTTACTTCTTTTTCTTTGCTTGTGGGCAATGCCTTCCCCGTTTCCACAGGCACCACACAGTCCCCCAAACATGGCACAAATACAAGAATACTTTTCTCTTCTTTGTCTCCTCCACTTCTCTCCGGCAAGCTTTGTCTTCCTCCTCTCGACTCTGGGTCCAGAAGTGGTGGCTGTTACCTCCTTTTAAAGCCCACCCGGAAGTGCTCCAGGTGTTTGATGACCCATATGTGGCTGCACTTCCGGGTGTGGCGGAGAAACCACCCACATGGGCTCAGGAATCACTACAGTGCCACCTGGTGGAGACCACGGACCTCAACAGGCTTGAGTTCCAAAATCCCATGCCCGTGGCCCTGATGCAACCCAGGCTTGCTCCTCCAGTCCATAAAATGAAGAAGTGTGCTGGCCGGACAAGAACCCCGGCCATCTGTGACAGTGTTAATTATAAGAGCAACAAGGACTTTTTGATGTGTAACGGATATGCTAGATGAAACCATGTCCCTAATTCTGAAAAGCTGCTGTGGAGGGAGAGGACCATTGAGGTTTTCCAAAAATAACATGGATAAGCTGTTTTATAGTAAATTTTTGTAATTTGTGTGCAATCTGAAGATGTGTGTCAATACTCGATAACACACGGGTAGATGTATTTAATAAGTTTTAACACTTTTATTTTTACGTTTGGACTCCTGCCCCATCCATTTTAAAATGCAAGAACAGGCTAGGTATTTTTAAAAATGTATAAAAATGCTTGAGTAAAGAACACAATATCTTGTGGCAAATCAATATACAGTGGAACCTTGGTTCACGAACGTCTCGGTACACGTACAAATCAGTTTACGACCAAAAAGTTCGCCAAACTTTTGCCTCAGTTCATGACCACACACTTGGTATACAAACAAGCCAGTTTCCTTTGGACTTCCTAACTTGCAGATCTAGAACATGCAGGTTAGCATCATCACCTTCAAGAGAGGCACTCTACAGGGCTTGATAACCAACAATAATGAGATGGCTTAAAGAGAAGAATATTACTTGTTAACACAGTGATATCAGGACAACAACTTCTCCCCTTAGTGTCAGCAAAATTTAGAAGGTGGCCGTAGACTTCAGGAAGCCAAAATCAGACCACACTGAGGATGCTGCTCAAAGGATTAGCAGCTTTACATTTCTGGGAGTGACCATTACCAATGAACTGAAGTGGGTACAACAAATTTCATCACTTATCATGAAGGCTCGCCAGCACCTCTGCTTCCTCAGACATCTGACGAAAGGTTGCATTTCTTCATCTGTAGTCATAAACGTTCAGAGATGCCCAGTAGACTCAGTCCTCACTGGCTATGTAAACATCCTAGTATGGTACCTGTATGGCTCAGGATCATAAAATGCTGCAGAGGGTAATGAAGGTGGCACAGAATATTATTGACACCCATGTGCCTTCTGTTCAGAACATATATAACCCTCATTGCTGTAGAATCGTGAAAAGTACTATTTACCGTAAGACCAAAAGCCATCTTGCACAGTCACTTTTCTCACTCCACCCTTCTGGTAAATGGTAGTGGACCATTGTCATACACACTAGTACATGCAGGGACAATTTTCTTTCCACAGGCTGTAAGGTTACTGAATAGCCATAATAACATGTACTGTACATGTTCATATAATATTATATTGTGGTGATAGAGACCGCAGGAGGCACAAGTCCAAACACAAGTGAGCTTCTTAATTTACAATTTCAGTGTCCCAATAAGCAGAAACACACTCCTTCTTTACTTTCTTTTCCTCGTCTTTATTTTTCTCTTTCTTTTCTTTTCTTTTCTTCTCTTTCTCCTACACTCTCCTTGGCAAGCTTCGTCCTCCTCCTCCCAACTCTGGCTAACCAAGTAGTGTCTGCTGGCCCCTTATGTAAGGCACCCAGAACTGCTCCAGATGCTCAGTGATGAACTTCCGGCAGCACCTCCGGGTGTGGTAGAAGTGCTGTGCTCCAGGGCTCGGTGTATGCTGCAGAGCTTTATCAAACTCCAATTTCCATGGAGGCCTGCGGGAGTCTGAGGCACCACTATCATTAAGGGTGGCTGCCACATTGCATTCCTGGGGAGCTAATGTTCCGGCCACATCTCCTCCCCTGCTCCTTCGTAGGTAGAAAAAGGTTTGGGGATGGCAGCAAATATAGAAAACAAATCTTTACATGCAGAGTTCAAAACAGAACTGACTAACAATGGAGTTCTGTCTCATCTATACTAATAAACGGCAAAGCCCTCACTCACTCACTCACTCACTCACTGACTGACTGACTGACTCATCACTAATTCTCCAACTTCCCGTGTAAGTAGAAGGCTGAAATTTGGCAGGCTTATTCCTTACAGCTTCCTTACAAAAGTTGGGCAGATTTCATTTCGAAATTCTACGCGTAATGGTCATAACTGGAAGCTGTTTTTCTCCATTTACTGTAATGGAGATGAGCTTGAAACCCGTGGGGGCGGAGTTTCGTGTGACATCATCACGCCTCCCACGTAATCACGCAGTACGTAGAAAACCAGGAAGAGGCCCAAAAAGCGCTGAAGAAAACATGCATTATATAATTGAGAAGGCAGCGAAACAATAAGAAGCGAGCGAGTGACATATACAACCATATTCATGAGTTCTGCTACTTCGGAAACAAAGCACGATGTAAACCTAAACTTTAAATTAAGTTCATAGACAGGCTGCCGCTGCCGTTTGTAATTTAGTGCCTGCCCATATAAGGCCGTCCGTCAGCGGCAATCCAATAGAAACACTGCCACAGGTAAATATTCACGGGTGAAGGACTGTGCTTATGCAGAGGAAGATGAGATGGTCAGGGTGGTGCTTGGCACAAACTCAGCGAAACTGCGAGAGAAAGTTTTAAGTGCCGGGACTTCGGTAACATTAAATACAGCCATGGACATAGCACGACATGGCACCAGCACAGCTGGGAAACTTCGATGCATGTACACCGAGCGGCTCACGTGAACTGACGCAGTGCACAGACAAAAAGCAACAGTTCCAAAAAGCGCTGAACAAAAACCGAATTACACAATTGAAAAGGCAGCAAAAAAATATGAAGCGTCTGATACATACAAGCATATTCATAAATGCAGCTAATGCGGAAACAAAGCACACGGTGGAAAAAGTCAATGTCCCGCTAAAGGAAGACAGTGTAAAAAAAAAACCCGTGCATGCAGTGTGTCAGGTCTCAGATAAAGAAGAAGATGAGCTGTTTATTGATGCAGTAAGAAACGAATCGATGAATGAAACCTGTCATCTTTACAACGATTGACAAACACGGAATGTAACTTGAACACAACACATCCTACAAATACGAACCTGATTGAAAGAAATAATGATAATCAAATCCTTGATGACAGCAACACTCAGTAAAACTCACAAAACAATTACTGTATATTGACAGTCATGTTACGTTATTTTTAAAATGTTCCCTTTTCTTTTTCATAGCTGCTTTAACACACTACTTATCCACTGCGATACGCGGGTATATATATATGTACCCCAATCTACATACTCGAATAATGGATACTTTATTCGCCATCAATGATTGTTTTGGTAAAGCCATACTCAGTGTACATTAGATGAACGGTAAAAAAGTAAGAGCGAGGGGAGGATGACTTATTGAGGCATGCAGGCTGTAGTGCGCGTCAACTCTATCTGAATTGCGCGATCACATTTGAAAATATATATCTTTTCAAGTTCTATTTAGTCCATATGTGTCAAACTCAAGGGCCGCGGGCCACATCCGGCCCGGCGTGTAATTATATCCGGCCCGCGAGATCATTTTATATACTGTATTATTGTTATTAATGGCCCGGGTATATGAAGCGCTGGTAACACAATAAACTACAGATCCCATAATGCAGCGCTTCAGCTGCCTTACCGAACACTTACCGCGTTAATCAAGTCTATCTTATAATGCTGCAAGTTATTGCGAAGCTAGCCCACACGATGCTGAAGAGAAAAGTTGATTCTGAAAATAGAGCCTTTAAAAACCGATGGGAGGCTGAGTATATGTCTACTGACATTGCCGGTAAACCCGTGTGTCTCATTTGTGGAGCTAATGTGGCTGTAATTACAGAATTTAATCTAAAACGGCACTATGAGACAAAACATCAGGGTAACCTGAAAGACCTGAATGCAATGCAGAAGATACAGAAAGCAGAAGAATTAAATAAGAATCTGACACTTCAGCGGACGTTTTTACCCGTGCACAATCACAAAGTGATTTCAAGTGAAGCTGCATTTATGGGAGACACAAATGCACCAGTGCAACTTGCCCCACTTTCCCTGTTGCCAAGTAATGTTGAACCAAGTCGTCACTACGGTGTTCCCAAATACGCACTTTGCTGATAAACTGAGCGCACTGAGTTTGCACGGCGCTTTGGTGACTTTGAAGAACAAAAAAAGTCCGTCTACATGCGGCTCAAACCTTGTGCATGTTTGGTAGCACATATCTGTGTGAGAAGCTCTTCTCAGTGATAAAGACTAACAAAACAGCACACAGGAGTCGCCTTACTGATGAGCACCTGCAGTCCATCCTGAGAATCTCCACAACACAGAACCTCACACCAAACATAAACGAACTTGTTGCCAAAAAAAGATGCCAGGCGTCCAGCTCTAAAATGACATATGAGCAAAGACAACTGAATGATTTGATTTGTTATTGCTGAAAGGAACACATTTTATTTATATTTCCAGGTTTTGTTATGCAGCATGTTCATATTTGAATTTGTATAATTTTGACAGGATATATTTTTATGGAGAGCAAAATCTTTTGGGATATTTAAAATCTAAGTTTATTTTTTATATAAAATTACATAAGAGTAAAGAAATTTGAATGTTTGTTCTTTTAACGTTTACTTTATTTCTAACTTGTATAATTTAGACAGGATATATTTTTATTGGCAGGTGGGCCATGGCACCAAGTGCCACATTTGAGTACCAAGAAGAGAAACAGAAAAGGTGAGGGTTAGTATCAAATTATAACTATCATGTTACTTATGTTTTAGTGCTAATGACTAACAACAGAGATTCAGTCTGTACAGTTAATCAGCAGCTCTAGTCAGGATATGCTAAATTGAAGTAGTGAGTCTTCAGCAGGGATTTAAAAGCTGAGACCGAAGGGGCATCTCTTATAGTAGCAGGCAGACCATTCCACAGTGATGTCATCAGTGGGTAGTGCTACTGGGAGTTATGGTCTTCACTTGGTCTACAGAAGGACAAAAAGAGAAAGTATTAGATGACAGCGTCAACCCTTGGTCCAGCTGAGAAATGACACTATTTGAGAATTTCATTTCAACTTTCTTTTACCACTTAACTTCATACCTTTTCCCTACTATATCATATACAGTGGTACCTCGGTATACGTCCTTAATCCGTTCCAGATCCTTTGACTTATACCAAACAGGACGTATACCAAACTAATTTTTCCCATAAGAAATAATGGGAAAATGATTAATCGGATCCCATGAGAAAAATCCTATTAATATTAGCATATTATATATTGATGGGGTTGTATAAAATAATTTAAACACTGCTTAATTCTAAAATACATAAATACAAAAGCAATTAGATGAAATAAATGAAAATTTAACCTCACTTTACTTTTTAATAATGTCTTTGTTTTTCACAATCGTAGATACCATCGTTCTCGGCAAACGGTTTGCAACAGCCATGTCCCAGATACGCATGCCACCTTCATACTTTTCAACAATCAATTCAAACTTACGTGAAAAAACACAAAATCATGTTGTGACGATGCGGGTTTGTTGTATGCTCCCATCTGTTGTCGGGGAGCCCTTAAACCCTACACCGTCGGTAATGTGCCTCACTGCTAAGCTCATCGGTAACAACAAAGCAAGGGGATGGTGAAAAAGTGCAAAGTGCTTTTATTAAAACAATCAACAAAACAAGGTGTTCAAATTAAAGTGCAGTCTCTGAAGTTCCAATAAATACTCCATAAAATCAGAAGTGAAACATGGAGGTTAAAAACAATAGAAAAAAGTCTTCTTCAAAACAATGAGGTTAAAATAGAGCAGGAAGCATTCTTTAAAAAAAAAAAAAAGAAGAAGCCCGGTGCCTTTTTACCTGGCGGCCCCCCTGCTTCACAACAGGGGAGTCGCCCTACTTGCAGCTGACCTTCACTCTGCCTACTTCAGCTACTTCGTGCGCGCACTCTCTCTCTCTCTCATGCGCGCGCAACTTCCCATCTGTTCTTTCTTTTTCCTCCCCTTCTAGCCGACTCGCGCTTCTATTTATCAAGATAAGCAGCTCCAGGAACAATCACGAATGCAGATGGTCTCTCACCTGTGCACTTAGGTGAGAAACGGCCACATCGCGAATCGCCCTGAGAACCTTCAGCCACATAACCACCACGCCCCCTCACCAAGCCGCGAGCACGGTGATTATTTATTTTAAAGCTGGCCTTTGACAGGAGCTGTGGACCCGCTATACCACACACGTAAAAATTTACAGAGAGTTATAGCGCGGGTTGTTCACTGAATGCTAGCAACTGCCGCACTGACACTCGTGGGCAGTCGTGGCTTTGTCTCGAGAGAGGTAAACAAGGGTAGCGCGCGGTATTCTAGCACGTGAGTTGTATTCCAAACAAAGGTCGTATACCAAGCAAAATTTTTCGTGTCCAAACAGGACGTATACCAAGTTGGACTTATTCCAAAGCAAACGTATACCGAGGTACCACTGTACTTCCTTTTTGGTTTTACCTCCACTAAACACATTATGTTTAATTTTTCTTCAACACTTGTTGCTGAAGAGATCATGATCTCCCCAGTCCTTCAGACGTCTGACAAGCAAGCTCTACTTGCCATCTGAATAGTACCTGTGAGAGTTGCAGTTACCTTAGTATAGAAGTGGGTTGTATTAACAATTTCTCCTTCTAAAACTCAAAAACAAGTGAAATATAAAAACAAATATTCAATATAGCAAGCAGATTAGTGACTTGGTCAGGGCCACATGGTGAGTTGAATTGAATTTGTATCTTATGTTATATAGTCCAATCCACACCCACTACATCATGAGTAACTTGACACTGAAAACTGAGCCCTATTAAGCAGAATATATTGTAAATGGAAATGACAGAAGCTCAATAAAATAGTAAACACCTCTGATTTACATGTGTTGTACATAAATTAGGAAAAGAAATTGAGTTCTTATCCTATCAAAATGTTGATAGCAACAGCTATTCAAAATCTAGGCAACAGCTAACCTTTTCAGCAAAGCCTGCACAGTAGTTTAGATTAGATATAACAGTTAATTGTGCTGGAAACAGAATCATCATATGCTACTAGCTGCAATCAAAAATTAGATATCCTGCAAAAAAAAATCTTTAAAGTGATTCACATTTTAATTGATCCTTACCTTGTGTGGCCTTGAGATCTGCCTTGGCCTGATAATAAAGTCATATTTTCTAATTGTCTGCTATGCATAAGCACAAATGCTTTTAATGCAGCAAATATGTTTTAAGTCCTTTTTGTTTAACTAGAAGTAATTTTATACAGAAAATAAATGCTTTTGTACCAGTGCTTTTTAAATTTGGAAACTGCATTTAAAAAGTGTAAAATTTTTATTTATGTTGGTACTATGATATTAGAAATACTTAAACTTGGGTGTGATGTCCCAGGAGTGTTATTATCCTAAGAATCCATATATGTACCATTTCAGCAAACCATTAGTTGCATGTTTCATTTATTGAAATATCAGTTTAACATTCTCTTTCTATTCATATATTATTTTTGGATGTACTATTTCTGATTTTTTTTTAAATATATGAATTCTGTTACATACGGTTTTCCTCTTTGCTGTGGGGTAAATGCCAAACAATAATGTTCAGCACAGTTTAATACACAACAAATTAAAATATTTAAAAGGTTAACATCAATAATTAATTGCAAAGTATACAGTAAAATCTTAATTGCTAAATTTTGAACTTTGTGCAGGCCAACAATACCTGATATCAGTGTCAGGCATTTTTGTGGTGTGTTACCTAGAAAAGCAATGCAGAAGTATTTGAAACCTCAGAAATGACAGGTAGATGGTGCACATGCTCTGTTTCTAGGCTCTTACTGATGGGCATTAGAAAGACTCTAATAATAGTGAAGAAATTTTTTTTTCTCAGTTTTTTTAAAGCAGAGTTTAAGGTATGCACCTTATTTACATGTATTAGTCTATTCATATTTGCAAACTTGTAATGCAAGATGGGTTCTAAATACAAAAAATACTGTATTGTGCAAAGGACTGTGCAAAAATAATATTGTGTTTTTTTTCAGACATTTAAGAAATTGGCCAAATATAGAAATTTATAGAGCATTGCTGGACACATGTCATTCTGTAGGCTTTTCTGAATAGCATCCAGTGGTGAAGAAATTACTGATTTCCAGTTTTCAGTGGTTAGAATTGGAGCAACTAAAACTGTGCTTATTCTAACAATAATTACTCTTAGATGATCAGATACACTTTTCCATTTTCTTTGCTTAAGTCTTAAGACATGACACATAGATGCCTCATTTGTTTTTCTATAAGGTTTTTCAGATGGTGAAGATTAGTTTTTACAAGTTGACCAAAACAGGAAGAACCTTATATGCATTGACTTGGTGTTTGTCTCTCTGACTATCAACAGAATTGTCATTCTTATAATGACAACAAACTTAATATTAATGCTTGTGAGGCCTCGTGTATGAAATATTGTACTGTCAACAATTATGTGCAGACATTTGAAATTGCATTTAGAAGCAGATGGAGTATTGTTCTGAATAGATTAACTGCCACATGCTTTTATCATGCTATTAATTTTCTTTCTTTTCGTATTTCAAATAATTTGATGCAAGACTTTTACCATTTCTTTAAAATTAAAATTTTTATTTTTCTTTGATTGATTTTGTAAATTACTTAACAGTAAGTAACGCATATATCAATGAAGGATACTATACTCCATACCATACATTTATATTTCATATCAATCTCACCATCTCTTATTAAGCTTTGAGAGCTATATGATCACAAACCCCAACATGTAGCCCATCCTTGATCCTGAGACATCAGAAAGATGAAAAGATACTTTTAGAACAATATTAATACATTTCTTTCATATATTAAAAACTCTTTGGATTGCTCCGCTTACAGAGAAAATTATATTTTTCTCAATATTTAAATGAAGTAAGACAGACAACTGAGTAAAATATGACAATGAGTGAGCAATGTAGTATAAGATTTAGAATTTCTTTATGACAGAATGTAACCCCATCAGACATTAATCTAAATAATATTAGATGATTTGGAATAACTGTGAATCTAAATTTGTCTAACAAATAAGATAAAGAATTCCTAAAACATATGACCTAGCGAGGCAGGCTTTGTACTTTGAATTGAATCAAGAATTGTAGTCGTAAAACACAATGCAGGATTCTATAGCCAAAGGGGAATATGTAACCATTGCCAAATTGGGCATGTACTATTCAAAGTCAGAGAACAGGAAAGTTTTCAGAACTAGAATTCACTATCAAGAAAGATTACCATACTTTTTCTTCAGAAGAATCTCTAATCTCAGACAAGAAAGTATGCGATGCTGATGCTATATATATATATTTTTTACCGGGGGCTAATATTATTAATGTAGTTAAGTAGATCTGCTTAGTCATGCTACATATATTTGGCCATCACTGATGAAGATTAATTCCTGCTTTTCCTAGCGACTGACAATTTTATAGGAAACTCTATTCTTTTGAAATGAAATGGGTTTCAATCCAATGGTTGCTGGGATAGTTTTCAGCTTCCCTGAAATTCTGCTTAGGAAAAAGCAGGTTTAGAAAACGGATGGATGTATGGATTACTATTATTATTATCACTGTTAATAGATGTTAAAGATTTTCATTTGTTTACATTATCCACTCAAGCACTACTTTTCATGTTTTTTGGTAGCTATAAGTTCAAGCTATATTCATTTATTTATTTATTTGCCATAGCCATAGCCAGACTATAAATTTTTAACACAAAATCATGTTTTACTTTAACCTATTACAAAAAGCAATGATGTTTACAGACTAAACATTTAGGCAGCCCATGCAATAAACTGAATGTTTGAAAGGCCTATATTAGGTACTAAAACTTACACACAGTGCAATTAAATGCACCCTCTCCACACTTCCTTGATGCCAGTTATTGGATTAAGCAGTTTTTAGAATATAAAGAAGCAGTAGAATATGATATATGTTTAATGGTACCTACCTGCACAATGGCAATGAGCAGATTTTTCTGTGCTATGAGGACGATAATATGTGTCATGAGATTTTCAGTACAACATCACAGCACAGTGTATGTCGGAGTAGTACTTATGCGTTGATACTTCTCAGCAGGAAGGTTACAGAATAAAACATGAAAATTCACAACCTTCTCGATTTTTCTGATATGTTACAGGTCTGTTAAGGTTAAGTCTGTAAATGTTTGTATATAACGTATGAGACTGAATATCAACATTTGTTGCATGTATTGTTGCGACCAGACGAAGAAAACACTGGCAAAGTTAATAAAGTTCATTGACCATTTATTAAGACCCTGATGGAATGCGTTAAACAAGACCTTATAAACTAGTCTGGCCTTCAACTGATATTGGCTGGCAGGATTTTTATAATAGTGAATATCCCCTCAACATTTTTACAACTTTTTTATTACATTCCAGTTAAACCAGGAAATCTTTTTTATGCATTATATTAAAGACTACAAATCTTTATTGTCACATACACTCTGAGAACATGGTGAAGTTGTGAAAAGATGGGTGGCAGAGAAATACTGTATATGTAGGCAATAATACAATAATATGGTGATGTATAAATAAATAAATATGATAAATAAAAGAGTAGCAGCAGAATGGCCAAATGTACAGATTATACAGACATATAGAGAGTAAAGAGGAAAAAAGAAGATGGCAGTACACAGGTATCATAAAGCCGATTTGTACATAAACCAGCAGGTGGGGACAGAACAGTGCAGGTCAGACAAGGTTATTGAGACTTCAGTGATCATATGGCCTGGGAGAATAAGCTGTCCCTAAAGCAGGTGATGTGTGTGATGAGGCTGTGGTAGTGCTTGCTAGAAAACAGAAGCAAAAACAGGGGATGAACTAGATGTCTGGCATCTGAGATGATGAGTTCACCTCACCTCAAACATCTGGTGGAATAGATGGTATGAAGCTGAGGGAGGTAAACCCCAATGATTTTAGAAGCTATATGGAAAGTCAATTGGAGGGACTTGTGATCCAGGAAAGTCAGGTTACCAAACTATATCTTGATATATCTGATCAGGATACTTTCAATGGTGCAACGGTAGAAGTTCATAGCCTTTGCTGTGCCTTTTTGAATGTAACTGTAACTTAATTACTTTGGAAAAAGAACAATAATAATAATAATAATAATAATAATAAAAAACTTAATAGATCTCGAAAAAGAGAAGAGAATAGGAGAGGCTACCTATCTTTAATTCTGCTGCTGTGTCTGTTTAGTCTTTTTTAGAGAAGAAATCCTGAAATAAATTCTCCCCTGCAAGCTTTACTTTGCACACCAATTAGCTCTAATTACCTCCAACCACAGTAAAATGTGGTGGTTCAGAACTTACTTGGAATATGGTACAGTGAAGCCGATACTTATATATGTGCATCCTTTGAACAACTGTGTTTCCAACATATCTTTCTTCAAGACATTTTTTTCTTACATTACAATTATAGACTTCACTAAAAACCAACCTTCCCTAGATTTACTCACAATGTACTATAAAAATATACTTTCTAATTTTGATAATGATATAGGCTATATCACCAGACTATATCAGTACTTTCAAAAGAGTGTCCATCAATATAATCTGGGACATTATTGGCAATAGGATAGATTTGGATAGAATTATTGTCTTGTATAGTTTGGTTAGTATAAATGACAATTTAGGATAAGATTTTGGGATAATGAATGGAATTCATCCATCAAAAATACTCTCCTCCTAAACCTGTTTGAAACATGATCTAGCACAGCTCAGACTTGTATAATCCAAATATCTCTTAATTCAGACGTTCTAAAATGTATTCAGGTTACTTGAGCAATACTATCAAGTATATGCTTTCTCAGGTTGCATGTTTCATGACTCTCCTTTGAATATCCCCTTATTGGAATTAAATCTTTGTCTAATTCTCTAGAAGCTCTGTTTAGGGTAGCACATGATTATAGACAATACTGAATCATATCATGCTCAGGTTGAGGAATCAAAGGCCATCTCCTATAGCATATTGCAGAGGATGTCCTTTCTCACTTAAAATTTAAATTCAGTTTATGAAGACTAATGCAAAAAGGTAAGGTCTTTAAAATTTGGGAGACATTTATTTCAGTGAACAACCTGCGCTATAACTCTATGTGAATTTTCACGTGATTGTGTGTTTTTTCGTGTAAATTTGAATTGATTGTTGAAAAGTATGAAGGTGGCATGTGTATCCGGGACATGGCTGCTGCATACCGTATGCCGAGAACGACGGTATCTACGATTGTGAAAAACAAAGGACGTTATTAAAAAGTAAAGTGAGGTTAAATTTTCATTTATTTCATCTAATTGCTTTTGTATTTATGTATTTTAGTATTAAGCAGTGTTTAAATTATTTTATAGAACCCCTTCAATGTATAATATGCCAATAACAACAGTATTTTTTTTCATTCGAACAGATTAATCATTTTCCCTTTATTTTTTATGGGAAAATTTGTTTGGTATAAGTCAAAGGATCTGGAACGGATTAAAGATGTATACCGAGGTACCACTGTATTTGTATGTGCATGTCAGCCCCACACTACTGGGTCCTTCCAGGGATCCTCTTGAACCTGTTACCGTCAATTATGTATCCAAGGGATGAGCCAGCAACTTAGGACACAACACACATACATAGTAAGGGGTGGGTGAAACAGTGCCAGTGCTTTTATTAAAACAATCAAAAACAAATAAGTTTCCAAAATAGGGCAGTGCTTCAGTCCAACAAATAAATAATCCATATAAACAAGGTGAAGGTTGAACGTTCCAATAAATAAATCCATTAAAATCAGAGGTTAAAACTAGAGAGAATCCATGAAAAAATGAGCTCCAATGGTTCCTTCTTAAATCCGGCATCTTCTCCCCTTATCCTGTATCCCAGCTCAGGTCCCTATTGCCCAGCCTTCAGCAATCCTAGGGAGCCATGCTGAGCCACATGTGTCTCCTGCTGCCAGTCCTTCGGTGTTCACTAGAACACTGCATATCAGTCCACTCCTACTCCCAGGAAAACACTCTGTAGGAGTGCTCCCTCCAGAGCCTTTGGTTCCTACAGCCCCGAGACTCACACCCTACCACCTGCCTCACTCTGTTGGGCTATCTCCATCTCTGCTTCTTTTCTTTTCCTCTTCTTCTTACTTGAACCTCCTTCATGTCTCTCCTCCCTTTTCTTTTGCTGGCCAGTCTATTTTTTCCTTTTTCCAGTCTTTCTTTTTTCGTGCCAACTCTCCCCTATATGCCTCTGTGGACGCAGAAAGCTGATGAAGCAATTGAGATAGGCCACATCCTCATGTGCAGGTGCATCTTGTCCCAATTATTTTACCAACCTCTTGTGCCCATGGAGATCTAGCAGACCATTTATTTATTTAAAACATGCTCCTAATTTCCCAGCCGCAGACCTGCTATTCCAAATTGTATATAGTTTTTGTTCGTAAAATATTTTATTTTTTGTTGTTTGGCATATTATTTAGTAAAGTGTTATGATGGTTCTTTATCTGTGGTTAGCGCTTATGAGTTAAGTTGTGATTTATACTAACTAAACTGTACAAGGTGTAAATAAAAGACAGATTATTATAAAGGGTCTGGGGCACCTCGAAAGTGAACCCTGTATACTAAAAAGCACAAAAGGTGCAAAAAAAAAATGTGTTAAGTGCAAACAGTCAAGCGCAGTGTCTCTGTCAAAGATGGCTACATTTCTGGTTTTGATGGTTTCTGGGAGAAAGAGGCAGTTCCAGGTGGAATGACCCCAGAAGTGACGTCATGGTTGTAGGCATGTCAATCTTCCCTTCTGCAGAGGGGAAAGGAGGAGATAAATTATTATTGCTTAGTGCCCACGTGTGTTCTGGGGGAGTAATATAATTATCCAAACCCTTAAGTTGTTGCCCAAGTGCACGTGTGTGACAAAGGCCATACTCTTATATTTGCATTAGGTGTTTGAAAACTAACTTCACTTTATGAACAGTCTATCCATTTTCAAGCCAGCTTAATCCACTTCATGCTTCCAGACACTTAAACCTATTCCTGCAAATGGAAACTAACTCTGATTGGGGTATCAATCCACAGCAGGTCACACTAAAGGTCATACTCACACTCGCTCATATATGGTCAATTAAAGAATCACCAATTTAAAAAAAAAAACAGTGCCAATGAATCTAGAACTGTGGGGAGATAGGTAATAAGAATATACCCTAAAGCTTCTTTACTTTTTACACAATTTTAACATTAACTCTGAAATGTATACTTTGTACAGAGCTCTGATGGTTAGGTTACCTCAGCTATGGATAACTCAAAAGATGATTTTTTTCAGTTACTACTATCATGATATGCAGACAATGGCTTGAGAAGATGTTTTAAGGAAGGGTGGGTTGCAGACATAAAGTTAATTTGTGGCGTCATTACTTGTTATTAATTGCATTTCAGAAATACACAAGGCTATTGTGGATATTACTGTAATTATGTACATCACATCACATACACAAATTACTGTATGTGCATATAAGTGATCATGTTAGTGTCATGTTTAAATCAGACTTGCCTGAGATAGTATCCATATTAATAAAAGGATTATACAGTATGTTCATTTGTCTTTCTGTGTTGTCTGTGAGGTTTCTGCCTCTGTCATTCTAAAAGACGGTGCATTTAAAACATTTTTAGAAATAAATGCATTGCATTTGAAATTCCAATAGAATGAGAAGCATTAACACTGCTTTTCAAATCCCGTACTAAACAGCATATAACAGAGTCATATGCATTGCATGGTGCAGCAAGGTTATTATAGTTTTACCTTTTTAGATTAGTTTTTATAGTTTTTCTGACCTTACTTGTAAATTCAGTTTAGTTTAGCTCTCCTTCATTGTGTATGTTTAGTTTTAATTTAGTTTTTATTTCACAAAGACATTTCTGTTTTATTTTTATAACTATTAGTTTTAGTTTTAGTAATTATGGTTTGGTTAAAAAGATACTAAGGAGTTTAGTTTTGTGTCACAATCAGACAGAGCTGTACACTTAAAGGGTTTGGATATGAGTTTAATGTTAGTGGAAGGTTACTACAATACATTGTTTACTATCTGTTTTTGTTTTTATCTTAAAAAAACAAGCATAATCAAAACCTAGTACTGAATATGAACAATTTTATAATTTTTAAAATATTTTCTATGTCATTTGTGCTGAACGAATGTGCGCTGGCTGTTGGCACTTTTCATCTTTTCCTTTTTCTGCCCAGAAAGAGCCACATTGTAATGGAATCTAGGTGAATTTTAAGGTTTGAGGGTTTTTTACTCTAAATGTCTACAGCACACAACATATCTCACTCCAAGACAGTGTGCTTAAAATGAATCCCTTCAATATCATACACAAAAATCTCCTATAATGGACTGTTATTTTTTTACTGGCCATATTGATCTCTGATTCCATCTCAGGCACATACAATTTATAGACTGAATTTTGACACCTGCAGGCCTGAAAAGTAAACCCTTAAAGAGCAGATTAAGAGCAGGTAATAGGACGTATGGACAGCCATAAAACGACAGATACCACATCTGAGATTAAGAACAATATATATATATTTTTAAATCAGCTTATCCAGAGCAGGATCACAGGAATCCGGGAGCCTATCCCAGCAGATTTGGATGCAAGGCTGTAAAAATCCCTGGTATGCAATATTTACGATAAGGTTAATTTTAAGAACAAAAAGAGTATGATATTTCAACTGTCTATTTGGAGACAGAGAGACAGATTGAAAAGTAGGTGACAAATATTTTAAAACATAATTCTGCCACCAGATTATTTTTACAATATTAGGTACGTTGAGCTGTGTATGTCAACTTAAAAAAGGTAAATTAATAAAGATAAATACAAATACATATTAGTAGGTTTAATTTTTCACCAGTTGACAAACTATCTTCACCTACCTACCTGTAGTTCAGCAAAGACATTGCCAACTCAGGAATTTTATAAGGTTTGTATCACTTCATTATTAAACAATCTTTTTAAAGCAAAAGTAATTGCTCAGCAACATTTTGCTGATCTTATATGTTGACCTTGTCAGACTCTCGATCGATGCCGTTTTATTTTCAGAAAGGATTTTTCCTGTGCAAAGTGGCAGGTGAATTATTATCATCAAAACACAGGAACCTGAGAAATAAACTGAAGTGTTACTCACTCTGATTTTTCTGTCCATAATGTAAAGTAAAGGTTTTGTTGTTGGAATGTTGACATTCTGACTTCAGGCAATTGAATTACATCTTGATATACAAGAAGCACAAAGAAATGCGTCAGCTCATCATAACGAACATTAGGCTCACATGCAGCCTGGAATTTGGCTTAGTGTGTGCTGCTGTATTGCTGTGTATATACTGTATCTTGGGCTCAGTCAGAATTACAGCAAACATGCCATAATTTATGAACAGACTGAAATTCTGTACAGGATTATCTGTATCTAACAGTTCTCTTTTGAGCCCCGGAGATCCAGTGAATGGCAGCTTTGAAAGTTGAAGAGCACAATCAAAGCAAAATCATCATCACTAACACTAATCTCTCATGCTGTCACTATCAGCTCCTGAAGAACTGTCACTATTCTCACACAGTAAATTGATTTCTATTTCACACGCTTTACGCACCAATATTCAGCTTACTCTGTCACCAGAAATGCTGTGTGAACACCCGCCCTCCTTCACCAGGCATTGATCACTGAATTATTAGATGCGGGCGGCTCGTGGGAGATGACTTTCTATTTTAGAGTTAAAAGTTACAAGGGCTAAAGAATAACGGGAAGAATATTAATTCAAAAACCAAATATGAAATTCTTATTAATATATTTGGTTCATTTCGGGAACCATCCCAGCATCCTATGTTAGCCTTTGTATAAGTCTGGTTGTGACAAAAACTAAAAATATTTTTGGGAAATTATTTTATTTCTGTTAGTCTTTCCAGCTACCGTAATAGTTTAATTTAATTTTAGTTTTTAATTTTAATTTTTTTTAATTATTTTTTTTGAGTTTACGAAAATGTTTTTTATTAACAGTTTCAGTTTTGATTTTAGTTTTTGTTAACTTTATTTACCTTGTGGTGCACTGCAAAAGTTTATGGTGAGGTCTTATGTTAATTACTTACACTTCAACACATGTTAGATGGGTAGCATAGCTAGCTCAGTATAATGTACAAGTCCATGTCAAGAACATGTAAAAGGAAACATTTAAATTTTTAAAAAATCAGGATATGAATCTTTTTCTTTTCATATTATTTCAGACTAGCAAAATACCTGCGCTTCGCAGCGGCGAAGTACTGCCTTAACATTTTTATTAAGAAGAAAATTTTACCTTTTTAAACTGAGGGAAAATATGCCAATAATTATTTGTTAAGGATCCCTTTGTATACCATGTTGTCAGTTCGGCCCTCCGGTTGTAACATGACCAAGCTGTGCGCTGAGCTTACTCTTGAGCATGTAACTTACAGTTGGCCATGTGAACAGTAATCTTGTCTCAAATCTCACAGCTTGGATTGCTGCTGTCATAATCGGTTTGAGTTTCATGGTTTATTTCAATTACGACAGTATTTGCAGGATTTGTTGTGTTGAAGTGACATTCGGCATCTGTCAAGCGTTGTAAGCACACAACCGGTTTCATCGATAAAATCACATCCAGCTTTTGAGAGTTTAAACATTCATAAACATCAAAGTGTCCACTACTGAAATCGTCACCTGTGAATCTAAGATATTTAAGAGGCATTGGCGGTTGTCGAAAGGTGTAAAATATTTGGCCATTTCGGTACACTTGAAAGCGACAACCGAACAATTCAGCGGCAGCCATCAACTCACATGCAGAACCATAGGTGAAGGGCTTAAGCATTTCACTCTTATAGTGGTCCTGTGTAGTATAATTATCTCCTGTACCGTCATCAGTCCACACCTTGAACCTGTCCCAGTCATTCAATACATAAGACACAATGTTCCCCCGGATATCAAGAGTGAGCCTGATATGGCCGTGCAATATGTAACAAAGAGAATGGAAAAGGTAGGTGCCATCTCCGGGCATGGAAACCACTCAGTAAGTGACAGTTCTTTGATCGATAGTGATCACCTCGATAGACATGGTAATAGGGGTTGGAATGATAAAGGAAATGGGTACCTGAGCAATGTAAAGTAAGTCTAAAATACCTATACAATAACTATAATTGTAATAAACAAACAATAAAACAGCGGAGAAGCCGTGGATTAAACAAAAAGGCTGTAGTTATCAGTAGGGAGACGTGAATCCCGTGGCGAAGCAAGGAAGGGAATGTAGAGACCGGAGCGACGGACGGTCTTATATAGGCAGGCAGCCAACAACGTGGGAGGCGTTGGGATGGGGGACCCAACGCCACCTCACACAGTGACCGAGCTGCAGGCTATGGACGTATATATGTACGTAAGTAGGATTCAGTTAGCGTTGGGAACCCGTGTACCAAATTTCTTGAAGATGGGCCCATAAGTAACAAAGACTGTTGAAAAGTTCAATATGGCGGCCGACAGTGGCATCATACCACCGAAATAAGTACGTACATTGGTTTCGGTTAGTGCTGGGAAGCCGCCTATAAAATTTCAAGAAGATCGGCCATAAATAAGAAAGTTCAACATGGCGGACGTTGTTGACCGTTATGACCATTACGCGTAGAATTTTGAAATGAAACCTGCCTAACTTTTGTAAGTAAGCTGTAAGGAATGGGCCTGCCAAATTTCAGCCTTCTACCTACACGGGAAGTTGGAGAATTTGTGACGTTTGGAAAATTCAATATGGCGGCCGACAGTGGCGTCATACCATCGAAATAAGTAAGTACATCGGTTTCGGTTCGCGCAGGGAAGCCGCCTACCAAATTTCGTGAAGATGGGGCCATAAATAAGAAAGTTCAACATGGCGGACGTTGTCGACCGTTATGACCGTTACATCTAGAATTTCGAAATGAAACCTGCTTAACTTTTGTAAGTAAGCTGTAAGGAATGAGCCTGCCAAATTTCAGCCTTCTACCTACACGGGAAGTTGGAGAATTACTGAAGAGTCAGTGAGTGACTGAGTGAGTGAGTGAGTGAGTGAGTCAGTCAGTCAGTCAGTCAGTCAGTCAGTCAGTCAGTCAGTCAGT
>JANRMT010028174.1:120630968-120668776 GCA_026402145.1 Polypterus bichir lapradei | reverse complement strand
AGTCAGTCAGTCAGTCAGTCAGTCAGTCAGTCAGTCAGTCAGTCAGTCAGTCAGTCAGTCAGTGAGGGCTTTGCCTTTTATTAGTATAGATTTCCTCTCCTTGAACAGACCATAGAAACAAATGCATAGCAACTGTGATACACATATATGTGTTGACTACAACATTGGATAACATCAAAAATTAAGATTTTCGATACATTATATGTGCAAAAGCTGTAAGCAGTTGTTTTGTCCCCTTAATATTCTTTATTATGTAGACTTAACCAAAATGCTTCAAATGCCACATACTTAACCACTCTGTGTCAGATACAATACTTCACTTCAGCACTTCTTCCACCTTATCTTCAATCCATCCACCCATCCATTATCCAACCCGCTGAATTCGAACACAGGGTCACGGGGGTCTGCTGGAGCCAATCCCAGCCAACACAGGGCACAAGGCAGGAACTAATCCTGGTTAAGGTGCCAACCCACTGCAGGACACACACAAACACACTAGGGCCAATTTAGAATCACCAATCCACCTAACCTTTTTTATTACTATTTAATTTAATATTGTTTCTTTGTATCAGTATACTGCTGCTGGATTATGTGAATTTCCCCTTGGGATTAATAAAGTATCTATCTATCTATCTATCTATCTATCTATCTATCTATCTAACCTGCATGTATTTGGACTGGGTGGAAACCGGAGTGCCCGGAGGAAACCCACGCAGACATGGGGAGAACATGCAAACTCCACGCAGGGAGGACCTGGGAAGCGAGCCCGGGTCTCCTAACTGCGAGGCAGCAGCGCTACCACTGCGCCACCGTGCCGCCTCCACCCTTTCTTTCTTTAACTATATCCTCAGGCAATTAGAGAGAGTGAAAAAACAAGCAGGAGAAAGACCTACACTTTTAACTATGCATTACAGTTCATACATGTTTTATAACTAGTGCCATGCAAGCAAATAGAATGTGGCTTTGTAAACAAAGACTATACAACCTGATAATGCTAGATGTGTAATTTTAGGTGGTGCAATAGCTTATAGCTGCATTTGATTTTTCTTAGTCAGCTCATTATCTGTACAGGCCCAGGCAGTCTGCATTCTTCACGTCATCATCTGGGGCTTCATGCATAACGCCGTGCGTAGAATTCGCACTATAACATGAAATAAGTACACAAGCCAAAGTGTGTTTACGCACAGAAAAATCCAGATGCATAAATCTGTGCGTTCGGCCACTTCTGCGTTCTTCCGCTACATAAATCCCAATCAGCGTGAAAAGTAATGCTCATGCACGTGTCTGCTGTCCCGCCCCGTCTCCTCCCAGAATTATACCTCTTTAAATATGCAAATCAATATAAATAGCCCTTAAGCTCAGCGTTCTGTGAAAAGGCAATGGCAAAAGCATGGGGGAAAATATAAGAATTTCAGCGAATACCAAGTGGAGGCAAGGAAAAACGTACTATTTGTTGGTTTAAACAGTGGTATAAACAACAAAAGGAAGTTGATCGAATGACATAGAGCGTGGGAGAAACTCGAAAGCTCAAGTTCACAAAGTCGCACAGTGCCCGAAATAAAAAAGAAGTTGTCAAATACCAAAGTCGCCGTGAAAAGGCGAGTCGTAGCCCACCGTCTGAGTGTCATATAAAAGCATATTAGGGTACAGAGAAAAAAAAGGCACACAGTGTGAAAAAAGCACGAAATGTCAACTTTAATCTCGAAATTTCCACTTTAATCATGTAGTTTATTTTGTCATTAAAGTAGAACATCATAAACTTCATCTTAAAATCATTTAATTTACTAGTTTCTCAATCCCATCATAACTAAAGTAGCACGTTTAATGCTTTCTTTTGTATTTGATCCTCTATGTGCTTTATGTGTGTGAATCACTACGTGATTCTTAAACGGGCTTTCTCATTGTCCGTCAGGACACAGAATCCATTCCATTCGTGAAATTATAACTCTCTGAATAATTAAAATACTGAGAAGTATACGTGATATCATTTTCATGATGATAGGAGTTAAAGCATGTTATTAAACATGGGAACATGGTGGCGCAGTGATTGTTCATGTCTCTATGGAAGATGCCTGCTGTGCCATGCGTGACCTGCGATGAAATGCTTTATTACAGAAGTACTGTCTTTTTCAAACATACTAACCTCCAATTCCCGTCCTTCCTTTTCTTCCTCCAAATACCCAGTCGCCACACAATCACCTCTGTAATGGACGTTAAGGCATCTGTAAGCTTAGAACGCCGATTCTTCAAAACTTTTAAGGAACATTGAAATATCTTTGTAGTACAGGTTTAATTATTCTATCCATCTATCCTTCCAGTGTTGCGCCAGTCCCAGTAGGAATACAGTGCGAGAAACAATCTGTAAACAGAGTGCCAGTTCCTTGCTAGCACTGCGGCACCGTGTCCTCACATGTTTAATTATTAACAATATAGATTATTTAAATGAAGTTAAAGTTTTATCTGTATAATACAATAAACATATTTTGCTGCATTTCATCTTAAAAATGATATCGTCATCATATGTAAATACGCGCTTTATAAAGTGTCTCAGGTTGTGCAATATTATAACTGTATTGCAAGTTTACAGTGAGGTTATTGTACTTATAAGTACAAAGCGTTCTACAAGGAGAACTTGATTGACTGATTGAGTGCGTGTATAGTTCTTGGGATGGAACTGTTTGTAAACCGCAAGGTCCGAACAGGAAAGGCTCTGAAGCGTTGGTCGGATGAGACCAGTTCAAATAGCGAATGGCTAAGGCAGCGTGTGCTTGATGCTGTATACCGATAATTCTCTTTCTGATCAGCTGCTGCTGTGATTCACACTCAGATGAGTGGTGCAGTGAGAGTAATATGGAAAAAGATGATTCGATGTGGCAACCCCTAACAGGAGCAGCTGAAAGAAGAAGAAGAAGGTACAGTGAAAGTAACAACACTAAAGCAGCTATTGTATTTAAAATAGTTTGACCATTTTGTGGACCATTATATTGTTACAGGTTAATTACAATCAGATGCCTTAAACTAATAAACAATATGCGGTTAATTTCAGTGTATTTATAAAGCCACGTCAGGGATGTGAATCTGAAAAAGAAAGGGTAACCACACAGGAACAGTAGCACTGCTTTGACGCTGGGTGGCGCCAGTCTGAAAAACCAAGCGGAGAACTTGCGTATGACAGGTTATGAGCTACCGTGGAAATGTGTGTGGCTTTACGCCAAGTTTAGGTTTTATACATCGCAATTTGAATGTGGAAACGTTCTTACGCAACATTTCTGTGCGTACGCACCATTTATACATGAGGCCCCTGGTGTGCTTTAGTCAGAATGCAACATGGCAGAGAGAGCATGCCATTGTAAGCCTCTATCTTTATTGTCCCTGTGCAGCTCCTGAGAAACACACCTTCCTGGGCCATTCACCAATGGAATAGCTCAGGCACAGTCCCCCACATCAAGTAATTTTGTTTCTTGAAAGCATCCTTCAAACAAGCAACCAAGAAAGGAAATGCAAGTTATTAAGCAATAAAACTAACCTTTTCTTTCACAAGTTACCAGCAATTCAGTCATAGGAATCAGCATTTCTAAAGTGTTGGAGGTAGAGAAAACAGCTTTTTTTCCATTTACCTTGCTCTTTTAAACATTATAACGAGTAACATGCTGGTTCTACAAATAAAGACATACAAAACATTTAGCAACGTCTATGCAACATATCACTCCACCACAACAGTCCTTTAAATTATTATGTTTAATGGTTGCAAAAAAGAAAAAAAAAGGCTGAAAACGTGCTGGCTTTCTGCCCACTTCCACCAATTTTGTGACATGCAGATACTTAGTCTTTAACTAGCTCCTGTGAGGATGGCTAAATGATCTGTTGTGCTGATATGGTGAATTTTTGTGGGGTTATTTTGTCATTTTTGATTTCTAATGTTATTTGTTTCTAAGGTCAATCCCTGCATTGAGACTTATGCAGCCAGGATAGATGAAAATAGATGGATGAACTTGTTACAGTAACTGTAGCAAGATTCTGGCCAGGAGCCATTTTTCCATACAGGTATCCAGTGTTTGATGAGGCTACTCTGCTTTTGCGCTACAGTGCTGAAAGAGGGTTGTAATTATTTGCCATTAAGACATGCAAATTCAACAAATTACATGCCTTTCACCAGTAGCATATGTTACTAGTTTCACATTTCTTTTGATCTTCTACTGCTGGTGAACTACAAAATGAACATCCCATCTTCAAGTTTATTCACACTGTATTTAGTAGCTTCATTTCCAAATTTGCTTGGGGCAAGTGAGTATAGGGTATGTGCATGTTGAACTAGTATGCTTTTTAGAACTGGTTCTGGTTTTGTACCTAGTCCACGTTCTAGCTCTCTGTAACCCTGTGTCGGTTCACAAGATGGAAAATTGGGTGGATTAATTAGATCAACAACACTAATATTTGTGTATTTATTTTTTATACTTTTGTTGTTAAAGAAACATAAACAATGTATGAAAGATCTCAAGCAAAAGGCCTAAAGACTGAAAGTCTTCTCATGTTAACCAGCTGTGCAGTGCATTCTGGGAAAGCTGAAAGGCAAATAGAAGATGCAGCTTTTGATTGCAATGGGAATATAACCTTGAACTTATGAAAAGGATATAGTAACATTCCTGCTTTTTGTGAAACTGAAAAGTGTCATGGTGTGCTCTGCTAAAGGAAATTAAAACAAGTAAGCCATGTGTTAACTTCGGGGTAGAAGAAGAGAGAGTGATGGCCTTTTATTAGACTTTTGTTTTTCAACTAGGGTCTCTGCATAATAGAACTAACTATTTTACATTATAGTGAGTAATTAACCTTGGTTAAAAATAGTAAAACGTACTAAATTGAAATAAAATTATGTTTTGTGTTGCGTTACTATTATTGCTGACATTTTTGTCATATGTTGGTTTATTATAAATGCGACAGTGATCTTTCAGATTCATATTGAAATCCAAGAAAACTTTTTTGTCCGTGTTTTGCAGATAAATTTCGTGTAAAGTGAGATACTTTTGAAGGTATGTATCCATTATTGGCTGTAGAATTTCTAATAAGTCCCACGTTTAAGTCTTTTGATTCTATGTGGCATCCCTTCTCCATGATCATAAATATAAACTTGACCGAATTGTGGTTTCTTCGAAATTAAACTTGTAACTTTAATTGTTGCGGGACCACAGATTCTCATAGCATATGGTCCAGAATCACGTAAATCTACATTTTGAGCATTGATTGATGCAAATGCGAACAGATTATTGTAGATTCAGATATTTTGCCTGTCGGATTTGAGGATTTCACTTTCACCAAACAACAAATCTTTTAATTCTCGCGGATACGCCTCTTCATTAGAATGAAACACTACTTTTCCCTGATGGCAACACAAATTAGACAATCTACAAGTCTCCGACTTAAACTTTAAAGCCAAACAATATCTACATATTTTTGTCATATCACATATGCCCATATATTCGATCTGTTTTTGCTGTTCCGTTATTTCACCAAGTAATAATTTCCATTAGTTAGTGCTAATGCTTTCTTTACTATCATCTTTACTTTCAAATTTTAGTACTTTCATAATCTCTAACTTGCTCAGCAACGTTTTTGAACCTCTTTACAATGTTTTACTTTGTCTTCTACTCTTTTTCTTTTATTTCCGACCCTGCTTGGTCCAGGCTGATTATTACTTTCCTGGCTGACAAAAGCATTTACATGAATGAGAGTTGAGTGGACCGTGGATGTATTTGAAAAGGGTTGAGAGGAGGGTGGGAATTGAAAAAATCTCTTGAAAATAGTCTTGTCACAGAATTTTTTTATATAATAGAGAGAAAAGAATTATTTTAATTTAGTTGCTGAAATGGACACTTTAATCAAGCTTTGAGTTCAATTGTTGTTTTCTCTTTTAAAGATCTCAGTTTGATTGCTGCTTGGTAAAATATGGTCACTTGAAAGGTGAATTTTTCCCTTTGTCTGCTTTGTGAAAACTTAAATAGACAGTTTCATGGAGTTAGCTGTTAGCTGATGGACATTTGGTAAGGAGCTCTCTTTCTCCAGTAAGAAATCTTTCTTTTTATTTTTAATTAAGGATGTATAATTTACATCAAAGTAACTGGACCGCTTGGAGCATCTTACTGATATGAGGACTTCTATTGCCTATAATTGCTGCTATTGGTTTTGATGCAAATAAATATTTTTTTAATTCAAAGCTTAAATCAATGTCTCTGTCTGATTGTTACTAATGAGCTGAGAATTGATCATTCCTTGTGTATCTTTGCTCCCTTAAGGGCTCAAAGGGATGCCTTTGAGAAGCCCTCTATTAGTGGTAAACTAGGTTGAAGTAAAGGAGTGAAAGTAAAGGCAGTCCAGGTCAGGGTACTAGTCTGCCATTAGAGTTCCCAAGTTTTGAACACATGGTGTACAAGACAGACAGTGTGACAGGTAAGTGGTTATGGGTAACAGTTGTGTTTCTATATTTGAATATGTTTCTTATTCCCCATTAAGAAAAGAACCTTTCCTTTAGGTGAAAGTCATACTTGATCTGATAACATGATAAAACAAACAAGTCTGATGTTTTAAATAACCAGTTATTGAAATTATTCCAAAATGTACTCTCTTTTTGACAAATGTTGCTTTTTATGAAAAAAACAAAACACTTAAAAATATTTACATTAGATGGTGAAGAATCGACTATAAAAGTACCCAAGACCTATGGTTTTGGAATCAATTAATCAATCAATATATCAGTCAATATCAATATCTAATTAAATTGTATCTATTGCATTACTTTATAAATAGGTTCCAAACCAATGCACAAAAGCATTTTAAAGTCCAGGTCCTGATAAAACCGTGTCTCTTATTTTTCTTTTTAAATGACAGAAACATGGCATTTATTGTACTTTCAAATGCTGAGATTTAAACAGTTAAATTGTTTTCAATTATATACTTGCAGATTATATCTGAGCTGTCAGCTGTGATCAGGAGTTTCAGATGATTTAATGAAATCGCTATACGCTTAGGGAGAGCAGTACAGAGCTCTTGAAAGGTTTCCATAAGGATGCAATTGATTGTAATGCTTTCTACTCACAACAGATTTTGCAGCACCATTCCACATTATGTATTTTATTTCTTACTTTTTCTTTATATTGTATATAAAATGTATTTAACATAACTGAACAATTTTTTACTATTGTTGTATTTACTTTATTACTGACACATGATTAACTGAATTAACTTCACAGTGCTCTATATCTGAGATCAGAATGTATAAGACAAAGGGCCTTGGTTATAGTAAAGGGTGTGAATCGGAGGTATCAGAAGTACTATGTAAATAACTGAGTACTTATCTGTATACAATAAAAGGTTAATATTATTAATTCGCTGGAGCACCTTACTCTTGAACATGCTGCATAAAATTGAACGCGGGTCAAACATTCCTGACGTAGATCAATTCTTGCTTTTTCCTTTTGACTTGGGTTTTATTCATGGCCATCACAAAACACAGTTTTAGAGGAAATTATATTCCTTTGGATTCAAACCGGTAATTTAGTAGGAATAAGTATAAATATAATCTCACCCTGTAGCAAATCCTGCAAAAGTGGTAGCTTCAATCAAATTTGACTGTAACACTTTGATCTTTAATCTTGTACCGTTACAAGGTTTTGGAGGGCTTAGATCAAGAGCAATGTACATTGCATTGTGGTTTCCATTACGTTATGATATACAGCATTGACATTCTCAGGCTGTACATTTATGTGGCCTATATAATTAACTTAATGTTTTAAGTGATGTACAGATAAGAAGAGGTGAAAAAAATAATATTGTGAACTATGTACTCTGTCCACCTCCTCTATTTTTTGTCTTTCGGGGACCCTTTTACTGAGCTGTGCAAGCATTTAAACTGACCAAGGCATGTCAGTGTTTCCAGCTTGTATTGTACATAAGGTTTGAAGTGGGCTGGTATGCTGTACAAGCAGTTTTGTTTGCAATTTGTAAACCAGAGAGTAGCAACACATCGCAGTCTGACCTCTTAAGAGACATTCTAGTTCTCCGCAGTACTGCAGTACAGAGGCAGAAAAAGGATCCACTGTTTAAGAATGTTCCATTCGTTACAGCTTTACTACCAACAAATATTGAGAAATAAATAATAGATCAGGTCATTTTCTTTTTCCTACAACGTCACCAAACTTCAATCAAATCAGTCAAAGTTTTTCTGAGATTTTGGGGCATTTAGTATTTCTATTATATATTTATTTTTTTATCCACAGTTTGATATATTCAAGTGTCCTTTCTTAGTGAATACCTAATGATGCAGATGTGCCATACTGCCAAATTTCATAGTGTTTTTGTTGATGAATGGGTCAGTCAGTCAGTGAACTTTCAATTATATACATATACTGTACAGTATAGACATTAGAGAGCTGGGACATAAGGCCTTTTATTTGAACATGAACATTACGTGAGTGGCTGCATATTCTCTCGGTGACTGCATGAACCTATGAGGGTATTCCTGTTTTCCTCTGTATTATCATGTAAAATGCTTCTCTTTCGCACTAACACTAAGATTTACCCAGCACTAATCCAGCACCTTATGTCATTTTCAGTTGTACAGAAGAAAGAACATTCACTGTGTTTACATGCGCTATAATAACCTCTTCTTTTACAGAAACTTGTTTCTAAAATGCCATGTAAACCCTTATTCTGGTTAGAGAAACAGGGCTATTGGTCTCTGAGAAACCAGGTTAACAGATGAGTATCCTGATTATTTGGCCATGGAATTTAATAATTGTTCAGGCTGTGCATGTTAGTTGCACTTTGTTCATTAACTTAGTTTCATAAATGCTTTCAAAAGCCACGAGTGGAAGCATCCACAAGACAAATTTGGCAAATGTTCATGCGATTGCATTATTCCTTCTTCTGGTTAAAGTAATCTGTCTCAGTATTAAGTAATAAGATGCTGCAGATGTTCCATCAGACGGTTGTGGCGAGCACCCTCTTCTACGCGGTGGTGTGCTGGGGAGGCAGCATAAAGAAGAGGGACCCCTCGCCCATGGACAAACTGGTGAGGAAGGCACGGAGCTGGACAGTTTGACATCTGTGGCAGAGCGACAGGTGCTGAGCAGGCTCCTGTCAATCATGGAGAACCCACTGCATCCACCGAACAGTATCATCTCCAGACAGAGGAGCAGCTTCAGCAACAGACTGCTGTCACTGTCCTGCTCCACTGACAGACTGAGGAGATTGTTCCCCCCCCACACTATGCGACTCTTCAGTTCCACCCGGTGGGATAAAGGTTAACATTATACAAAGTTATTGTCTGTTATACCTACATTTTTATCACTCTTTAATTTAATAATGTTTTTTATCAGTAAGCTGCTGCTGGAGTATGTGAATTACCCCTTGGGATTAATAAAGTATCTATCTATCTATATATATATATATATATATATATATATATATATATACACTCAGCAAAAAAAGAAACGTCCCCTGACTTTCAACTGTTTTTACTTTCAGTAGACTTAATGTGTAAATATTTGTATGAACACTAAAAGAGTCAACACCATAAGACATAAACTAAAAATGTTTCACAATGTGTCCCTGAATGAAGGGAGGCTCAAAATCAAAAGTACCAGTCAGTATCTGGTGTGGCCACCAGCTGCTTGAAGTACTGCAGTGCATCTCCTCCTCATGGACTGGACCAGATTTGTCAGTTCTTGCTGTGAGATGTTACCCCACTCTTCTACCAATGCACCTGCAAGTTCCTGGACATTTCTGGGGGGAATGGCCCTAGCCCTCACCCTGCGATCCAACAGGTCCCAGACGTGCTCAATGGGATTAAGATCTGGGCTCTTCGCTGGCCATGGCAGAACACTGACATTGCTGTCATGCAGAAACTCACGCACTTTTTGCCACTCCTGTCTGGTCCAGCAAGGTGGGTTTGTGCCCATAGGCGGCGTTGTTGCTGGTGATGTCTGGTAAGGACCTGCCTTACAACAGGCCTGCAAACCCTCAGTCCAGCCTCTCTCAGCCTATTGCCGACAGTCTGAGCACTGATGGAGGGATTGTGTGTTCCTGGTGTGACTCGGGCAGTTGTTGTGGCCATCCTGTACCTGTCACGCAGGTGTGATATTCGGATGTACCGATCCTGTGCAGGTGTTGTTACACGTGGTCTTCCACTGCGAGGATGATCAGCTGTCCTTCCTGTCTCCCTGTAGCGCTGTCTTAGGCGTCTCACAGTGTGGACATGGCAATTTATTGCCCTAGCCACATCAGCAGTCCTAATGCCTCCCTGCAGCATGCCTAATGCACGTTCACGCAGATGAGCAGGGACCCTGGGCATCTTTCTTTGGGTGTTTTTCACAGTCGGTAGACAAGTCTCTTTAGTGTCCTGCATTTTTAGAACTGTGACCTTAAATGCCTACTTTCTGTAAGCTGTTAAGGTCTTAACGACCATTCCACAGGTGCATGTTAATTAATTGATTATGGTTAATTGAACATGCATGGAAAACATTGTTTAAACAATTTACAATGAAGATCTGTAAAGTTATTTGGATTTTTAAAACATTATTGTTGAAATACACAGTCCTGAAAAAGGGACGTTTCTTTTTTTGCTGAGTATATATATATATATATATATATATAAAAAATCAGTATAAATAAAATAAACTATTGTTCATTTAGCCTGTATACTACTGAAAACTATCCAAAAATCCTGGATGGATAGTGTCTGGAAGATTTGACTTTTTGCTTGTGTACAGTTTTCCACTGCAGTTTCAATACAACAAAAGTCAATTGTATAATCTAGTTGTAACTAGCTGTGATCATAATTTCATTAATGGAAAAGAAGTGTAAAGAAATAAACTTGTAATCCTGTCCCATATAGCTAAAAGGAACCAAACACCTTATTTACAACAATTATATTACATGTGCTAATGAAGCTTGTGTGAGTTTCTATAAATTTGAATTACAAATTAAAGGATTTATCACGATTAAAACAGGTTCACCCTGTGTGAGTGACATCATCTATTACAATTTAGATGTAAATATATATTTTTGGAATATAACAAGAACTAAATCTTTTGATTATATAAATATGAAATTACATCATACCTGGAACAGTTAAACCTACTGTATTGTTTGTTTTGCTATTGGGTTTATTGCTCTGAATTTAATTATGCTGTGTGTTAAAATTTTACTCCTTAATTTACATGGCCTATTGTTTAATAGTCAGTGGCACAAAATATGCCTTGTTCAGAAAGACTAACTTGTAAAAATATTACAAAAAGAAAGTCATGTTAAATTGAATCAAGTCCAAACCCCTTAAAGGATCATTACCTTGACATGTTCAGGAAGTCAGTGAACCTTCCTGATCCATTTTCCTTGGAGATACTTGATCCTGATAATGTTACCCATGGTAAATTAGTCTAAGTAGAGGGTCAAACCAAAGAACGATCCATAACTAGACCCTCATTAATGTTATAATTTAATTTTAATAAAAATTGCTCATGGATACTGGGACAAGCAACTAGAGTCAGGCCTCATTTGCCAGTGAGTGTCCAGTGGGCGGGAGACCCATGTAGCCAGGAATGGTTCAGCCCAGAAAAAAATCATGCAGCATCCATGTGGGCTCTCCAACTAATAATTGCTGATGCAATTCAAGTTGGGTACCAGGCCAAAGTGGAAAAGCCTCAGGCACACCAACATTGCCAGTGTAAAATGACTTCAAAGATGTGGATATGACTTCTCTGGAAGGGAAGGTGCTGAACTTCTGTTGTTTTGTAAAATACCAGCTAGATATAATGTGCCCACCTCTATGCATTGCATTGGCTCTGACAATAAACTTTTAGATCAACTGTAATCTCTTTCCAGGTCTGGAGTTTCCCTATAGAGGAAACCCTGGATGACTGTAAGGATACTGACAAGCCCCTGATTTGGTGCTATACAGAAAGAGTTTGTTCCAGTGGATGATAATGTTATTGAAGAAACACGGGATTTGATGCTCAAAAAGGTACTGACTCTGAATTCCTACTAGGAGGCTTCAATGCTTACTTGGGAAATGACAGAGATACTGTACATGGAATGCTGTGATTGGGGGAATGACCTTCCTGATATGAATCTGAGCAGAGAGCTATTACTGGATCTGTACTGCTGATACATTTTTCCATAAAGAACACCAAAAATGCTCATAGGTGTGCTTTAGCAGAGTAGCTTGGACAAAGGACAAAGATTGACTTTGCAGTTGTGCTTCAATCATTGTGGCTGTGATAGCTGTAATTATTGAAAAGCTCCATAGTGGCAAGGTTGCAGGTGTGGCAAATAGAAATGCTTAAAGCTCAGGGCATTGTATTTGGCATTTTGGGTAATAGTGCTATGCAAAAGGTGGGGGCAGTGGTTTTTGACCAGTACACTGGGGTAATGGTTCTCATTTTTTAAAAGGGTAACGAAAAAGTGTCTTTCAGTTTCAGAGGGGTCATACTCCTCATCTACCCTAGGAAACCTTATGCTGCAGTCCTGAAATGGAGACTAATCACCCTAGCCATTGAACAATGAGCCAACTGTTACATAGACAGCTGAGGTGGGAGTTTAACAATCTTATATAGGTATGCACTGAGGAATTGGAAAAAGTTTGCCACCTTTTAATTGTGGTATTTTGTGGAAGATGTTGCAAGGTTATGGGATTCAGAGGCTACTGCTCTGTGCCATTCAGTTCCTGTATTTTATAAACTTGTTTCTTAAGTGCAGGAGTTAGCACTTCCAATTCCAAGGTCATGGTCTCTTTCTGCAAATTAGCCAAATGCCCAAATACAGAACTCAAAACAAGCCATAAAGGACCCCTACTTCATCTTGCATCAGAAAGAGACCCCATTAAATAGTAATAATAATCAAATACCTATTTCTATTTGCAAGGCATTTCTTTCTTCTTGATGGAAGAAAATGTGCAAATGCGCAGATACATGAGAAACAAACAAGATGTTCCAGTTGAGCTACGACTTCAAACAACAAAACAAGCCACCCTCACGCTGCTGTTTCATGAAACTGTCAGCACAATGATCTATATTTTCTTTCCTTAATGCTAGTTAGTGGCAGTTTATTGTATTTTGTCTGTGGTATTTGTTCTGTATGTCTTTTCAGACATGATGGCAGAGGTATACTTTTGAGAAACTGTGTTCATGGGTAAGGTATGTAAAGCAAAATAAATAATAAAAAAGCAAATAATATTACCAAAATGTAATCACTTGATCATTCAATTTCCATTAAAGGAAGACAGTGCAATTAGACTTAGTAAACGTGACAGAATGTAGTTAAAATCAGCATTAAAAATACATATTTAAAACCTCATGTGAAGTATCAGATTTCAGGGCCATGTTGTGTTATCAGTTCAATTAATCCAATAGCCTTCCTAATTTGTACAATCTTTGAATAATCACATTTTAAAAACCTAATGTGGCATACCTCAAGGGTGTAGTATTATAGTTAAGCTGTTCTAAGAAACTCACTTAAAACCCCTTGAAGGGAGTGGAGGCAGTGATATTTCTTAGTTTGTGTCCCATTAGTCTAACAGCAAATTAAAATCCAGTCTGGCACAAAGGTAAATGAGGATTTATATCTGAAAACTTTCAAATATACTTTATTACTGTGCTCATTATCTCCAAATCCTAAGCGACTACTTTACATTTTAACAAAATTGCATTCTATCAATACAAAATAAATGGATCTTAGAGGTGGAAGTCTTTTCTTAAAATTTACTCTTTGTGCATGGCAATTCAGCTGGCAAGTAATATGTCTTTTTTTATATTCTTATATTCTAACCACTGCAATATTCAGCTTTACATTATATATTCAGTTTTATTATAGAATGTCAACAATTTCTAATAAATCACAGGTATACCCATCTTAGTAGTCAAATTTATTATTGGAAAATGCACCTGATTATTTTTTCTGCTTTGTGTCATCAATATTAAAGTGTAAATTTACCAGCCCGATTTTAATCACAAAGCTTTACCTTATAAAGCGTTCCTTTAGTTTTGTTTTAAAGATGACATAATGTCAAAGAATGTTTTTTTTTTTTTTTTTTTTTTTTTTTTTTTTTTTATCACTGCACTGACCCATCAAAATATGACCACAGGCTGTTAAATCTAATGGAAATAACTATCATTGTTTATAATATCAGTTTCTACATTTTCTAAGAGCCAGATATCTTTTTTAAATTGTTAAGTTACACAAAGCATCCAAGCTGTATAATGAGTACAATGTTTGCCCTGTTTTCAGAAATTTGCTATTATTAATTTAGGCTTCATTTGCACCTCACTTTAAATTTTTTTAATGAATTATACAGTAGAGTGTAACCAGTAGTTGAATGATTTACATATTTGTTTGCTCAACAAAAAGCATCTGCTTTTAAGAAAATATTTCCAAAGAAGATGTGAGAAATGAGGTGCATATTTTCTTGAATTTTCTAGGACAAGACAGACGTGAAACAGGCCAGATAAATACATGTATCTTTATTTGTTTTTGTTTTTTTTTTTTGTTATTTGGTATCAAAGTAAACCTAATAAATTAAATAAAATCACAAAAATAATAGTATACACACTCACACACACACACACACACACAGAGGGCAACTGTTGGTTGGAAAACTTGTCCTTGTCCAGCAGCATTCAGCTGGTGTTACATATTATTCCTGAATGCTGATTGCACCAGAGGGGCATTATTGAAAGAGCAGCATGTCACTAGTTCCTTGTAAAGTCAGTAATAAATGCAAATCAATTTAATTTTCCTTTATAGTTGACTATGCTGTTTGGTACAGGTTTGGAAAGTAAAATAGATTTTGCCTACTGGGGAATGTTTCTTTAAAAGATGATATTCTACAGCAAATTCAAAGGTAGTCTTGTTCAGTCTCTTAACCTGTACAATTATGTAAATATCAATATATAGAATCCTACACAAAAATACTGTGTATATGAAGATACGTGTTGACCCTTTAGCAAGTATCAAATCACAGTGATGCAGACAGCACATCAGAATGTACATGGTGCAAGGTAAGTTTTGTCTTTTACTTGTCTATCTCATCAAAACACAATTTAAGGAAATCACCTGTATTGTTCATGATCCACGATGACGTGACAGATAAATGAAGGTTTAAGTACAGATATCAGGCCCCATTCTTTAAACGGTATGATGGAATTTTGTTTTTGAAGTGAGCATTTGATGACTATCTTGAGGTGCTCTGTGAATTGCAGTAAATTTCCTTAGCAAAAGTGATTCAGCGTAAATAAGTGCACTTCAAATATTACCCACTGCTCAAAAAAGAAACTGTGAAGAAGCATTTTATGATCAGTATCACAATATTCACCAAATGCCACTTTCCATTAAAGCACCACTACTCAAAATTAAAAGTAAATACCAATATTTATATATCCACTTTCAAAATAAATATCTTTAAAAAACCTGGAGAATGAAAAAATGTTCTGCAGGCATAGATCACTTGCACATTTTCTTCGTTATGTTGTTTTTTAATAAATCAGCCATATGAAGTATAAGAAGAACTCAGGAAAATTGCTAAATACAATCCATATAGCTTAGTAATAATATTAATAGTGAAAACCTGAATATTGCAATAACATTAACATCCAAAAGGCTCTGCCATTCAAGTAAAATCTCAGTAAGAATATACACCATTGGACTCTTTGTACCATTTTTCCCATTTCCCTGTGCATTACCTTAATTGATCCCACCTATGATTTTTCTTCACTATGCATTAAATTATGTATAGAAAGCACGTAAGAAACATTTTATAATTTGTATATATAAAAACTGATGATATTATTGTAACAAAATGAAAATATTATTTACAAGGCACAACTCAGGAGCCAACAGATTGGAAAAAATATTTATGTCAGTGATCTGTTTGAGTTTTAAGTGATGATAAGTAAAGGACAGAAACTTAACAACCCTAATGCTAAACCAAGACAAGAGATCCAGCAAAGGAGAAGGCTACACATTTCCCTCTGGTGTATCCCACAAAGACTTATGTCACTATATGTACAGCATGTGTATTTGTATTTACTTGACTTGTTACTTACTGAATTTCTAGGTTTATAGGTTCTTCATTGTCATGTATACAGGGTTCAGTGAAGTTCATACTTGCATGTGTTAATTAACATGCAACAGGTTACAGCTCTCTGGTGCTATGATTAGTTAGTATAACTACCTAAAGTCGCAACACCTGACTTCCTTACTTGAAGTAACTACCTTCCCTTCAAACGTCTGTCTTCCTTACCAGACAAATCCCAGAAAGCATTACTACTTTATGTAGATGACAGTGAATTTCATTACTACTTTACAGTGTTGTTATCTAGAATCACAAACATTATGAAAAGACTGTGTAGGGACTCTAAACACACATAAAGCAGGGCAGGACCTTCACTGGCCAGCCCAGAAGAGGCTCATCCCAAGGCAGGCAGTTCCCAAATTGGTTCCTGCAGGCTGCTGCCTACATAGGCCTAACAATGAGTAGCTTGCTACTAATGTTCAAAACTTTACAAAAGTGCCTTACATGGAAGAGAAACAATCAGAAGCAAGACCCACAAAGAATCTTTATAAATGAATATTCCTTAATAAAAATAAAAAAATGAGTCAAAATGCTCAAAAGAACAAAAAAGTTCATTGTCTAAAAAGCATTATGATGAACAAATCCCAATACACTGTCCAAAATCAGAATCTGATAAAACACTAGCACAAAAAAAAACCAGAAAAATCTTAATACTCAGTTTAAACTCCAATACAAACTCAAAGCTCTACTGCAGGATTATTTTTTCTGACTGACTAATAAAGGCAGAAGGAGGGCCCTGCATCAGTGATGTCAGCTTGGCCCTGTGTCTTGAAGTTCCGCAATACAAGGAACATTTAAGGAGACAGTATATACAGTTAAACCATAAACCTTATAAAAAATTTTAAAAATCTGTAAAATAATAATTCAAAAATAAGAAATACAACAATTAACAAATACACATAAACCTAGACTGATACATGATGTATAGCTCTTGGATTACAACTTCTTTCTTAACTGATATCCTGAGTACAGCATGGGGATGTGAAAAAGAGAATTCAATGGTGTTTCATTCAGTGTATTTTAGTATGTTTTTCAGCTATGTTTACTAAATTGCAGCATAGCACAACTTTAATGAATTATAGCAAATATTAATGCTTGGATACTGTTGCTTATTACATTGGTTGAAAGAAGTCAAGGAGGGGATCTGAGGCTGTGAGAATATGAAAAACAGAGTAAATGGCAGGGGCAAACGAGCTGTTTGCAGGAGGAAGGCATGAATGTCTATGCATGTGTACAGCTTTCACTGTATTTTTTAAGATTATGAGAAAATTAAAGGCAACTCTTTAAATCATCATTATTTGGTTAACTTTATTCAAAAGTAATATATCACCCTTCTAATACATTATTATTGCTTTCATCATTAAAAAAACAATCTGTTTCCAAGCTGAGTGATATTCATTTCATATTAAGTATAGTAATAGGAGAAGGTGTGCTCATGTAACTCTTCTCTTTAATATATAACATACTTTGTCTACATTTCACTGTCTCCATTATCATTGAAAATCAGCAGATGTAAACCACTAATCCAAAACACTGCTCAGCTGAAAATGCTTTAGTCATAATTTCCATTTAATTCTTCACAAGTCTGAGCTACTTCCACAGTCATTTTCAAAACACTCAATTTCTTTAGATGCATTTACGGGATTAACTCATTTGTACATTGAAAGTTCAGTGCATATTACACATACATTAAATATGTTTCATACCATTTCTAAGAGGCAGATTCAAAATTTAGCACATAGGATTTTCTGCTAATGCATTTTTAAAAATTTCTGATTGCTTTAGGACATCCTGAGTATCATCAGATTACCCCCCTGGCATTGTTTATTACAGTAAATATACTGCTTTGGATTATCTATTGAAATATCATTAAAAAATGATTAAAAGAAACCATTATTTGATTAAGGAATGTATATCAAAATGTAGAAGGTAGTTTCACCTGAACAATCATAATTAATATCACCATCAAGATATGATTGCAAACTGTGAATTCTTATTTATTTTGTCTGTTTTGATTAAATAAATATTTTTGATTTGCAGCTGATAAAGAGTGACTCTGTTTCTTATATTATTTTAGCTATATGTCATGATTCAGGGACTCAATCTCTTATTTTGTTATCACTTTAAAATAGGTTCTTCCAGTGGACATATGAGAATGAATTGAGTGAGTTGCTGTCTTATGAAGAGCATGTTTAAAGTAGATTTAATCATGGCACTCTATTTTTTTTACAAAGCTTGATGTATGGTAGCAAACAGCTTTCCTCACCAGCCTGGCATTTATAATACTTCTTTTTTATTGTTTACCGTGTTATTTGGCTGTAACTAATTACCAGACACAATGCATTTTTAAACTCATGAGAAATGGCTAATAATTTTATTTTGAAGAGTGATAAATCCCTTTATTTTAAGCCTTTTATGCATTAAGAATTGCTTAACCTCTCATTGAAATTCTATTTTTTTATTTTAACCTGTAATGCATTCATGTATTGTAGATATTCTAGAAATCCATCTTTAATTGTATGGACAGCCTCTAGCCATCAAAAGAATTTCAAATAAGTAATAACAAATGTCTACAAGCTTTCATATGACCTTGCTAGCTTCCCTAGCATTAGTCTTTAAAACTGCAGTGTCACTTTTTTTTCCATTTCTTGAAAATTATAATTAAAACTGTTTTAAAAGTAATAACTGAAAGATCAAAGGTGGCCTCTCTCGACTTTAAAGCTATTTCTTGTAGGCTGTAATAAAATCCATTTTTCCGTAAGTTATTATATGTGTAGATTAACACGTTTTTATTTAATTAATTTCTAGTAAAATAAACCAAACCCTTGATTTACCTGAGAACTGCATTCATTCCACATACTTGCATAAGCAAGTATAAAGCAAAATGGTCATTGTTTCTCAGTTCATATTTATCCCAGAAAAATACATACAAATATGTATATATATATAAATAAACTATCAAGAGAGAAACACCATAAAACCAATGCACTTTTCTCAGCATCCTAAATACTTATAAAAGACTATTAGCAAATCAATTGTGATCATTTTCTTACTAGCAAGATGAAAGTGCTTGGATTAAATAGCAGCATGGGACAGAGGGTGGTAAAGTAGTATAGTACTACTACTGCTTGAAAAATCCAGCAATCTGGGTTTAATTTCTTTTCTTGGCCATTGACCATTTAAAATTTGCACATTTCCCTATGTCTACATAGGTTTTCTTCTGTGTTCTCTACAGCACCATCAAAGGCATGCAGGTTAGGTTAAGATTCTAGTTTAGGCGAGAGTAACTGAAGAAGACGACCCACTCAACAACAATGAAGAGCGTTACCCCTGATATACAGTATAACTCATAGGTTTTAACACAACATTTAAACACATGGTGGGCTGTGTCACACACGTGCGCATGGGAGGCAGCTAAAGGGCTTGAGTAAGGGCAGTTCCGAATCATACCGGGATGTGGCAGAATGCACTGACTCTTTTTCTCCCTTTCCTGCAGACCATTCATGGGAAATTCCACCTGGCCCTGCTGACGTCACTTCCATGACCAAGCCTATGGTTCGGAATTCGGAAAAACCCAGTGCAGGCTTTGTTCCCGGCACACTTAGCTAGGCAACCTAGGCAGGCCAGGGAGTGCAGGAGGGGCTCACAGACTTGGGTCAGAATGGGGAGGTGAAGGGGGCTTATTATGCTCTCCCAAGGGATAGTACCTGTCTCCCTGTGAAGGCAGAACCTAGAGTCTCACCTAGGGGTGCCCCAGACTGGCAGGTGAATATAATACGAAAGTGGGGGTTCATCCCAGAGTGGCCGACCCACAAACAAGCCTGGTCATTGTGGGCTGTGGAAGGGTACTGGTTACGGCCAGCTGAAAACAAGCCCAAGCAAATAGTGGAGCAGGTGGCTTGCTCTGACTAACCCGTTGGCAGTCCCACACACAGGCATCGTGATCGTAACTGGGTACAAGACCACAGCTGTGTTCGATTCCGGCAGCAACATTTCCATTGTTGCCTGCCGATTTGTGCTACCGCGACAGTGGTTAATATTTAAGACCAGGATAACCTGTGTCCACAGAGAAATCCACTGGTACAGGTCAGCCTTTTGTGTCATCAGTTACGGAGGATTGGTTCAGAAATTAACCGTGGCTGTCCTCCCTGATCCACTACACCTGGTGATACTAGGGTGGGACTGGTCTAAAATTAAAAGCGGTGAAACACATACCACTCCTGGTGTGAACTTAGGCCTAGTTATAGACGGAGATAAGCCGTCTCAAGCTGACGTTCCGGCAACAGGTCTGTGAGCTAGCACATGCACACCTCCTAGGTGGCAATTTGGGCACCGAGAAAACCCTATTGGCCGGGAATCAATGAGGAGGTTCGTTGCTTTTGCCCTTCCTGCCCTGACTGTCAATTGCGACAAATTCCTGGGAAGGACCATGCTCCTCTTGTTCCTAATCCCCTGATTGATGTTCCCGTCCACAAAATTGGGGTCAATTTAGTCTGACCTCTAGAGCTCTCAGCCTGAGGACACAAGTACATTTTAGTCCTCGTGGATTATGCTACCAAATACCCCAAAGCTGTTCCGTTGCACTCAGCTACTTCTAAACCCATCACACGGGAATTGGTAGGGGTCTTTGTGCGTTGCGGCATTCCTAAGGAAGTCCTAATGGACCAAGGGACGCCCTTTACCTCGGAGATGTTCAAGGAGACTGCCAAGTTACTTAAAATAAAGCATCTAAAGACCGTGGTATATCATCCTCAAACCGACGGTTTGGTAGAGAGGTTCAATCAGACTCTCAAACAAATGCTTCGTAAGGTGGTCAATGAGGATGGAAGGAACTGGGATCATCTCCTCCCCCTCGTCCTTTTTGCCTACCGGGAAGTCCCACAAGCCTCCACGGGGTTCTCCACTTTTGAATTATTGTATGGTCGACAACCCCAGGGCATTTTAGATATCCTAAAAGAAGGATGGGAAGAAGAGGCTCTTCCCTGTACAAACATACTGGAGTATATCGCGCAATTACATGATAGATTTGGTAAGATTCGGCCCCTCCTTAAAAGTCACATGGAAGAGGCACAAGCAGCACAGGTCCGATATTATGACCATGGTACATCTCTCCGGGAGTTCTGCCCGGGAGATCAGGTCATGGTCCTAGTACATACCTCCCCATCTAAGTTGCTTGCCCATTGGCAAGGTCCCTATGAAGTTAAGGAGAGGAAAGTACTTGTTGACTATTTGGTGAGTCAACCCAATTGTTGGCCAAGGGATCAGGTTTATCATGTAAATCTGCTGAAACCGTGGAAGGACAGGGATCCCGATCCCTCCTCCGGTCAGCCCTGCTCACTCTTTGCTCACATGGCTAGCCTTAACTTTGGTGCGGATTTAAATCCCAGACAGTTATCCTGTCTGTCCTGGAGGAGTGAGTGAAAACCCTGGGAGGACCTCTCTGGTTGAGCACGACATTGTGACAGAGCCCGGGGTTATAGTCCGAGAATGTCCATATCGTCTTCCCGAGGCAAAAAGAGCTGAAGTGCAGCTTGAGATCAAGCACATGCTGGAACTAGGTGTAATCGAGGAAAGTCATAGTCCCTGGTCCAGTCCAATTGTGTTGGTCGCTAAGCCTGACGGGAGTTGGAAGTTTTGCAACGACTTCCGTCGACTTAATCAAGTCTCCCAGTTTGATGCTTATCCAATACCAAGAGCAGACGACCTCCTCGAGGGGCTTGGACAAGCTCAATATTTAACCACACTGGACATGACAAAGGGGTACTGGCAGGTTCCTTTAACGGACTCCGCAAAGGTTAAGACCACGTTTAGCACCTCTAGTGGACACTGGCAGTATCGTGTCCTTCCATTTGGGTTACACGGGGCTCCAGCCACCTTTCAGCGTCTGGTGGACAAAGTGCTCAGGCCTCATAACTCATACAGTGCTGCCTACTTGGTGGTCATCTATTCCAACACATGGATGGAACAGCTACATCAGGTAAAAGCGGTATTGCAGACACTTGGTGAGGCTGGGCTTCGGATTAATCCCAAGAAATGTTTCTTTGGATTGAGCGAAGCCAAGTATTTATGCTACCTGGTGGGTCAGGGTACCGTGAAGCCACAGTGCTCCAAAGTAGATGCCATTTTGAAATGGCCCCTGTCTGCAAACCAAGCAACAGGTCCAAGCCTTTCTAAGGTTAGCAGGGTACTGTCGCTCATTTGTGCCCCAAGTTCTTGGAGAGAGTGGTGCCCTTGACTGATTTGACAAAGAAGAGGGCCCCAAACATTGTGGTATGGACTGAAAAGACAGGCACTGCATTTAGTGACTTGAAGCAGGCCCTTACGTCTGCACCTATTTTGAAAGCACCTAACTTTTTTTTACCTTTCATCCTCCAGACGGACGCTTCAGACACAGGCATGGGGGCCATGCTGTGCCAAAGTGTCAATAGTGTGGAACATCCCATCATGTTCCTGAGCCGGAAACTGTTGGACCGGGAGACTAGGTATGCTGCGGTGGTGAGAGAGGCTTTGGCAATTAAATGGCCGATTACTCAGCTAAGGTACTACCTGTTGGGCTGGGAATTCACCCTTGTCATAGACCATGCATGCTTTACAGTGGATGTCCTTGCACAAGGTTTCGAATTCGCGGGTCACCAGGTGGTTTTTTGAACTCCAGCTGTACAAGTTTTCGCTCATTCATAGTCGGGACACTCTTCATAGCCAACGCTGATGCTCTTTCTTGGGTTCACGACCTCTCGGTCAGGGTCGCCCAACCCGAAGGGTCTGGGCTGAGGGGGCGGCCTTGTCACACATGTGTGCATGGGACGCAGCTAAAGGGCTTGAGTAAGGGCAGTTCCAAATCATTCCGGGATGTGGCAGAATGCACTGACTCTTTTTCTCCCTTTCCTGCAGACCATTCATGGGAGATTCCACCTGGCCCTCCTGACGTCACTTCCGGGCCCGAGCCTTTGGAAGGAGACCTTGCTGGCTCCAGGACCTGTGATATCACGTGCGGGCTCGAACCTATGGCTGAAAACCTTCATGAGCCTGACCCCTTTTGATCTCACTTCCTGTCTTCCCCTTTAAAAGCCTCCACCTTTTCCCTATTCCCTCAGTTCTGTTTTGGATCTGGTTTTGGGCACATCAGTGCTGTATACATTTTTGTGACTTTGCAGCAAGGATACCAAATACACGGGTGGCTGCCCCAAAACTTTCTATGACTCTGAGTTGAGTTTGTGACAGCTGCTAGAATTGTCTGGAAATAAGTTCTTTATCTCACATAGTTCCTGACTGATAAGGAATTAAGGTTTTCTCACTCTCTCGGTTTACCTTTAAGAAAAAAAACACTATTTTATTAGGTCTTTGTAAAGCCTCTTGCCAACCCTGTGTCAGACATACAGTAAATATGACAAGCTCCATTTGTCCATCCACAATACATACGAGTAATATGTGTTTTTAATAAGGCATTTTAATATTATGGTTAACAATTCAAAATCAAAGATAAACATTAAGGGCCCTACAAAAACATGTCAAAATAAACATTACTGGTGGACAACAGATTATCTTTTTTTAGTATATCACAGCACATTCAGTGTTGATTACGTGATTTTTAAACATTTATTGAAATTAACTATAACAACAGAAAAAAAAATCAAAGGGCATTTTTGGTAAATATGTTGCTTATGTCTAAATACTCGTAATTATTTCTTCAGGCCTTTACAATCTGAAACAAATATTGCCCATCACTTTGATATATGGAGCATGTACACAGTTTAGTGAAGTTATAGTCAAAAAGTGACCAGAAATGGTTTTAAACTTAATGCATGTAGGTGGAATATTCAGTAACACTTTGATCGTGTTCAACAGAAATGGTAATATTATTACTGTTTGTACCGTAACTAGATTTATAATTAAGTCCTTATTGGATATCTTTTATCAGATAAAGAACTAGTGTTGTGAAGTTCCCACTTCTGGAACATTTGCAGATGGTAAACTTGAAATAAATGGACTATTTAATAGACAAACATTTACTAAGCATAATTTTTTAAATGTATTTTTTTCCATTCATATTAACCTTGGCAGACCACAATGGCCCACAATCAAAATAATTTGACCAAAAAATTAGAAGAACAATTTAAGAAGATTCATGGTAAAATACTTATTTGAAGAGCAGACAGATGTCAGAATAACATAGAGGTAAACCAAACTAAATAAAAAAAGGCAAAATGGAAAGTTAGGATTGAAGTCAATCTTTTGGTCAAAAGTAGGATACTATTACCTAGATGCACACAATTTATATTGGATAAAGATACTAACGTTGCAACATTATATTACCACATCAGATGACTGGTAACTGCCATTGTAATGTCAAACAAGATGGCTGATGTGTGACACAAAACCATACAAACTGTTTTTCCTGTGAAAAAAAAAAAACTAAACTGACATCCAAAATGTTGACACTGTGATATTATCGTTAAAAAAAATTAGTATCAAGAAAAAGAAAAGCAAAATGTGCCAAAATTGTGCAAATGGTTTCTGTAAACAAATACTTCATGAAAAATACTCAAAAACCATGACAGATATATGCAGTTTTAACAGTGAAATATAATGAAAAGAGTGTCAACTGACTTACTAAAAGGACTGATAACTTTTCTTTTGTATAGGTTTTCATGACACTGGTCTCAGACTAGACAAAATAGAAAATACAATTGGACCCCAAACAGTAAAGTTATAGGGTGACATGTGAAGAGTTAAGTGTCTCGCTTTTAACTGAAAAAATCCTAGAAATCTGTATATTGAAAAGGCATATTCTCCATACAGCATTTCCTTTCAGTATGTAGGCTGAATACTTTGTAGAAAAAACTTGAAACAATACATGTCCACTCTGCTACATTTCATCTAAAAACATCACTTTTAAACGAAGAATATCTCTGTATACACTAGTATATAAAAGTATCTCCATCCACATTAAATTGTCAAAAAACAAATATGATATAGTTGTCTGCCTATCCTAGACACGCATACAGCTCAGTAATCTTAGGCTGGGCATACACTGTGCAATTTCACAAAGTATGATAAAATTACCAGTTGTATATGTGCTCAAACTGTATGCGTATATTTGTGATTGACATGCCATGACATGGGTGTTTCGAATATCTATGTACAAGGCCCTAACAGACAGTTCTACCCATTGAAATTTTGCAATAAAGGTTTACTTGTTTTAAAAAAAAAAGAATATGACTACAGGCTTCTCAGAATGTCAACCAAGAAAAGAGTTGTGTTGTTGACACTGTTGCTCTGAAAGTACAAAGAAAGAAAAAGGTGCAACTGGACAATATGATCTGTCAATTTTACAGAAAGAACTGGAGGTATGTAATCTGTGCAATTTACCAGTGTGTCCTTATTTCAGGTTCTTCCAGTAAACATTTCCTAAGATGATTTTGTTATTGCCCATTTAGTTATATGTGTGTTTGCTTTAAGATAGTCATCTTTTTGAAATCAAAAAGCTAATATGAGCATGCACATATTTATTAATGGTGACATTAGAAAATTGGCTCATGAGACTGTTCACAATACAAGAAAAATTGTTGTCAGTTTCTGACATGACAGTTCTTCTGCTTGTATGACAGCCTGGTCATAAGATGCAATCCGGCCTCGCAACCCCTCTCATGTTGCATGTGAAACAATAGCTGATGAAGCTAAAATTCGGGTTGACTCAGAAAATCAGTAGGCAACAACTCAGCATTAGTGAAAACTGGTGATCCTTAAATGGAAGGTAATGTTGACGGTTACGGGATTTATTGCAAAACTGTACCAACCAACAAATTATTTGCCTTTTTCTCATGTATGTAGCATTCAAACTGTACAAACCACATTTTAGATGTATACAGGTAAGAAACACGACAAGGGACATACAAGGTAACTCTTTTTTGTCTGCAATGTTGGAAAACACTTTTCGTCCGTGAAGGGAGATCAAACAGGGAAAGAGACATTGTAATGAGGAGGATCCAGATCAAAGCATGAAAAATCAAGGTGCAATTAAAGTCTGCAGTTTTGAAGACATGCGTTTTTACCAGTCCTCACCACAACGCTAAGGTTACATTTTCAGAACTATATGGTTCTGGAAAACATTTCCAGAAGTTTCTGTTTTCAGGGGTTAAAAACGGCAGGGTAGTGTGGACTGAGTTTTTGAACAAAAGCTTACTAGTGAGGATAGGGCCCAGGACTTAGTTTCTACGAAAAAGGACATTCCCATCATAATTTACTAGACCAATTGCTAAGTTAATATGTCTTGTAATAGTGCTGCATAATAGTTTGTGAAAGCAAAACTAATGACAAATTAGAATGAGATCCCTATAAATACATCCTCATAAAAAACAAAAAACAACTTGGAAATTAACTAGTAACTTAAGACTAAAGTTATGCTTGTGTATTGTAAAAGAAGGTTTTTCAAGTGGAATGGTTGTCCTTTTTACGTGGAGGAACATACAATACAATACAATACAATTTATTTTTGTATAGGCCAAAATCACACAGGAAGTGCCGCAATGGGCTTTAACAGGCTGTGCCTCTTGACAGCCCCCCAGCCTTGACTCTCTGAGAAGACAAGGAAAAACTCCCAAAAAAACCTTGTAGGGAAAAAATGGAAGAAACCTTGGGAAAGGCAGTTCAAAGAGAGACCCCTTTCCAGGTAGGTTGGGCGTGCAGTGGGTGTCAAAAGAAAGGGGACAATACAATACAATACACAGAACAGAACAAATCCTTAATACAGCATAAAAATAAAAATTTTAGAAGTACGGAGCAGAATTTAACAGTAGATGATCACATAATAAGATTTGGATATTTTTAGAGTCCTGGAGACCTCATCCATCAAGCTGCCTCCCCCATTTGGCCATTCCACAGCTAAAACAGTGCTGGGCCAGCCAATCCGATGAAAGGACCCCTCTTTCCCATGATTCCTGCGATCCTCCATCAAGGATGACTTTACCATAGGCAGGCAACAACTTGGCAGGTGGGTCGTGGCACCAATTGCCACATTTGACTACCGAGAACAGAAACAGAATACGTGAGGGTTAGTATTCAATTATAACTATCATATTACTTATGTTTTAGTGCTAATGACTAACAACAGAGATGCAGTCTGTACAGTTAATCAGCAGCTCTAGTCAGGATATGCTAAACTGAAGTAGTGAGTCTTCAGCCGGGATTTAAAGGCTGAGACCGAAGGGGCATCTCTTATAGAAGCGGGAAGACCATTCCACAGTTTAGGGGCCCTGTAACTAAAAGCTCGACCTCCCACTGTTATTTTATTAATCCTTGGAATCATAAGCAGACCGGCATCTTAAGATCTTAATGTGCGCTCAGGTTTGTAAGTCATGATAAGCTCAGACAAGTAAGTCAGACCTTGGCCATTTAATGCTTTATATGTTAAAAGGAGGATTTTGAAATCTGCCTTAAAGTTAACCGGGAGCCAGTGTAAGGATTTAAGAACTGGAGTTATGTGTTCATATTTTCTTGTTCTTGTAATAATTCTTGCAGCCGCATTTTGGATTAACTGGAGGCTGTATAGAGAACAGTTTGAACAGCCAGTGAACACCGCATTGCAGTAGTCAATCCTACTAGAGATAAATGCATGAATTAATTTCTCAGAAAACATGAGGAATTAGTAAATGAGTTGCCCTTACATTAATGTTTTTCTCACAAATTTGGTTTTACAACTTCAACCCTAATTAAATTACCTCAACAAATCACCGACTAACCATTGGGAAATATGTCATGTAGTTTTTAATGGCTTTTAATATCATGAAATCTGAGCAGCAATTTTAAAAAACTATTATGGAGTCATCTAACAAAACACCCTACTTCAAACATAAAACTGTCTGGTTCCAATGGCCTATTTGTCAAAGATGCTAAAGCAATGCACAAAGTTCTACAAATATTAAAAAACCAAACAATTGAAAAGTCTGCCCATTAACACAGACAGAAAATAACGTATGTGTCCTTTCAATATGGATTGGTTGAACATGTGAAGAAAACAATCAATGTGCAATCTAAAGATTCCTGATATTGCAAAGATTTTTCAACATAATAGTGTCTCATTTGAGACTGTTGATCTCAAACTGCATGCAAGATATCCTTATAAAAATTTGACTGGTTCCTAAGAGTAACTTAAGAGATGCTGCTGAACGTATATTAAACTTATATTGTAGATTATACAAAGTCTACCTTTAATCATCTGACACTCCATTCTCGGCATGAGTGCCTGCCTAATCATTTTAGCTCTTAATGAGCAAAATAACACCACAAGAAATAAAAGTAAAGTACAAAATATGTTGCATTTGTTATTTTTGTTATTAAGCAGATGATGAGTTGCAGAGAAACAAACAAGGTCTAGACTAAATTGTCAGAACTATCAGAAACAATATGCTGAGAAAAACACTAGCTAAAACACTAAGACCAAAATGTCAACCAAAAATTAGAAACAAGTTGTAAAGCAAAAATGTCAAGTGTCACATAACACATGCATATGCCTAGCAACCATGCAGCATCACAATGAGCACACACACGAAATGGTGACATTAATGAAAAGAAAGAGACAAAAATGGTAGCACCTGACACACCACATGTTATGGCAAAAAAAATGACATTACCAAATAACAGTGTGCTTAATAACAAATATAAAAATAAAATTAAAAAAAGAAACTAAGATTTGCAGATAGTTTTTATCTATGGGCCATCAGAATTTTTAATTTTAAAAACTCATAAAACCATATGTATGGTATTTATTTGTAATAGGATGTGTGCTCTCTATATTACTTGTTTGACATTGTTTGTCATACTTGCATCGTTTACAGGGTAGCCTTTACAGTTTCATTGTACTGGTACACCTGTCAGACGTGTTTCTGACAAGAATAATTTGCCAAAACACAATATAACAAATAGAATTTAACTGATACAATATAGAAAGTAATAAGGGTGAACAGTGTTTTGCTTTTCCAAAAAAGTTCTGAAGAGGAGATGGTGTTACTGTGCCAATGGAGCTTTTTTAATAAGATACATTTCCATTGTTATAATTACCTCACAGTGTTATGGTCATGGATTCCAAGTGTATAACAAGAGATCAGCAGAAACAATATGTAGAAGAAAAAAAATATAAAATTCAAAATGATCTTGAAAAGCAGGGAAATAGCTGTAGAACCTTACAGTGGAAATGTGTTGGTTTGGTCAATATCAAAGGTAAAAATGATATTGTATATAGATTTCTCAAATATAAAATTAGTCTGTTAAAGTTAGTAATTGTCAGTTTTTTCTTGGCAAAAGAGTGTATGACTTTTCTGAATTGACAGATAATTTTTACTGATTCCCTGTTTCATCACAGACATGAATGAGACATTATTGTTGTCTGATTTGATGGTTTATTAAAATTCAAACCATTTATTTAAGGGCACTGCTTGATATAGTCTAACCAAATAAAACACAGTATCAAACATTGAGTTAACATAGTTATTGTATCAGTGTATATAAGAAATTAAATTAAAGGATGAGTCAAGGTGTGTTGTATTACTACAGTGAAATCCACATTGAAGTTTCTTATAAAAATTCTGTTTTTCTTAGTGAAGAATGTATTAGACTGCAGAACCTTAAAGACACTGGAGTGCCCGAGGTGCAGGAATAAGAGATAAGAAATGAGACGGTGAAGAGAACTCAAAATATGTAACGAGGCAATGCGAATAATGATGATTTTTCTACCAACTCAAAAGCAACATTTTTATTTATGAAAAAAAATGAAGATTAGATAAGTTGTAAGACTTTGAAAAGAAATATAAGATTACTCTATAATTATTGAGAATATTCAAACTGACATTTCTTTATTACTATAGTGCAGCATTTCTCAACCTTTAAGTATTTGCGACCCGAGTTTTCATAACAGTTTTAATCGAGCCCCCCCTAACATTTTTTTGAAATGTAGATGCATATTATATTATACCTACTTAAGTTTTATCGACATTTAACGCTATATTTATTGTTCTAGTATCAGAATGTAGTTTAAGTTAATTTGTTTTGGTTTCAACAGATGTTTTTTTCATATTTTTGATTCTTGTTTTCTTTTTTTCACATCTACGTGCCCCCCTAGGGGGGCCCGCCCCACAGGTTGAGAACCACTGCTATAGTGGCTTTTAAAGAAATAAGAGAAAAGGCTGGCAAATAGGTGGAACTGGATATACAGCACAGGGGATTCATTTCATTTTTGAAACTGATAATGAAATTCCTATTTTATTATTCAGTTTAAATGAGCTCAGTTTACTGATTTTCTGATCACCTTCTCTGCTACTCTCCTCTCTACTCTCCTGATTAGCTTATAACAAATCAGTTCAGTCATGTTTAAACACTTTCTGCCGTGATGCTTGTTGCAAAAATAAAAAGGTGTCTTTACTATACTTCAGGCCCGATTATGGATCCCTATATTCTGGTTGCATTTTTAACACTAGAATTACCAGAGCCTACGAAAAAACTCATAGATCCTTCCCACCTTAAATCACTTCGCACCTCTCCATCAGCGTCTTTTGTCCTGTAAATGTCGATAAGCAGCAAACAGCAAGCAACCTGCTTTTCCATCCCCCACCCCGCACAGTTTTCTCAGCTCAAGTCTGTTTACCTGCGTATCAGTTGCTTAGAGTGGTATAGAGTAAGAAGTCAAGCAAAATAACACCTTTTATAAATACTATATCGTTATTTGGAACACTTTTCATGTGTGTTCCGTGTCTACAACGATCTATGTAAACACATTGCTAAAACAGAAACGTTTTTCATGTTTTAGTAATAATTGACAAAATGTAGACATGAAGTGTATAATGTGTGAAGCCTGAATTTCAAATATCAAAGAAACACTTTCACAAAAGGTACAAATATAACAGAACAAGTGCGCTTCTATTGAAGAATTTAAGTGCAGAAAAAGAACCCGCGTTAGGGTGTGACATTGACACGCATTTATTATGACCACTTCGGTGGCGCAACGGTATCAACTGTTGACTGGTACTCAAAACTTCAAAGGTTCAATCCCGGATGAGTCCATCTTGAGAAGTGAGCTGCTCTTATTCTTACAATTTTAGAATAAAAACATACATTTGATTCCAGTCTGTAACATCCAGTGTAATTTATGATACTTGTAAAGGTTAATTTTGGTTTTTTTTTTATTCAGTTTTATTCTCCCAGCCGCGCTCATGATCCCACCCACCCCTCGCATTTGACACTGCAGTTTTCACATAAAGACGTGCTATAACAGAGGTGAACTCAGATCATGATGATGGTTCCACATCGGAGCAAGAATGCACTTTTGCCATCGCTGTACTTTGTATATGTAAATGGGAAGCTCTGCACTCTACTTGTGACTTTACACTGTAGGAAGTAAGTAAATAAATAACGGTAAATAGGTAAATAACATTCGATCGTGAACGCGGCTGAGAGAATAAAACTGAATAAAAAAAAAACAAAGCTAACCTTTACAAGTATCATAAATTACACCAGCTGTTACAGACTGGAATCAAATGTATGTGTTTATTCTAAAATAGTAAGAATAAGAGCAGCTCACTTTTCAAAACAGACTTGAACCCGTGAACTTTTGAGTACCAGTCAACAGTTGATACCGTTGTGCCACTGAAGCGATCGTAGTAAATGCATGTCAATGTTGCACCCTAACGCAGGTTCTTTTTCTGCAGTTACACTATATTTTTGAATAGAAGCACATTTGTTCTGCTATATTTGTACCATTTATGAAAGTGTTTCTTTGATATTTGGACTTCAGGCTTCACACATTATACACTTCATGTCTGCATTTTGTCAATTATTACTAAAACATGAAAAAGTTTCAGTTTTAACAATGTGTTTACATAGATCGTTGTAGACATGGAACACACATGAAATGCATGTGTTCCAAATAACGATATAGTGTTTATAAAAGGTGTCATTTTGCTTGACTTCTCACTCTATATAACTCTAAGCAACTGACACGCAGGTAAACAGACTTGAGCTGAGAAAACTGTGCGGCGGTAGGGGATGTGATAGCAGGCTGCTTTCTGCTTATCGACCCATTTACAGGACAAAAGATGCTGATGAAGAGGTGCAAAGCGATTTAAGGTGGGAAGGATCTACGAGTTTTTTCGTAGGCTCTGGAAATTCTAGTGTTAAAAACTATAAAGGAAAGACATAACGTTTATCATCATAGGTGTTTCTGAAACAGAATGCTGAGTAAATGATTATTTTTGGAAGTGTAATACAAAAATAATTAATGAGCTGAAAACAGTATCCACTTTATTTGTCTTTAAAACCTTCTGCAGCATGTCACAATATTTTCTTATCAATCTACCATGGGAACTATGACAGCTGAAAAGAACATCTTTGATTGATGGGTATGACCTTTTCCAGCTGTACTCTACCTCTTGAATATCTGATCCTTTAAATGCTGAAATTATTATGGCAAAGGTGATAAAGGAAGGTATCAAGGTCAAAACAAAAATTATTGAAGGGCATTATGTTTGCTAATGATCCAGTAATTATTGCAAATGTTGATGTGAAGGAGAAAATAAAGCTTCATAATCTTAGTAATGCACTGCTGAATTATAATATCAGAATTATAATGAAGACAGCAAGAGACAGCAATAATGAGGGCTTCAAGAGTTGTAAATGCAGAATCAAACTGTATTATTATTTGTAAAATAAGACTTTTTCCACTGTGTGAATAGAGGTGGTGAAAAATGGCATCAGACAAAAACAAGAGTGTTGATGGATGTGACAACAGAGACAGAAGAATAATTTGAAAGAGTAACCTTAGAAAAAAGAACAGTTCAAGGCAAGTTATGAAATATGAAAAACTAACAAACAGCATGGTGGAAGTCAGAAAAAAATATTTTACCTGTTAAGACCCTTAAAAGACCCTGATATAAAAAATAAATAGGTAAGTACTAAACAACAGGTGTATTTTAAAGATTTTGTCTAAAACATTAAAAACTCAAGGATACTGTTGGGTTTGTTATATGAATAGTACATAACAAATTAGTTATATATGTATGCTGTCTTTGACACACAATAAACAACAGTTCCAACCAAGTTTTTCACTCAGATGAAAGCACAGACCAATTTTTTCAAAATTCTTTGTCAAGTACACATATAAATAATATATATATATACTGTATGTAACATTGAAATTACACAAATTAATTCTATGCAGTAAAATCATTTTGCCATCTTAATGATTAAATTATGTGCCCTTCTATCAGGTAAATCCACTCTCCACCAAAGTTTCCTTTGGTTAATTTTGTTAGCTTAGTAGATCAGTATCAGTACAAAATGTGATGTGAACTGTTTCCATATTATTCAAGAAGATCAGGGGCCTCATGCATAACACCATGCGTAGATCTCACACGAAAACATGGCATGCTGACAAATGTGGAAATGTGCGCAGACACAAAAAAATTCAGATGCACAAAACTGTGCATAAGCCAACTTCCACGCACTTCAGCTCCATAAATCCCAGTCAGCGTGAAATGTAACACATGTGCACACACCTTCTGTCCCACCCTGACCTCCTATAATTTTGTATATTTTAATTTGCAAATCAATATAAATATCACTTTCTCAGTTCAGTGTTGGATTAAAGGACAATGGCAAAAGCATGTAAAAAAAATCTCAGCAAATGCAAAGTGGAGGCAAGGAAAAAAGTACTCTTTGATGGATTAAGCAGTGGTATGAACAACAAAAGGAAGATGAATGAGTGATACAGAGATAAACAGAAGTTCAAGTTCAGAAAGTTGCACAGTGCCCGAAATAAGAAAGAAGCGGTCAGATATCATGAAAAGTAAACATGAAAAGGTGAGTCGTAGCCTATCATCTGAGTGTCATACAGAAGTGTATTAGGGTACAAAGAAAAGAAAAAAAAAATAGGGACACAGTGAAAAAAAGGTTGAAATGGCCACTTTAATCCATCCATCCATCCATCCATCCATTTTCCAACCCGCTGAATCCGAACACAGGGTCACGGGGGTCTGCTGGAGCCAATCCCAGCCAACACTTTAATCTCATAGTTTATTTTGTCATTAAAGTAAAATGTTGTAAACTTAATCTTAAAATCAATGTTAAATTTACTAGAGTTTATTAGATCCCATCATAACTAAAGTAGCATGTTAAATACTTTGTATTCTATGTATTCTACCGTGTGTGAATCAGTATGTGCTTCTTAAACGGGCTTTCTTTTACGCAGACAGGACACAGAATACATTACATTCATGATACAGCTGTCTGAACAATTTAAATACTAAGATGTATACTTGATATCATTTTCATGATGAAATTAATTAAAGCATGCATTAAACATGGGGGCAAGGTGGCACATTGGTAGCGATGAGCTGGCACCCTGTCCAGGGCTTGTTCCTGCCTCCCACAAGATGTTTGCTGGGATGCATGTAACACTCAGATTCCACACTCAGATACAGTGGGTTAAAATACTCTGAGTGGTGCACTAAGAGTAACAATGCTAAAGCAGCTGTGGTACTTGGAATAGTTTGGCCATTCCGTGGACCATTATATTGTTACAGGTTGGCTACAATCAGATGCTTTAAACATTTTAACTATTTGCAGTTAATTTAAGTGTATTTGATAAAGTTGCGTCAGGGATGTGAATCTAAAAATGAATGGGAAACCACACAGGAATAGTAATACTGCTTTGACGCTTTGTGCCACTTGTTTGGAAAACTGAGTGGAAACTTGCGCATGCACAGGTTGAGGCTGGTGTGAGAATGTGAGTGGCTTTATGTCAAGTTTAGCTTTTATACATCTCAAACTGAGCGTGGCTGCAAGCTGGTTAAGTTTGCAAATGACACTAAACCAGGTGTAATGCTTCTACATTCAGCAAATTACAGTGTATATTTTTAAAGGAATGCCACACCAAAAATGATCATTTTTGTATCTGTTACTCAGCTACATTGTTTGTAGCAACAGCCCAAAAATGTTTTTATCTCATATTTTCATTGAGAATGGAGATAACAAAATTTGGACCTAAACAATATCAAAATATCCAGAAAAATCTCAAATTACTTTTGTTGCATTAGCCATATATCAAGTATTTAGGTATACACTCCAAATATCCTAAACTCCTCTGTTGCTGAAATATTTGAAGTAATCCAATTCCATATAATCCTCTCACGCACTGTCAAATGAATTTAAGTCTTTGAACTGAATACTTGCCTCTCCCTCATTCATTGTTTAGTAATCCTCATTAATCATTGGATACCTTTTTGCCTTGTTGTTATATTTATAACAGTAAACCACAATTATAGTACTTTTGGTGTATTCAGCTGTAGGCTGTGAAATCGCACTGGTGAACCAATCTTCTGCTTGTTGAAGGATTTCAAATATGTATAAATATGAGGCATACTTTTCACCTAATACTTTTTTCACTTTCATCCTTTTAATGTTAAATTGAAAATTATTATTTTTTTTAAATTTTATTAAATTATTAAAAGCAATAGCATTCCATACAAGCAAGTAAAATTTTGCAAGATTAAGTCCAAATGAAATCAACCCTCACCCACGAGAAGGAGAGTTAGTCCAACAGAGCAAAACATTTAATAGTAGGAAAAATAAGTAAATAAATAAAAATAATTAAAATAAATAAGGGAAGAGAATCCACTTCCTCAATTTAAATGCATATTCTAAATTGCTATTGATTAGATCCTGCCAGGTTATATAATTTTTACACAGAATTTGATTTTTTTCCAGTTTTGAATAATATATAACATCAGTTACCCACTAACTTAACAGAGTTGAGTTAGGATTCTTCCAGTTGGGCAAGATAAAAGTCTATGTTATAGAAGTGAGGTAAAGGAAATTACAGTTTGTTTGTCCTTCTCCACTTTAAGCCCATCTGGGAGTACACCAAACATAACTGTTAGTGAATTAGGAGAGATTGTGACTCCAAGGCTGTCTGATAGGCATTTAAGGATTTTGGTCCAAAATGATGTTAACTTGGTGCACATGCAAAACATATGCACCTTTCTCAGACTACGCTCTGCAATGATGATATGTTGTGGAAACTAATGAATCAGCTAGTACTGGACAAGGCAGAGTTGAAGTGTGGCTGAGGATAGAGACATGGGTTTAGCCACAATTCTGTGTAACCTAATGCCACCATCTTTCTAGTATTGCTACTCAACTCTTTTTTATTCTCCCTGTTTGTTATGTAGCATTTTTCACAAATGATTTTTTTATTTTATTTTGTGGTCCCTAGCGTACCACCTGGTAAAGGCTCATGTACCACTGATTGATAAACACTGCAAAAGAATATTACAGTGTTTTTGCATCTAAAATGAACAGGTAATTCATTTCACTGATACCTGTGAAGGAAAATGTTTTGTACACTATTAGCTTTAGCACTACTGCAGTGAATCCGACACAAAAATGCTCAGTCCACGATCAAGTGGCGTGTTTGCTTTCATTTTTATAGTTACTCATCATATACAGCTGAAGTGTTTTTACACCTCCCATTCTAAAAGACCAAATTTTGCCAACTCAGAAAGTGTAAGTATTGTACAGAATTTAAAAAGCGAATTTACATATATATTTGAATGATATAAACTAAATATCAAACTATAGTCGTCTCCATTAATTGAAAGAAGCCAATCTATGAATCTAAGGACTCATTTAAATGGAATCACATATAACCAAGGTTAAAGGAATACTATACCCAAAAATGATATTTTTTAATAAGATACTCACTCCATGCGTGTTGTAGTGATGACAGAAAAAAAAAAAAAATAATCTCATGTTTTCATGGATAATGGACACCAAACAATATGAAAAAAATCCAGAACAAGATTTGGGCTGCTGGATGGTGGCAGCATAGTTTCTATTGGTCAATCATGAAAATAGGTATTTTCCTGTACTGTGTACATGTGACAATAAGTCTGAAATAAACTGATGACACTATATTTTTTTATTAAAGCAAACGTTACATTTACACCTTCATATTATTACTAAGTGCGAATGAGCTAAGCCACGATGAAGCAGAATGAAGTGTGACATTTTAGTACATGTCAAGTTGCTGTTTTTCAAAATATGACTGAGGACAGTTTTAGTAACTTTTCCTATGTCTTGTTGATAGAGATTTATTCAAGTCTGTTTTATAATAAGGCAGTTACGATTTTAGCTTTAATGCTGATACAGTGTTGTGTTTCACATAAACTTTAAATCAACTTTGAATGAGCTGACTTTGAATCATCTTTATTACATTATGAAATAACATCACTGGTGCTCACTCCTGTAACAATATGGATTTCTGCAGCAACGTCTGTGGACCTAAAGTCCCCTACAGCATATACTCTATATGGTCTATGCATAGCACATGCTCATGATTACTACAACTGAATTCAATTAATTTTTTTATTGCACTTTTAACTGACAGCACTTGTACATATTTAAAGTTATACTGTATTGACAGTAAAATACAAACTGTATATTATTTGCTATACTAGCAGAATACCCGTGCTTCGCAGCGGAGAAGTAGTGTGTTAAAGAAGGTATGAAAAAGAAAAGGAAAAATTTTAAAAATAACGTAACATGATTGTTAATGTAATTGTTTTGTCATTGATATGAGTGTTGTTCTCATATCTATATATATATATATATCTATATCTATATATATATCTATATCTATATATATATATAT
>JANRMT010028174.1:120610117-120627311 GCA_026402145.1 Polypterus bichir lapradei | reverse complement strand
TCATTCATCGATTCGTTTCTTACTGCATCAATAAACAGCTCGTCTTCTTCTTTATCTGAGACCTGACACACTGCATGCACGGGTTTTTTTTTTACACTGTCTTCCTTTAGCGGGACATTGACTTTTTCCACCGTGTGCTTTGTTTCCGCAGTAGCTGCACTTATGAATATGCTTGTATGTATCAGACGCTTCATATTTTTTTGCTGCCTTTTCAATTGTGTAATTCGGTTTTTGTTCAGCGCTCTTTGGAACTGTTGCTTTTTGTCTGTGCACTGCGTCAGTTCACGTGAGTCGCTCGGTGTACATGCATCGAAGTTTCCCAGCTGTGCTGGTGCCATGTCGTGCTATGTCCACGGCTGTATTTAATGTTACCTAAGTCCCGGCACTTAAAACTTTCTCTCGCAGTTTCGCTGAGTTTGTGCCAAACACCACCCTGACCATCTCATCTTCCTCTGCATAAGCACAGTCCTTCACCCGTGAATATTTACCCGTGGCAGTGTTTCTATTGGATTACCGCTGATGGACGGCCTTATATGGGCAGGCACTAAATTACAAACGCCAGCGGCAGCCTGTCTATGAACTTAATTTAAAGTTTAGGTTTACACCGTGCTTTGTTTCCGTAGTAGCAGCACTCATGAATATGGTTGTATATGTTGCTCGCTCGCTTCTTATTGTTTCGCTGCCTTCTCAATTATATAATGCATGTTTTCTTCAGCGTTTTTTGGAGCTCTTCCTGGTTTTCTACGTACTGCGTGATTACGTGGGAGGCGTGATGATGTCACACGAAACTCCGCCCCCACGGCTTTCGAGCTCATCTCCATTACAGTAAATGGAGAAAAACAGCTTCCAGTTATGACCATTACGCGTAGAATTTCAAAATGAAACCTGCTTAACTTTTGTAAGTGAGCTGTAAGGAATAAGCCTGCCAAATTTCAGCCTTCTACCTACACGGGAAGTTGGAGAATTAGTGATGAGTGAGTGAGTGAGTGAGTGAGTCAGTGAGTCAGTCAGTCAGTCAGTGAGGGCTTTGCCTTTTATTAGTATAGATTAAACAAAAAGTAAAAGAGACTAATTTTAATTACTTTAATTTTAATTCCTGCAGTTTGCACTTCTAGTTTTAAATGATACGCAAGTCACAATGGGAACAATATTGAGGGACTCGGCTACTGCATCACAGAGTATATTAACTCCTAAGACAACACTATTGTGCCATTAAAAGGAGGTAAAAAGTCTCCTGAAAAAAAAGAAGACGGCATTCAAATATGGTGACAAAGAGGCTCTAATGAGTGCACAGTGAGTGCTGGAGAAAAAGCTGAGTGATGAAAATGACAGAACAGAAAACAGACTCACTTAGATTAGCATCAGAGATGTTTGGAATGGACTGGACATCATTACTAAACTCAAACAATCCAGGGTTTAGGCGCTAGAAGGGTTTGTGGAGAAGACCAACAGCCTGACCCAATTTGTTAATCAGTTTTCCCTCCTTCCACAACCACATTCTCCCAATGACTAGTCCTCCTGCCCTGCCCCTACTACATCAGCAAGAAACTACTGCCACTTCAACTGGTGAGTCCATCTGTGAACATGGGCTGTCCATAACTGATGACCAAGTGTGGAGACGATTGTGGAAGCTTCACACAGCAAAAGCTGCAAGACCAGGTGGAATCAGTCCTTAAGTTCTTATGGCCTGTGCTGACAAATTCTGTTGTGTCCTGTGTCACTAAGACAGTAGTTATGTAATATTGTATTTTTAATGTAATATTTTGTTTGTTTGTTTCTCTGTCCTGTATTATGTTAAACATGGATGCTTTTAATTTTAATTATCCACCCTGCTATCTCAAAATGCAGTCCAAAGAGGTGGAGCCATCTGTTGATGCAGCTGTATAAAAGGAGAATGTTCAGCGTATACTGAAGCTTTAGAATTACAATTGTGATCTCTAATCTGTTTTTGTGATATATGCTATTGTTGTGGACTTTCTGGATTTTATCTCCTGGTCTTGTTTAAGGTACTGTCTTTATTTTATGATTTTAGATTTGTTTGTTGCACGTTTTGCCTAAAAGGTAAAACGTATATTTTTGCTGCTTCTCCTTTGTCATGCATTTTGTGCTGCTTTATTTATGAGGAAATGTGTTTTGTTATTTTGGGCCAGGTTTAGATGATGATCTTCCTTTCTCTCTTAGTATTTTGGAGTGTTTTTGGACTTTTGGAACCTGCTAACTTTTGAGCTGAGCTGTTTTTGCTAAAGCATACCTGGGTTAGTCAGACTCTGGTGAAGGGCTAGTCTGGCTTGTGGATCTTTTGAGAGTTGCACTCATTTTTGTGCTATGGTAGGAAATCATAATGCTGTATTGTGGAAAACATCCTGCATTGTTCCAATTCCAAAGAAGGTAAGCCCCTGTTCACCTAATGATTACAGAACAGTGGTCCTTATATACCACATTAGGAAGACCTTCGAGAATCCTCTTGTAAAAGACTACTTGGACCCACTAAAGCTGCCTACACTTGACATAAATTGGAGTGAAAATTTCAGTTATGTACCTGTTCCGCAAGGTTTGTTACCATCTGGACAAAGCTGGCAGCACTGTGAGAATTACAGTATGTTTATTTATTTATCCAGTGCGTTTAGTATCATCCAGTCATCAGGGGTAAGCTCAGAGATATGCAGGTAGATGAGCCTATGGTGTCCTGGATAATGGACTGCCTGTCAGACAGACCACAGTTTTGTGAGGCTTAAGGACTGTGTCTCTGATATGGATGTAAGCAACACTGGAGCACCACATGGAGCAGTCCATTCTTTTCTCTTCATCCTATACACTGCAGACTACAAATATAACACCAGGTTATGTCACTTGCAGAAATTCACAGATGATTCTGCAATTATAGGTGGTAAATTCAAAAGGGGATGAGACAGAGTATAGGAGTCAGATGGAGAACTTTGTTTATTGCCTCATAAAGAGTTGTCTGAAACTTACTGTAACATCAACCAAACCAAGGAACTGTTTGTTGACTTTTACCACCCCAAATAGCTTCTGAGCCCAGTCACTATTCAGGGAGTGGTTGTGAAGGTGGTGATCCTCAATAATTATTTGGGGGTAGAGGCCAGTGGCAGGCTCAGCTGATCTTCTAATATGGAAGAACTATATAATAAAGGGCAGTGCAGACTTTTTTTGGAGACTGTTTATTCTTTAATGTGGGTAATTACCTCCTTTACATGCTCTGCAGCTCTGTGCTGACCAGTGTGATTTTATATGCTGTGGTGAACTAGGCTAGTAACATCACTTTGAAAGAGGCCCAAATAAAGAAGCTAATTAACAAGATAGTAGAAAGGAACAGAATCAAATGAAACCGAGTGCCATAATGAACAACGCTGCACATCCCCTCTCTGACACATAAACACTGAGGACATTCATCCAACAAATTATTCTTCAGAAATCTCAAGAAATGTTAATGGGGGTATACACATTTATAATGCTTCACTGTCACTACTCTTTTTTTTAGCCATGTCAGAACTTTACTTTTTAGTAATTATTGTGTATTATTGTTTATTTTATTAGATTTCTATAAAAAGCTAAATTTCCCTTTTGTTGCAGATGAAATCATTTTATCTCATCTCATCTTTTCTTACCTTTACTTTCATTGACAATAAATTTTTGTTATCTTAGTAAATTAGTTTTGCTTTTAAAACATAAACTGGTCATATAGTTATTTTCTTTTTATTTTAATACAGTTCTGAGTTGTGCTTAGGTACTTTCATTTTTGTCATTCAAACTAAATATTGGTGATCCTCTGACCCAAAAAAAGAAGAAATTACTGGATTTTCTTGCCTGGCTGGATCATGGCATGCTATCAGTATGTTACTAAAGTAAAAGTAGAATTCTGCTCTTTGCCAAAAACTGCAACCTTCCTCACATGTACTGGTCTCTTTACAGAAGGTCACTGCTATCTCAGTAATGTCCTGTCAAATGTATCCATATCCTAAATATGTTGACTTTAATTTAAAGAAAAAATGCTAGCTATAAAATTAACTGTTCCTAGACAGTTGCTTCTCTTAACTCCCAGTGTATGTCTGATAGTTTGCCCTCCAGCATTCCCATCACCAACCATTTCTCATATCTAGGGGATGACATTTTTCTACCAATTATCTCTATATCCTCAGGGAAGTCAGAAACATGCTATCCTTTTAGGACACATATTTTATCTCTTCCTACTTGAGTTTGCATCATCTTAATAGATAAAGTTCCCAATTTGAATTTAACAGTGTAAATGCAGTAATCCCTTTAATCCAATTCTTATACCTATTTTTGCCAAGTCTAATACTAGTCTATCTTTGTATGAATTATTATGAATTGGAATAAAATCTCATTATATCTATGTTTCATTAATTTGCATTGTAGATGTCACTACACCACCATGGCTTACTACTTTGTATTTCATACCTCTACTCACTATGCTATATTTTTAATATCCTCATCCTTTCTAGACAGCTTTGCAGGTAAGCCCTAAGCACTACAATTTTACAGCATAAGGAAATTTTGTATTAAAAATGGTGGCTTAGCTCAGCATGGTTTGTCATTTGGAGCATTTTACTTGCTACCATAAAACAAGAATGTTCGAATGTATAGTTGCAATGTTTCTGAGAAATTTTCTTAACTAGATTCAATCTGTATCCTAGTGTTTTAGCTGAAGAACTTATTTAAAATTAACAGTTTATGTCTCCTTTACTTAAACACTTATTAATATCTTATATTATTTTTACAAATCTGGCTGTGGGGAACTGTAGCCTATCTTTACACCACTAGGCACAAAGCAAAAATTAATTTTGTACAGCACACAGTTTACCAATTAACAATCCATATCTATCTGTGAAAGGAAACAGGAGTACCAGTGGCAAAAAGTAGTGCTTCAGTGGTGGGGATGTGCAGACTACACACAAACATGATTTGGACAAGAATCAAACCTGACCTGGTAAAAGTGCTAACCACAACACTACCTTGACACCCAATTTCTAGGAATAGTTTTCATTTATATTTTCTATGTCTTTATTAAACTGAAAATAAATCAATCTTCACTACTAACAGTCCATACCAGTGACTTTAGAAATTAGGTAGCTGCTTTATGAACAGTTTCTTGCACTGTTAGAGATTTGAGATTTGGCCTTGAAAAAGAAATTTACCTACTAAACATAACTTTAACACAACACAACATCATCATCAAAAAGCATGCACCAGGGGGATTGGTCTTTATCCCATGGCCCAAACACATCCATAGCCTAATCAAGGAGGTGTAAACCTACTGTAACAGAGATCTTGCCTGTTACCCCAACACTGCTTAACTTGCATCCTCACTACTCCTACATATTCTGGACAATCCTCATATACTTCTCTTGTACTTTTTTCATGCACATCCAGACCTCTTGACGTGGTACTCTATCATAAGCCTTCTCCAAATAAATAAACCTCATATGCAAATCTTTCTGTTTTTCTTCATGTTCTATGAGCTGTCTCACTACAAAGACTGCCTCAGTGTTTCTCTCCCTACCCTAGCCTTCTATCTATAACGATTTCCGAAATTTTCATTGTGTGTGACATCAGCTGTATTCCTCTATAGTTTCCACATTTCTGAATATCACCCTTCTACTTATAAATTGGTACGGTCACACTCTTCCTTCACTCCTCTGGTATTCTCTCCTGTTCATAGATCTTCTGCATTAGATCCCACAACACATCCATTCCCTCTTCTCCATAATTCTTCCACACTTCTGCTGGTATTTCATCCAGTCCTGCTGCTTTCCATTTTTCTTTTTTTTTTTTTTAGTGCCTACTTTACTTCCTCCCTCCTTATTCTTGCTACTAGCCCTTTTAGCCATTTAGGACTTCATCCCCAAATGCTACTCTTGGATGTTCTTCCTTCAACAGCTTTTCAAGGTACCTCTTCCATATATTCTTGAGGCTATCATGCTTAATTAAGAGCACACTTTGCTCATCATTCATCTGCTTTATCTGACTTAAGTGCTTCCTAGCCTTGATTCTGGTCTTCACTATTCTAAAAATCATTTCTCTCTCCCTCTTCTGTCTCCATTTATGTCAAACACATCCTCCAAAGCTTGTGCCTTGGCTCTTGCCACTTTCTTCTTTGTCTCCTTGTTTGTCTGTCTATACATTTCTCTATCTTCTTTGATCCTTGATTGGTACCATTTCTTCTTTCCCTTCTTCTTTTCCTTTATCACATCCTGCATGTCTTTGTTCCACCACCATGTCTGTTTCCACATAGGTGGGCTCCTTCCTGTCATTCTACCCAACATCTCTTCACCTACTCTTAATACAACTTTACTATTCTACTGCCACCATTCACCCACACTTTCAGATGACTGCAATTCATTTAAAACTTTCTCCCTAAACCTGTTCTTAAGCCCATCCTCTTTCAATCCTAACCACTTTATCCTTGGTACTGCTTGCTCTGGTTTTATTGTCTTGTTGACTCTGATCTCCCAGTCCAGCACCACCACTTTATGCTGCACTGTCACACTTTCCCCTTTTATGACCTTAAACGTTTTTGTCTCTTTCAAATGAGATTTTCTTCACTTTAGAAAGTCTATTTGAATTTCTTTTCCTCCATTACCATACAGTATGTCACAACCTGGTTTACTTTCTCTTCAAAAAATGTGTTAACTATTACCAAATCATTACATCATCAGCAGAACTGCCACAATATTACATGACCATCTCTGGTTTAATGTGTTTCCTATACTTGTTTATTATTTTGAGTAAATGAAACAAAATCTGATCACTGGCAAATTGAGAATAATTATTGAAGACTGGAGCATAGAACAAGGAATAAAAGGAGGAGTTCATACAGAAAATTCAACCAAGCAAGTGAATTCTTAGGGCCTCTACTTCCTTACATTAAACTAGATTACAAATATTGGCAAACCAGTTGTAAGACTGGAGGTCAGGTAGAGCCAAGCCACCCTCTTGGCAGTTTTGTCCTTTTCATACACGGCCTTTTTACCTTCCAGAAAAACAAACTTAAAACAGAGTTGAGCTTTATAGAAAAACAAATACTCTGAGAAATAATATTTATATTTAACAATTTTGCTTTCAATCAAGCTGAACTTAAAAAAATCATTGAGTTACCTTGTAACTACAACTTTCAAATACCTGAACTGTTGTGACAAATCAGTGGATAGAGCTCTTACATAGTATTGTGATCTGTTGAGCAAACTGGAAATGGCATGTATTTATTCACATTAATTTTAAACTCAGAGATCCTGTAAAATTAATCTAGTAATTGTAATGAAATTAAATGGGTTACATGTTATATCTTATGTCAGTAATGAACATAATCATATTGTCCATATTTATGTTCATTTGCTTAAAATGTCCTTTATTTCCGAGAGTTGCCTTAGACAAATGGCCATGGGTTTGATAGAGTAGAATGGGTATATCATTTGACAGAATTCCACAAATGTGGGTTTAGATCAAATATGTATACTTAGCTCAAGTTACTGTACTCAAGTCCAGATGACTCTGTACAGGTAAACAATATAAATTCAGATTAGTTTATGTTAAAATGTAGAACCTGGAAAATTGATCTACTATCACCAATGCTCTTCTCAAATGCCAAAGATGCAAACTAAACCCTAAAACAAAGAAAACAAATGGTGAATAATAATGAAAAGGTCCTGAGAGATGTATATACAGTTGTGCTTGAAAGTTTGTGAACCCTTTAGAATCTATATATATAATTCACTAAGGCAAGACACCCATGGAAAGGCAAGACACCCATGGAAAGCACGCCGGAAGGGGCGTGGATTCACTAAGCCGCTGACAAGTAAGACGCCCATGGCGCAGGCAGGAAGGAGCCACACCCACCAATTCTAAGACCATTGGATACGACGACAACTCGCAGAACCACGCCCACCAACTCGGACGCGATGACACAGGAAAAACGGCGTCATTTATGTTCGTCTGTCGTAGAGTCCACATGCACCTCTGAGCCACATTGACTGTTCATAGAGCCATGTTTCTCGCGGAAGTGAATCGCTATATGCAGCGTGTAAAACAGTTTGCAAGGGGTATCCCATGGGATCCTTAAAACAACCCTTTAAAACTGAGGTTAAAACACAATGAAGGAAGCAGTCTTTAAAAACCAATAAGCCATGTGCCTCTGTTTCATTACCGTCTCACCTGCTTCACCAATGCAGGTCCTGCAACAGTTGAGACGCTCTCTCAGCAGCTGACCTTCTCTGTGCCTGACCGGTTCACACAGAGGCAGCGCGAGGAAAAGCCGCGCACACACACAGGCAGCGCCAGAGACAGACAGAGGCATACACACAGGCAACTGGTGAGTTTCTCTTGCGAGCGGGCACATGACCAGGCGGTGTGTATGCTTCGAGAACGAGGGTGGACGCGGCAGGATTATCTAAGAAGAGGCATGTTTGTCACGGATGTAAATCTCTGTATGCGGTGTGTAAAACAGTTTGTCGCGAATGTGAATCGCTGTATGCAGTGTGTAAAACGCTGTATTGTATGTTGCCCTCTCCAGAGTTACATCTTTTCATTCTCCTACAGTCGTATCCTCAAAACCAACTACATTTGGACAACTGTGTCTTTCAGGAAGTGTTCACCCATCAATGCATAATTATGCAGCGTATGCTATGCTGCGGGTTGGCTAGTTTTCTGTATTTCTGCATAAATATGACCTAAAACATCATCAGATTTTCACTCAAGTCCTAAAAGTAGATAAAGAGAAACCAGTTAAACAAATGAGACAAAAATATTATACTTGGGTTATTTATTTATTGAGAAAAATGATTGAATATTACATATTTGTGAGTGGCAAAAGTATTTGAACCTCTAGGATTAACAGTTAGTTTGAAGGTGAAATTAGAGTCAGGTGTTTTCAATCAATGGGATGACAATCATGTGTGAGTGGGCACCCTGTGTTATTTAAAGAACAGGGATCTATCAAAGTCTGCTCTTCACAACACATGTTTGTGAAAGTGTATCATGGCACGACCAAAGGAGATTTCTGAGGACCTCAGAAAAAGTTGTTGATGCTCATCAGGCTGGAAAAGGTTACAAAAACATCTCTAAAGAATTTGGACTCCACCAATGATGGAACAATGAATTCTGAATTATATCAGAGAATTCTAAAGGAAAATGTCAGGACATCTGTCCATGAACTGAATCTCAAGAGAAGGTGGGTCATGCAGCAAGACAACGACCCTAAGCACACAAGTCGTTCTACCAAAGAATGGTCAAAGAAGAATAAAGTTAATGTTTTGGAATGGCCAAGTCAAAGTCCTGACCTTAATCCAATTGAAATGTTGTGGAAGGACCTGAAGCAAGCAGTTAATGTGAGGAAACCCACCAACATCCCAGAGTTGAAGCTGTTCTATAAGGAGGAATGGGCTAAAATTGCAGGAATGATCAAAAGTTACTGGAAACATTTAGTTGCAGTTATTGCTGCAAAGGGGGGTCACACCAGATACTGAAAGCAAAGGTTCACATACTGTACTTTTGCCACTCACAAATATGTAATATTCGATCATTTTCCTTAATAAATAAATGACCAAGTATAATATTTGTGTCTCATTTATTTAACTGGTTTCTCTTTATCTACTTTTAGGACTTAAGTGAAAATCTGATGATGTTTTAGGTCATATTTATGCAGAAATATAGAAAATTCTAAAGGGTTCACAAACTTTCAAGCACAACTGTATTTTGTAAAAAAGATAGTTTCTTGTTTTGGTCTGAAAGGTCATAAAGTGGCTTTAATTATTTTTCCATATCAAATGAAACAAAATATGCTTGAAAAACAGTGAATTTGCAAAAACAAAGACAATTATGCTTGTCTCTAGCAATCTACTGCCTGCAGAACACCCAATGATCAATGCTGTTTACAAAAATGTAAACAAACACTAAAATTGTTAAAATCAGATTTTCAGAATTGACAAGAATTGATCACCCCAGCACAAAATGGCCATCAGAATGTGCAACCTTGCAGCAATTTCACACTTTCCTAAGAATAACAAGAAAGTAAGAGGAAATTGGTTGTGGAAGAGCTGATCATGCACATTCTCTTGTTGATAATTGCTGTTTTTCTTTTTTAAGTTCTGTAAAATAGCTTGTTAAACATGTAGTGTACGGTATAGCATTGCTTCCTTGCAGTCACATGCATATCTTATAGATTGTATATTTTGTGTGCATTTTGGATGGTCTTGTGTTCATATGGAACTCTGTTTTCTGTCCATTTCATTTAATTATTAACTTCTTATTGGCCTGTATATCAGTATATGTGTGAGATTAAGAATGTGCATGAGTGCTGTCTTGCTATTTAATCCAGGGCTAATAAAATCCTTTTAAATTCACAGTGGATGTTGCTTGAAAAGTTGATATTTTGATACACTTACATTTGCCTCAATAATCTTTTTCACTTGAGGCTTATCTCTGTCACTATCTCTACTAGCAGTCGGAGCATTTGGCATTCTTCATTGGAAGTTCAGAAAGACAATGTGGCCCACCAGGCTGCCACCGCCAGCTTAACTCCACACAGACAAGCGTGGGACACAAGTTCAAGGCACACACATTTTATTTTTTATTTTTTTCCTCGTGGGAAATGCCTTTCCCGTCTCCCACAGGCACAACACAGTCCCAGCACAAGCACAGCACAAACACAATATTCTCTTCCTTCACTCTTTTTCTTCTCCTCCACTCCTTTGGTCAAGCTTCATCTTCCTCCTCCCGACTCTGGCTCCCCAAATAGTGGCTGCTGGCTCCTTTTGTAAGGCACCAGGAAGTTCTTCTGGTGCTTGATTACTTAGTGCCGTCAACACTTCCGGGTGTGGCAGAAGAATTGCCCATAAGGGCTCAGCAGCTCCTGCTGCAGCACCCCCTGGCATCCCCAACAGGTATGCACCAAACTCCAACTCCCACGAAGCCCTGCGAGAGTCCAAGGCATTGCTACAACCCAGGGGGTTGTCATCTAGCGTCACGGGAGAGGTAACACTCTGGCCACACTTGCTCCCCCAGTCCTCCCAGTGTGGAGGCATCCTGGCCGGGTAAGGGTCTTGGCCGCATGCTACAACATAATATTTAATCTCTGTAATTGATTCTATACGGTCAGAAAAAAAAAAATTCAATATATCACATGATTGTCTAGGTGAAAGCTTTGTTGTTCTCTCTCTCTTACTCTGTTCTTTCTTCTCCTGTAATTACATAGGTCATTGTGGGAATTTGGTAATGTCTGTACATTAAGGGTAGTAATACTTTCTCCTTGATATGGTTTAAGCATTTTCCGTTTCTTATAATAAGAAAAAAAAAAAAAACACCAAAAAGGGTACCTCATGCAAATCATCATGCACATTGGGGGTCCAATGATCATTTGCTGCCATTCCATAGCTGCAAAACCTGAATACCTATAATAATACTATAATTCCTCTCTATACCAGAGTCTTGCAGGGAAAAATATGAGATTATCTGTTGTGAAAAGGCGCTATATAGCGCCCGACCCGGCACAGACCACGCTGAGGCACGTGTTCACACTCAAAGGGTTTTATTTCTTTTTTCTTCAGCCGTGGGCACACGCCTTCCCCGTGTCTCACAGGCCCAACACAGTCTATGCACAAAGCACACAAAAACCACACTTTCCTGCTCCACCACTCCTCCCAGGCAACCTCGTCCTCTTCCACCCGATTCTGGCCCGGATTGCTGGGAGGCACGCCCTTTTATACCCCACCCGGAAGTGTTCCAGGTGCCTGACCAGCTGGTCTTAATTGCACCTCCGGGTGGGGCTGATAAACTATCCAGCGTGGTGGCTGGTCGTCCGCAGCACCCCCTAGCGGCCACCCCATCTCCCAACCGGGCTGCTGTGGTGGACTCCATGTCCCATGGAGCCACGGGGGAGATTGAGGAGGGATCCACAGCCAGGGAGGCTGCCCCCAAGCGCCCCGGGGAAGGTACTGCAATGTCCCTGATGGCTCCCCCGGGACGTATGTAGCAGAGGCGTCCCGGCCGGGCATGGGACCCGGCTGTCCGTCACACTGCCTAACGGATAAAGTTTGGCTGAATTTGGTCATGCAACAGAAGAATAATCTTCAACAACAAAATCTACAACTGAATGGCTGAAAATGAAATGAATCATGGTGTGGAATGATCAAGACAAAGTCCAGGTCTTGAGCTCACTGAGACCCCTAAGAGAGCTGTGCCTTGAGACATCAATAAACTGAAGGAGTGTTGTAAGGAGGCATGTCCAAAACAGTATAAAAGACTGATAACTTATATAGACAACAACTAGTTTAATGTATTGTTACTAAAGGTTGTTCTACAAGCTAATGAATCATGGATTATACACACATATATTCTGCATGTTGGTTCATTTTGTTTTTTATAAAATTATCTTAAAAAATAAGGCAGAGTTATTTGTTCTTGCGCATATTTTCCTGAAAGTTGAAATTAAACTCAGTGATAGACCTAATTAGAATACAGCTATATGGCCTTGTGATTTCATTCTGGGGTCTGGTGGGTGAACAGAATAAGTCAAGAAATACTATAATTTGGCTCCATAGGGAAATCGCCATCTCTTACACCACCATCTCTTCCTGCCCAGTACTGTTTCTCTGTCGTATTGGAAGTCATGCTCTGCTAACAGCATCAAGTAGTTGTAATCCCTTAACTAAATTAAAATTCTTATAATATCACCACTCCTGGATTATCTGCACATATAATTACATTTAAAGTTGGAGTCCCAATCACCCTTTTCTGGCACTGGACATGAATGGTTGTGAGAGCTCTGAGCTGGAGACATAGTCTTAGCAGGATATAATAAAATACAATCATATTTATAACACAGATTTTTTTTCTCAAATTACCCCTTCCATTTCAGCTGGCCACACTTCCATGTGGCTCTGTGCTTTTCCATGACAACAAGTAAGGTGCAGAGCACATATCTTCTCTTAAACTCTTTCTCTCACAGGCAACGCCATGTCACTTAGTAAAGGAATCTGTTTGTTTTTGCTTCCAACAAAGTAAAAGACCAGACTTAATTGGGAGTCATTCTATTTACTGCTTTCTCACATACTGGTAAGTGGTGTTGATCGTAATTAATTATATTATTAATGGCTAATGAATAAGTTTATGTGCAGACAACCCTGAAACACAATGGAGTTTTTTTTTATTTTAAGCACTGTGTTCCTTAAAAACTGTTTTGTAATTTAATCACAAAAATTGTTTAATAAACGTTTACAGAACTTTTACAACAGTGATTTTTTTCTTCCTTCTTTTGCATCTTTTTAATATTCTGTTTTATATGCTGTACTAGATTTGTTGTCCTTTCTTTGCCAAAGCTACATCTTTAGAATATGCTTAAAACTAGAAAACATTCCTGCTGATCAGAAAAAATAGAAATCACATCAGTAAAAGTTTTGAAAGTTCAAATTATTGAAAAATGGTTGCCTCTGAAAATATAAATTTTCTCAGTAAAGGTTAGAGAATAAAAATTGTGGATGTGTACCGTGGTGATAGAGGTTCATGGCGCTGCTCATTTTAAATAAATAACACGTAGGAACATGCATGTGCCACTCCGAGGTTGGTTGGGGTGCTTGGCTAATCGCGCATTCACATGTAAACATGGGTGGATTGGTCAAGTACTTCATATATACTTCACGACAGGTGATTGCAGAACCTGAACCCAATTGGTGCATAAAAGGAAGCATGTGGTGAACTGGGAGAGAGGAGACAAAGGGAAAATGAGAGAGTATGGAGGTTAAAAGAAAGAGAGAGTGAGAGGCAGGCTGTTTGGGATGGAGGCAAGTGGTCGGGTGTGAGTCCCAGAGAGAGGAGCACATGGCTAGCATTCGACGGGACTGAAGAGGATGGGGGTCAGCAGGAACAATCCATGCACTCAAAGTAGGTTTCTGCAGACAGTGGGGTATGGCAGTGGGATTAGCAGCAGGGCTCATGGGGTCCCTATGAAAGGCAGAGGATTGGCACAGAGGGAACTGAACTGGGTTTTTGATGGTTGACTGCTCCTGCTGGTGGGTGTCTCCTTGGGCTGCAGAGCCCTTATGAGATAACAGTAAGGGCAACAGATTTAGACAGCTGCATTGAGGTTCATGACTGTTTTAAAAAAGGAACTGTCTGGAGTTTTAATCTAATTTTTATAGATTTATTTATTGTCTTTCATTTGGACTTTTAACCTTCACTGCTCATCTTGATTTTATAGATTATTTATTTATGAAACATTGTGGCACTGCACTTTTTTAACACTTTGATTGTTTTAATAAAAGCATTTGGATCACTTCACATCAACTCTTGCTGATTATGTGTGTCCTCATTTACCCTGGTCATTCTTGGTTTTGTTATAGATGGTTCCGTGTTTAATTTGCCAGGGACTGTGGAGCCAAACTGAACCGTCATAATCACAAACATATTACATTTTTGTGTCCTAACTTTGAACACATGATTGTTGAAATTCATTTACAGAATCAATTGACCTTCAACCTGTTCCTTTGTGAAAGCCACGCATCCCAATTTTATGTCCAATCAGACAAGAGTAAAGTCAAAATATAGTGAGGTTTTTAAATAATATTGGGGCTAACTCTGTGGTAGCAGAGCTAATGATAAAATAAAAATGTTTATATTTTGTTTGTCACCTAATGTTTGATTTGTCAGATTTTTAGACTTTGTGAGGACTAGGTATTTGTTAATTATGCCCTGATAGGTAAAACACAGAAATAAAAAGGGGTGTTTTAACTGTTTCACATGATTGTACTAAAAAAGAGCACAATTTACTATTTATAACACTTTATACTTAACACTGAAATGAGCCTTACACTACTATGAAAGCGTGAAAAATATATATTTGTCTTTAACTGGAGGAGAGTTGCATGCTGTAGTTAGTGCTATTGCCTCACAGATTGAGTGTCCTTGTATCAAGTCCCTGTCTCTGTGGAGTTTACATTTTAACCTTGCCTTTGCTGGGGCTTTAATTCCAGATATTTCAGTTTTTCTGTGATTGATGATTTGGTGTATACCCTATGATTGACTGGCATCCTGTCCAGAACTGTTTCCTTCCTTACACCCACGTCTGCTTTGATAAGCTCCATCCTCCTGTGACCCAGAAGTGGATTATGTGTGTTCTTGAATGAATGAATAATACAAAGAAACATCCTTACTATTTAGTGGATATTTTTGCTTTTGTCTGTAGATACTTAACAGAATTAAATTTAGTTGAGTGTCACTAGATATACATGTGAGTGAATAAAAGGCATCACATAGACATAACAAACTCCTTAAGTATGATATGAAGTTATAATGTATATAGCTGTAAACTAAAGACAAGGTCTTGTAACATTAACGAACCCAGAATGATGCTGAAGATGCCTGAATATATGTGAAAAGGTATTTTATTTTAAGAAAACTAGGGAGGAGATTGGAGTGATCAGAACTTATAGGTGCAGGTGTGGTTTGACAGCATAGATTCTATTTGGGCTTTCCTTCTGGTGGTCTCTGAAAGAGGGAGAAAAGGCATTAATACTATTCATCAACCCCTGACTCTGCGTCATACTCTCAGTTAATTTCTTAGACTGCCTCCCATACGCGCATGTGTCACAGTGCATATAAAGAAACCAATCTTTGACCACAAAGAAGTGATCTTTAGTAAAGATTTATTGCACAAATTGACGGTGACTTAGAGAAAGCATTTCTGGTTTTGGATTTTGTTTGTGTTTTTTGACTCAGAGTTTGGTTTGTCTTACTTGTGTGTTAGATGATATGATGCCAACCATGTTTCAAATTAACCTTACTTCCTCGTCTTAATGAAATCTCAGCTGCTGCTGAAGATGATAACTTTTTCCTTTAGACATAAGCTCATCTTACCATAGGATATAGTGCTCTTCACTGATTTCAGGCTTTCTGCACTGGCATGACATAAACAGTTCCTGCAAGTATTGACATCTCTTAGACTCTTGGCCTGCGCCACCACCACCTACTCAAAGCATCATGATGCTCCAGCATTGATGGACTAAAAGCCAGAAGTCTACATGACCGTCATCATCAAGTCCTTCCGTGAGAACCCTAAATACAAAGAGGACTGTTTCATTTATGTGAGGTAGAATGCCCAGAGGGAACTGGGTGGTCTCATGGTCTGGAATCCCTGCAGATTTTATTTTTTTCTCCAGCTGTCTGGAGTTTTTTTTTTTGTTTTTTCTGTCCTATATATATATATACATATATACATATTGTGGTCCCCGGCCGGGCTCAGGAGGACCAGAGGAGGGCTTGTGCCTCCTCCAGACCGCAAGGGGGCATCCGTCCTGGTTATGTTGGGGGCCTCGGGTACAGGGCTTGGAAGCCCAGCCCTGTAGGGACCCGTGGCCACTGCCAGGCTGCGCCGCGATGCCGGAGTATCCAGTGGGGGACCCGGTCGGGGCTGGAGCCCGGCCGGGACGCCCAGGAAGACCAGAGGAGGGCTTGTGCCTCCTCCAGACCGTGAGGGGGCGTCCGTCCTAGTTATGTTGGGGGCCACGGGTAGAGGGCTTGGAAGCCCAGCCCTGTAGGGACCCGTGGCCACTGCCAGGCGGCGCCCCAGTGCCTGATTATCCCGGGAGCCCGGCACTTCCGCCACACCAGGAAGTGCCGGGGGGAAGACGACAGGGGACACCTGGACGGCTTCCGGGTGCGCAGCCGGCACTTCCGTCACACGGGGGTGTGTCAGCGGGAGATTGCCGGGAAGCAGCTGGAGCCCATCCTGGTTCCTATAAATGGGGCCGCCTCCCTCCAGTCATGAGCGGAAGTCGGGTGGAAGAGGACGGAGCTGAGAGAGAGAGAGAGAGGACGGGAGGCAGCCAGGAAGGCAGTGGAACTGTGAGGCCTGGACTTTGGGGGATTGGTGCTGGAGGCACTGGGGTTGTGAGTGCACGTAATTCCTGTAAATATTAGTTGTAAATAAACGTGTGTTGGGTGAAACTATGTTGTCCATCTGCCTGTGTCCGGGTTCAAGTTCACAATGGCGCCCAACGCGGGGCCAACCGTCTGGTGCAAGACGGGGGCCCCAAATCGATAAATATTTTGTGAACGACCCGGCGCAGAAGCGGATCCCGCACACTGGCCGTGGGAGCAGCCCATGCACAACCCCGCGGGAGCGGTTAACCCCAGAGACCGCCGCCGGACCGCAGAATGGCCATCCCCAGGT
>JANRMT010028174.1:120586859-120597617 GCA_026402145.1 Polypterus bichir lapradei | reverse complement strand
ATATATATACACATACATATATATATACACACATACATCCACATATATATACATATATATATACATATCTACATATATACACACATACTGTATATATGTGTGTGTGTGTATATATATATATGTATGTGTGTGTGTATATATATATATATATATATATATATATGTGTGTATGTGTGCATGTGTATATATATATATATATATATGTGTGTGTGTGTGTGTGTATATATATATACAAAATACCCGCGCTTTGCAGCGGAGAAGTAGTGTGTTAAAGAAGTTATGAAAAAGAAAAGGGAACATTTTAAAAATAATGTAACATGATTGTCAATGTAATTGTTTTGCGACTGTTATGAGTGTTGCTGTCATCAAGGATTTGATTATCATTATTTCTTTCAATCAGGTTCGTATTTGGAGGATGTGTTGTGTTCAAGTTACATTCCGTGTTTGTCAACCGTTGTAAAGATAACAGGTTTCATTCATCGATTCCTTTCTTACTGCATCAATAAACAGCTTGTCTCTTTATTTGAGGCATCACACACTGCATGCACAGTTTTTTTTTTTACACTGTCTTCCTTTAGCTGGACATTGACTTTTTCCACCGTGTGCTTTGTTTTCGTAGTAGCTGCACTTATGAATATGCTTGTATGCGTCACTCGCTTCATATTCTTTTGCTGCCTTCTCAATTGTGTAATGCGTTTTTTGTTCAGCGCTCTTTGGAGCTGTTGCTTTTGTCTGCGTACTGTGTTCACAGTCAGTTCACTTGAGCCGCTCAGAGTACATGCATCAAAGGTTCTCACCTGTGCTTGGGCTATCTCGTGCGATGTTGCGATGTTAGCTCAGACCTAATGCATCTTCTCATTAAATTTAAAGTTAAGCTTTACACCTTGCTTTCCTATTCATTTGCATAAGCACAGTCTTTCACCAGCAAGTTTAACTCCGTTACAGCAATTTTAACTTCGTGATCCAAAGTCTCGTTTATACCCCGCATCTTCTCATTAAACTTGTATCTCACGAATATCGTATTCGTCGTAGGCATGACAAACGCCAGCGGCAGCGTGTCTATAAACTTAATTTAAACTTACAGTTTACACCGTGCTTTGTTTCCACAGTAGCTGCACTTATGAATATGTTTGTATGCATCACTTGCTTCATATTCTTTTGCTGCCTTCTCAATTGTGTAATACGTTTTTTGTTAAGCACTCTTTGGAGCTCTTCCTTGTTCTCTGCCTACTGCGTTCACAGTCAGTTCACGTGAGCCGCTCTGCGTTCATGCATCGAAGGTTCTCAGCTGTGCTTGTGCTATCTCGTGCGATGTCCACGGCTTTATTTAATGTTAGCTAAGACCCGGCACTTAAATGTTTCTCTCACAGTTTCGCTGAGTTTGTGCCAAACACCACCCTGACCATCTCATCTTCGTTTGCATAAGCACAGTCCTTCACCCGCGAATATTTAGCGGCAGAGTGTTTCTATTGGATTGCCGCTGACGGACGGCCTTATATGGGCAGGCACTCAATTATGTGGAGTTACGCAACTCCGCCTCACACGGTGACCGAGCTGCAGGCTATGGCTGGTATATATGTACATAAGTAGGTTCCAGTTATGACCGTTACGAGTAGAATTTCGAAATGAAACCTGCCTAACTTTTGTAAGTAAGCTGTAAGGAATGAGCCTGCCAAATTTCAGCCTTCTACCTACACGGGAAGTTGGAGAATTAGTGATGAGTCAGTGAGTGAGTGAGTGAGTGAGTGAGTGAGTGAGTGGGGTTGAGTGCGTGAGTGAGTCAGTCAGTCAGTCAGTGAGGGCTTTGCATTTTATTAGTATATATTCTTTATTATGTAAAGCACTTTGAGCTACATTTTTCGTATGAAAATGTACTATACAAATAAATGTTGTTGTTGTCAGATCGAAAGGTTTCTGTCCAGGCCTGTTCATGCCTTTCACAGTATCTTGTTTCCTGCAATTAACTGACCACCACCCTGCAGTTTACACAGAACACATTTAATAATTTCTAAAAAAGTGTGCTGCTCATTTCTAAGCTCTCTTTTTTGATGAGTCAAAAAAAAAAAACTTCCACTGATGATAAAATATTATCAAATGCCATCTGTTTAAACACTGTTACTGGTCTTAAAACATGAAAAGGTTTCTTTGTGAGAGCTGAAGCTCTCAATTACACCTCTTTGACTGCCTGCAATGTTTCCACTTTATTAACACTGGAACTTTAACTTACTGTTAGTGGCGTGAATGTCAGATGGGATTTTTCAGTGTAAAAGTCTCTGTCTGGTGCAATGAAGTTTTTGGAGATTGTCTTGTGCCTTTTTAGTTCCTGATTGCTGCAGCTCCTCTATGAACCTGTACAGAAGAAAGTAGGTTCAGAAAATAGAGGTATGGCTGGAAATAGACAGGCTACATGACAGAAACTTAAACTTTAGACATGAAGTATATATTGGAGCTGACCTGTATCTATACGTGGGTCATTTGGGTTTGAGTCTAGTGTTACAACAGTGACTAGACTTATTAGACTGCATTAGTGTGGAAGATGGTTGCCAGAGAAGAGGCTTTAAATAAGCTGATGATCAAATGAGACTTTTTAGAGAAATGTCATGTTATTAACGAATACTATCTAAGTGCCTTTCAAAGACTGTGACAGTAAACAGAAATACAAACAGCTTAGTAGGCTGTCTGTTTCACAGAACCTCTGACGTTGATGATGATTAATGACTCAAACAACTGAGTGACACTGTTGCCATTCACCTTAATGTCATCCCCCTAACAAAAGAAAATAAGTGCTGAAGTAACTCTAATGCACAAGTGAGAAAAAGGCTGACATAAAAGCACACTCTGTCAAACTTAAGCAGATAATATTTGACAATGAGCAAGCAATAGCTTCGTACCAACCACTGCGAGGCAGGAAATCAAGAAAGATTAGAATTGTTTTTGATTCAGGTGCTCAGAATAATATATACCATAATGTCAAATTTATTAAAGGGATAGATCAGAATAACACATTTTAGGTGTACTTTAGTACTCTTGTACTAAAATTTTAAATGCATTTTGCCTTTATGCACATCAGACAACCCCAGAATGAAATGAGGGAAAAAACAAGTCTTTTTTTTTTATATAATTATTATTTTATTAATTTTATTGCAATCCATACAAAGCAATCAAGTTTTTACAAAAAGAAAAATTGAGTTAAGAACAGATCGATCCCCACCCTTGAGAGAGAGAGCAAGCCAAACGGCGTAAAAATTTTTCGGCTTTTAAAACATACTTAAATTAATAAATTCTCTGTGCTTCATGAACTTATTTTAAAATATTACTGATTAGATCCTGCCATGTTTTAAAAAAAGTCTGTACGGATCCTCTGAGTATTTGATTTTTTCCAATTTCAAATAATATAACACATCGGTTTCCCATTGACTTAAAAGAGGAGAGTTGGGTTCTTCCAGTTTATCAGAATAAGTCTGCGTGCCAAAAGTGTAGTGAATGCAATCACAATTTGTTTGTCTTTCTCCACTTTAAACCCATCTGGAAGAACCCCAAACACAGCTGTTAATGGGTTAGGAAGGATTGTGAGTCCAAGGCTGTCTGAGAGGTAATTAAAAATTTTTGTCCAGAATAATGTTAGAATAATGTTAATTTATCCAGACTAATGTTAAAATAAAAAACGGAAATATCACATTGACACAAATATCCAGACCCTGTACTCAGTACTTAAGGCATTTTCATGTTCATAGTCTACTTGCTTTGGTTTGAAATGTGGGTGATCCATTACAATGTTTCAATTTCCAGTTAGTTTGGTTATGTTTCACACTGCAAACTTTCAAGCGAACTAAACATATCAATAAACCTCCTGTGGGCGAAATGAGAAATTCTTTCATTGGGTAGAAACATTTTTCCCAGGAAAAAAATATCATGAAAGGACACCAAGAGTTGTGTTTGTGCAAACAGTTGTGTATTTACCAAACACAGCTCTATGAGCAAGATGCCTGTTATCGAACAACTACTTGAAAATTGTTAACTACTACGCATGGTAGAAAAAGGACATGTTTCAAACAGGCAAGTGCTATCAAGCACAAGCACTGATGTGCTTAAGTGTTTTGACAACCCAACCTATGTCACTTTCATGGTTTAAGATTAGGGGGTTTGTTAGTCATGTTGCAGAAAATACTTAGTAAATAAAGAAAAGTCTGGCGCCATCATTATATATGAACTCTAAACATGGATGTTCGTTATTTAAACCTACAGGTGGAGTCCCCATATTTCCTTGTTAATGCTGCATGGCATACTGAAGAAATCAGTGAGGTTCCTTTGCATAACACATTTGAATATATTTCCATTTTCACCAGTATTCTTTAGATAAACTAGGGGGCTTTTCTCTCTGCTCACTTCTTTCACCCACCCCCTCCCCCCACTTCACGTCTCTGCTGCTCATGTTGTGAAGGGGGGGGGGGGGGGGGGCTGAATGCACGCTAAGGAGATGCATACAGATCAGCTGTTGGCTTGCTGCTGCTGCTGCCGAGCTGCGTGTTTTGCTTGTTGCGCTGCACATCGATCATTTAAAAGCCAGTACAGCAGCTGTCCTCACTTCGCTAACCCACCCTCTCAAAATCCCCCCCCTCAGGGCGTTCTATTTGCCAGCCACTTTGCGTCTCTGCTGCACGTGTTGTGAAGGGGGGGGCTGAACACACGCAAAGGAGATGTGGATGGATCAGCTGCTGGCTTGCTGCTGTTGAGCTGCGTGTTCTGCTTGTCGCGCTGTGCGTCAATCATTTAAAAGCCTGTACAGTAGCTGTCCTTTTGTCTCACTGCCTTGTCTCGCGGGATGTTAAAATGTCTCTTACGGGACTCTCGCGGGACATTAAAGTGTCTCTCACAGGACGTCAAAGTGTCTTCCACGTCTCAACCCAAGATTTTTTAATTATAATAGAGAGATGATATACTCCAGAAACACATGTCTGACTTAAGTATTATGTAAAATCCCAAACTAGTTAAACACCCTAAAAGTCTTACATATAAGAAAAAAAGAGAACAAAATGTAACTTTAAATGTTATGCATGAGATCTAATTTTCTAATCTAAAATGTGCTGGTTCAAATGAAGTGAGGATGTCCCAGTTTAACAAGCAGGCAGTTTCAAGCACATTTTTCTTCATCCTTACAGTCTCACAAAGCACTGACATTCATTTCTTGATACCTTTGTATGTGTTTTGATCGACTCTATCACAAATGAATTTACAGCATTTTTTTTTCTTTTTCATCTGCTGCACAATCGTGTGTGCAAGGTGTATATCAGGTGCCTGATCAGGCTTACTATTAACTCTTGAATCAAGAATGTGAATCAGATTTTGAAATTATTGAAGCAGACCCTTAGTGTGACTACCATAGCATGCACAATTTCATTCATTACGCACAATACTCCATGTAGTTAGTCCCATGTTGGATCACATTTATACCTTATGCAAACTGCTCTATGACCATCCTTTCCCTGTTTGTTTTATCACCTATGGCAAAGGCCAATTATGAAAGATGACCTCCAGTATCCCACACCTTGGGATTTGTTCTGTTGTCCACAATTACAGGATTTTGAACCTACGTTAGTGAACATAATTAATATTTAATGAATATTACACATGTTTGTATACATCAGAATGTAATAAAGGAGACAAGATAAATAACTAACCTGTTTTTCATTACTCATGGATTCTTACTGTGTAGCTGCCCAATTACATGTCTTGCCAGTCATCTCACAATAAAAAGGAGCTGTTCTTTGCCATCCAACATGGAAAAAGTAGTAAAAAAGTGAAGACTGCCATGTTTCCTTTCTTGTTGGTGCATCCTGGCACCATACAGGCTAGGTTGCGGTTGTATAGTTTTAATATTGGATGCAGAGTCGGTCTGCCCAAACAACCAAGGTTGTATTATTTTTCTTTCAAAGCTGATACAGTTCCTTTTTCCATATGCCTAAGGACCATTATATTAGGTTGCTGTTACAGCCAGCAGCTCCACTTGGTCTTACTGAAATTCATATTTATAAGGCACAGGGAGATGACATAACTTTTTCCGGATTACACAGTGAGCCAAAGGTGGGATCAGACCCTGTGCTTAGCACTAGATCATACTACCTGAATAGTAATTGAAACCTTACACTTGAATTATTAAAATGAAGAACTAATGTGGGGTGGCACGGGGACGCAGTGGGTAGCACAGCTGCTTTAGGAGACCCAGGTTCTCTTCCCAGATCCTCCCTGCATGGAGTTTGCATGTTCTCCCCGTGTCTGTGTGGGTTTCCTCTGGGTGCCCCGGTTTCCTCCCACAGTCCAAAGACATGCAGGTTAGGTGCATTGGCGATTCTAAATTGTCCCTAGTGTGTCCTTGGTGTGTGTGTGCAAGTGTATGTGCGCCCTGCGGTGGGCTGGTGCCCTGCCTGGGATTTGTTTCCTGCCTTGCACCCAGTGTTGGCTGGGATTGGCTCCAGCAGACCCTGTGACCCTATGGTTAGGATATAGCGGGTTGGATAATGGATGGATGGATGGAAGAACTGATGTAGATAATTACACTAAATTGTAACCCATATCAGATATTAGTTTTGAAGCATTATTTCTTAAATAAGATTCCAGTTATTAGTTAGGAAATGTATTTGCCCAGACTGAAATAACTAATCACTAGTAGTCCTGTGATTGAGGAACCTCCAATAGCTTATTGATTTTCAATTCAGACTTCTCAAACAAGCCAAGTTAATTTCTAAATACCAGTGTTTTAACCTGTTAGTGCAAAACCACCATTATTTTTAGATATTATACATAAAATAGAGTTTTGGCTTATACTGTATATTTATTGAGCCTTTGTTTATTCACTCAGAGTTCAGCATTACTGTGTGCTTATTGTAAGTAAAATTTTTGCTGCATGATATGCAAACAGCACAAAACTTCTTTATATTCAATTCTTCTTTTTCAAGTAAACATGACTTTATGATTTTATGGTGTTCTGCTATAAGTAAAAATATCTGATCAAGCTTTGCAGTGTATGGAATTTCTCATGGTCATTCATTTATGCTGAAGTCATTTATTAATTGTACTTTATTTAAGGTAACATGTGGTGTGTCCAATGCATGTACAAAATAGAATATATTAAACCAAAGTGAAGTATGTGTGGTACTTCGTAATGTTGATTTACATTAGATACATAGAATGATAGGACTGGATTACCAGAATTGTAAGAAAGTCAAGGGACCTTAAGTTGTCTATTTGCCATAGAAAAGCAGCGAAGCATAGAAAGAAGCTTGTTGACTGTGAAATGAATCTATTGCACAGGGAGGTTTGAGTACAGACTTGTGCAATAGCTAATTAATGTTAAAAAGGGAAATGGGCAGCAAGCCCAGAGTGATGCCTTCAAATATTAAAAAGCAACTGTTTAGGGCAAGTATAAATATTATATGTTAGCTGCTGCTGATATCAGAATCAACATGAATCTGCCCATTTAAGTGCACATTTTTCAGCTTTTCCTACATCTGTCAGTAGACAGAAATCAACACAGACATAATCTCATACTTACGCAGAAATCACTAGTCAAAAAATGGAACTGCTTATATGAAAGATATCAATTGTAAACAAGTTTATATCAATACAACCCACTTGTTTTTTCATATGGCAGAAAAATTCTTAATATGTTACCATTTTCAATTTAAAGCAGCATTTGCAGATTCAAAGATGACTCTCAGTTGAAGGTATATTGGCACTTGTTATTCCACTGTGTGACCATTAGAAAGTTACATAACCATCTTTTACATTTGGCTTGTGCTGTACAAGTGTTTTGCAGTAGCTATCAGTCACAATCCATCCATTCTTTATCAATACTTCTTAAAGGAATACTCAGCCTAAAAATGTCATGTCATTTTATAACCCGCTTATTCCAGACTAGGATCACAGTGGGTGCTGGAGCCATTAGCCAGCTAATTAGGGTGCAAGGCAGCAACAAACTGCGGACAGGGAGCCACGTCACCATGGCTCGAACACACACGCACACATACACACACCCATATATAAAACACACCCTAGAGCCAGTTTAGCATTTCCAGTTCACCTATCTTGCATGTATTTGGACAGTGGGAGGAAACTGGAGCACCCAGAGGAAAACTGCAAAAAACACAGGGAGAACATGCAAACTCCACACAAGGAGGACCCAGGATCCACCTAAAAATGATAATTTTAATCTCACGTTTACGTACAAAATGGAGATAAAGTTAACATTACAGCATGAATAATAATATCAAAAACTTCCAATGAAAATATCTCACTTTATTTGTGTCGCATGATGGGCAAGTCATTCAGTTATATGTTCACAAGGTCCCAAATACAAAGTATTGTTAAACAAACCATTTTCAGAAAACGCTCTTGTGAATGAAAATTTAATGCACTGAGGTGTGAACAAGCATTTGAATTATAGATCCATATCTCATCATTACACTTATATTCACATCCACAACTTGAGTACCTTGAGTTTATTTATCATCTTTCTGTTAAACTGCACAGATGAAATGACCTACTGCTTATTGAAATATCTCAGATATGCATAAGGATAAGGTTTTAATTCACTTTTTTCAATTTTATTCTTTAATTGTACCTATATCTCAGTGCACTTTACAAGGTTGATATCATTAGAAGTAGCTGGCTCTGTGTTGTACTTGTCACCAATGATTGAGAGGAGGAAGGGTGCATCCTCAGTTCAAATACTGTATGCAAATAACGTATGCAATCCGTTTTAGTTAACAAGAGCATTTTCCAGCTTGTTTAACAATGCTTTAGTAAAATTCAAGTATTTGGGATTTGAAATGTAGATTAGGCGACACAATTAACCTAAGATTTTTGCATGGATGTTTTGGATATTGTTTGCTGTTATCCAAAGTTGGTCACCATAAATGCTTATTCTCTCAGAAACTTTGTTATTTCCATTCTGTATGAAAACATGATTTAAAATGTCTCAACAATCACTACAAACTGCATAAGGTAAGTAACATACTGTATTAAAAAACAGAATAGCTGGGTGGCGTATTCCTTTAATCAACTTCACTGTTGTGGGGACTGGAGCCTACTCTGGCAGTACTGGAGACAAGGTGGGAACCTACTCTTTACAAACCATACATTTCATGACATACTCATGCAGTTTCCCTGAAGAGTGCTATTTGAAAATAAACAAACTGCATGAACTGGGGAAAACATGAAAATTATATGCAGATAGTCCTCAGACTGGAATTCCAGTTCAGTTCTCCAAACAAGTGACACAACACCTCTAGCAATGGCAAGATATGTAAAAACTATTTTGGTGATCTGTTATTTCTATACCACAAACTGTTTTCATATAGCCTTTAAATAACATTCCAAACATGAATATTTGTTTTAGAATATTGGTATTTGCAAGCTATGGCATTTGCATAGAATAACTGAGAAAAAAAGGAAGGTCCTATTGCTACTTTAGATTATATATGGTATACAGCACACATAAAATAGAGTACCTTTATTTCATTTAAAAGAATATGCATCTTTTTCTGATACTTCTCATACATACACAGCTTAACAGATTTAATAAACTTAAATATGGAATAAAAATCTCAATTTACATGCTAATTTTAATTGTTATAAAAATATCTCCAAGAAGAATCATTGAGAGATTTAATTATGTGCTGGTTGCTGATTACATCTACATAGTTAGTTAATGCTTTTACATTTTCTTAGGCATTAAAACTGATAATACTGTTAAAGCAATCCTGCAGCACTCCTAGCGGGAGATAGTTTAAATTACAAGCACATTGCAGACATAAAATTAAAATCACCACCTCTGTGGTATTATAGATTCATTAATGTGTGCTTTATGCTGTCAAGGGGATGCAGATCAATCACAGTTGAATGTCTATTTATAAATTGTCAGGAGTTAAACTGGCAGGATAAAGTTAAAGATTTACATTTTACTCTGTGATGGACGGCCGGCAGCTCAACCCGGCCAGGATGCCCTTAGGATGGAAGGATTGAGGGAGGCAGCTAGTTTTGGACACTGACTCCCCCAAAACGCTAGATGGCAGCTCCCCTGGAGTGTAGCGGTGCCCTGGATTCCCACAGGGCATCCTGGTACTTGGAGTGCAGTTTCATAGCCCTGTTGGGTATTGTGGGTTCCGCCAGGAGAAGCTATGAGAGGGGCGGAGGAGCCATGCCTCATCCATAGCCCAGAAGTACTCCCTAGTCACAAGGATGGAAGCTCTGAAATACTTCCGGGCTGAAGAAAAAGCCAGTTCTTCATTAAACCCGGTAGTCCTAGAAAGTCACTTGGTCTGGAGGACAGAAGCACTTCTGGGTCAAAGTCTATATAAAGGACTGCTGTAAATGCAGCAGAATCAGGAGGTGTAGGACAGAGCTTGCTGGGAGGTGTGGAGGAGAGTATGTTTGTTTATTATTATAGGATTGTGTATTTACTTGCCTGTTAATTGTGGTGGAGGTGCTTAAAGGCACTATTAGGAGAAGGAAGGAATTAAAGGATCTTCTTGTTGCTTTTAACCTGTGTCCAGAGGGTCTGTTTGTTGGATTTGAAAGGGCAACAGTGACCCCTAGCATCTTTACAACTCTTTATGGGGATATTTTTGTTCAGAAAGAATTATGTACAGTTCTACATTGCTGCTGAAGCAAGTGAATTTCTCCCAGGGAATCAATACAGTTTTCTATCTATCTATCTATCTATCTATCTATCTATCTATCTATCTATCTATCTATCTATCT
>JANRMT010028174.1:120573408-120586849 GCA_026402145.1 Polypterus bichir lapradei | reverse complement strand
TCTATCTATCTATCTATCTATCTATCTATCTATCTATCTATCTATCTTTACAAAACACAGTTCTTATATCTAAATAAATTATATTTTGATAACATCTGTAATAATACATTTATCTATTCAAATGCTTTAAAAAGGCACAGTTAAATGTTACATAAATTAAGAAAATAATTAATTGTTAATCCACATGTATATTTATGTTTTACATAATATTGCCAGTTTGGATAAAGTCTATGTTAAAGTAATGATCTGCTATCTGTGCTGTGGTTATATGGATTTTAAACAAACCCTTTGAAAACTATGCAACTATTTTTAATGTGCTTATTCTCGTTTATATTTTCGACATACCTGTATGTGACATACATATTTTACGGAAGCGTATTAGGGCCACGGAGAAGAAAAAAAATACAGACACAGTGAAGGAAAAAAGTGTATGTCGAGAATAAAGTCAACATTTCCACTTTAATCACGATGCTTATGTCGAGATTAAAGTGAACATGTTGACATTATTCTCAACATTTCCACTTTAATCTCACGACATGTTGACTTTATTCTTGTATTTTATTTTGTCATTTAAGTAGAACTTCGCAAACTTTATCTTAAAATCAATGTTTAATTTACTAGATTTTCTCAAACCCCGCTATAAGTAATGTAACACAGTGTTCCCCGACCTATGTTAATCGGTACATGCTTCTTAAACTGACTTTATCCTTCACTGAGAGGAGGTGCAGGCAACGATCACCACACAGAACACATTCATTTCATGATATTTCTGCTCTCAGGACATTTAGAATGCTAAGATAAATACTTGATATTATTTTCCTGATGAAATGCATTAAGGCATGTATTAAACATGTGAGGGCACAGTGGTGTGGAGGTTGCGCTGTTGCCTCACAGCAAGGGGGTCCGAGGTGTACATCAGTGTAGAGAACCTTTATGACAGGTGTGACGAGGCTCCAAAAAGCTGGAGGTATGAATGGGTATTGTACTGGGTTTGGTATATTTGTCAGAGACAGGTCTCCTGCAGTAAAGAAAGCTCACTCAGAAGAACATCCATTGAATTCTGTTTTCGTGTCTCTGACCACCAGCTCACGAACCCAACATTTACACAATATTTCAGTTAAACCAGTGCGCTACCCATTCATTCATCATACTACATTACATACTGTGGAGGACTGCCGGCTTAGTGTTCCGGTCCTCACCCCCAGGCCACCAGGAGGAGCTCTCCCGACAGCATGATCGTGCCCCGAGGTCCAGCAAGGCCTCATGGACTATGTAGTGTTTTTACACAGCCCTGCTGGATACCTTGGGGGCCACAGGGAGTCGCTGTAGGGGGGCTTGTGGGCTCTTATGTGCCCTATGACCCGGGAGTGCATCACGGTCATGTGACAGGAAGAAACGACGTGCTCCCGGGTTGAAGAGTAAACATGACTTTATGATTTTATCATAAAGCAAGGAGCAAGGAGGAGAGATTATTTTGATTGTGCAATTTATGAGTAGAGTGGAAGGTGCTTGGTGCACTGTGCTAAAGAGAAAATAAAGAGTCTGGGACTTTTACCTGGTGTCTGGCGTGGTACCTGAGGGTTCAAGGGAGCACTAGCGCCCCCTACTGCCACAATACATACTACAGTGATCCCTCGCTATATCGCGCTTCGACTTTCGCGGCTTCACTACATTGAATTTTATATGTAAGCATATCTAAATATATATCATGGATTTTTCGCTGGTTCTTGGATTTCTGTGGACAATGGGTCTTTTAATTTATGGTACATGCTTCCTCAGTTGGTTTGCCCAGTTGATTTCATACAAGGGACGCTATTGGTGGATGGCTGAGAAACTACCCAATCAGAGCATGTATTATGTATTAAATAAAACTCCCTTATGATATACGATATGCTTCCTGCACGGTGCTTCGCATACTTAAAAGCCCAAACAGCACCTAATGATTTTTGATTGTTTGCTTTTCTCTCTCTGTCTCTCTCTCTCTGACATTCTCTGCTTCTGATGCGCACTCCTTTGAAGAGGAAGATATGTTTGCATTCTTTTAATTGTGAGACGGAACTGTCATCTCTGTCTTGTCATGGAGCACAGTTTAAACTTTTGAAAAAGACACAAATGTTTGTTTGCAGTGTTTTAAAGTCCCTGTCTCTACAACCTCCTGTGTTTCTGTGCAAATCTGTGACCCAAGCGTGACAATATAAAAATAACAATATAAATGTATGGTTTAAATTTTGAGGATTTTCACCTTTCGCGTGGGGTTCTGGAATGCAACCCCCGCGATCGAGGAGGGATCACTGTACATTAGTTATGATAGGAATTGAGAAAATCTAGTAAATTAAAAATTGATTTTAAGATGAAGTTTATGACATGGCAAAGTTAAATTAGAGAGAGAAATAATGAGGATTTAAAGTGGGAATGTCGACTTTAATCTGGACATAAACAGTGAGAGTAAAGTGGAAATGTCAAGAGTAAACTCAATATGTCAACTTTATTCTCAACATACACTTTTTTTTTCTTTACTGTGTCCATATTTTTTTTTTTTTCTTTAAGGCCATAATACACTTCGGTATTATATTTAAACTGTACTTCTGGTAAAAAAAACTTTTAAAGGGTACTAAACTTCTTCATCTGGGGCCTCATTTATAAAACGAGAGCACAAAAATATATGCACAGGCAATATAGTATAGTATAGTAATAACAGGCAAATTAGTATGCCAAAAAAATTGTATACACATTTTTATGCAATTTATCTATACTAATAAAAGGCAAAGCACTCACTGACTGACTGACTGACTGACTCACTCACTCACTCACTCACTCACTCATCACTAATTCTCCAACTTCCCGTGTAGGTAGAAGGCTGAAATTTGGCAGGCTTATTCCTTACAGTTTACTTACAAAAGTTAAGCAGGTTTCATTTCGAAATTCTACACGTAACAGTCATAACGGTCGACAACGTCCGCCATGTTGAACTTTCTTATTTATGGCCCCATCGTCACAAAATTTGGTAGACGGCTTCCATGCGCTAACCAAAACCGATGTACGTACTTATTTCGGTGGTATGATGCCACTGTCGGCCGCCATATTGAACTTTCCAACGTCACTAATTCTCCAACTTCCCGTGTATGTAGAAGGATGACCCCATCTTCACGAAATTTGGTAGGCGGCTTCCCTGCGCTAACCGAAACCAATGTATGTACTTATTTCGGTAGTATGACATCACTGTCGGCCGCCATATTGAACTTTCCAACAGTCTTTGTTACTTATGGGCCCATCTTCAAGAAATTTGGTACGCGGGTTCCCAACGCTAATTGAATCCTACTTACGTACATATATATGTCCATAGCCTGTAGCTCGGTCACCGTGTTAGGCGGCGTTGGGTCCCCCATCCCAACGCCTCCCACGTTGTTGGCTGCCTGCCTATATAAGGCCGTCCGTCACTCTGGTCTCTCCATTCCCTTCCTTGCTTCGCCACAGGATTCACGTCTCCCTGCTGATAAATACAGCCTTTAATCCACTGCTTCTATGCTGTTTTATTGTTTGTTTATTATGATTGTAGTTATTGTGTAGGTATTTTAGACTTGTTTTACATTGCTCATGTACCCATTTCCTTTATCATTCCAACCATACCCCCATTAACATGTCTATCGAGGTGATCACCATCAATCAAAGAACTGTCACTTACCGAGTGGTTTCCATGCCCGGAGATGGCACCTGCCTTTTCCATTCTCTTTGTTACATATTGCACGGCCATATCAACTCTTGATATCCAGAGGAACATTGTGACTTATGTATTGAATGACTGGGACAGGTTCAAGGTGTGGACTGATGACAGTACAGGAGATAATTATACTACACAGGAGCACTATAAGAGTGAAATGCTTAAGCCCGTCTCCTAAGGTTCTGCGTGTGAGTTGATGGCTGCCGCTGAATTGTTCGGTTGTCGCTTTCAAGTGTACTGAAATGGCCAAATATTTTACACCTTTGGACAACCGCCAATGCCTCTTAACATCTTAGATTCACAGGTGACGATTTGAGTAGTGGACACTTTGATGTTTATGAATGTTTAAACTCTCAAAAGCTGGATGTGAAGTTATCGATGAAACCGGTTGTGTGCTTACAACGCTTGACAGATGCCGAATGTCACTTCAACACAAGTCCTGCAAATACTGTCATAATAGAAACAAACCATGAAACTCAAACCGATTATGACGGCAGCAATCCAAGCTGTGAGATTTGAGACAAGATTACTTTTCACATGGCCAACTGTACTTTGCATGCTCAAGAGTAAGCTCAGCACACAGCTTGGTCATATTACAACCGGAGGGCCGAACTGACAATGTGGTATACAAAGAGATCCTTAACAAATAATTATTGGTATATTTTCCCTCAGTTTAAAAAGGTTTAATTTTCTTCTTAATGAAAATTTTAAGTACTTCACAAAGCGCGGGTATTTTGCTAGTCCCTTATAAAACACAATCACTTTGCAAATATGTGTGCGTGAATGTGCCTTGAACACTGTCCTGAAACATCCATATATGGAGTATGCTAATCAACCTCATAGATATTCAGTCACAATACAGCAGAACTTCATTGGCTGTTAGAATAGTCTCCCACCTGATAAGTTGGGACCCCACCACCTGCATTCTTGAGCATCTGGCTGTGCTCTGCAACTGAGAGGGCAAGATCATATGCAGCTAGTTACATTACCAACAAGACTTTCACCACATACAGTACCGTCATGTCTGCCAAAACTACTTTTCCTCAAAATAAATGAATCACGGGCTGACCGAGACCACTTAGACACAACGTTTGCCAGTCACATCACAGATGACTTGTGCATTAATGGAATGTAACTGCTTACAGTTAATAAAAGCAGCTTCATTATCACTAGGTGCCCTTGTTGTGATATGAATGCAGTTGACTACTCTGATTACAATAGGAGAACCAGACACTAATGCATATTGTATTTTTGTGTTGGCAAAAACATGTTATGTTTTATGTATGTGCAACCAAATCACATGAAAAGTGAATGTAGTGCCTCTCCATTCGTTAAACGGTTTCCAGCACACCAGGCATGAAACAGGGAAGCTTGGCTGAGATATCCCTGACCTGTGTGCTAATTCCATGAGGAGTGACAACAATGAATGAATTATAATGCATGTGAGCTGTCATTTGGCTGCATTTCCCTAATCAATCAAGGGTGTCATCATTTCTCAAGTTTTCTTTTATAAATTCTGACTTTAAGGGGTAAAGTTGTATTTGAACATTTTAAGCCTCTTCTTGTGTCTACACAAGCTTTATAAATGAGGGCACTGGTGGTGACATATAAAGAATCTGAATCTTCTTTCAAGTGCTGTGTGCAGGTTACATTATATACAGTGGATCCGGAAAGCATCCAGTCCCCTTCACTTTCTTTCTTTATTGTATTGCAGATTTAATGTTAAATGGGTAAATTTGCCACTTTGGCCAATGATCAGTAATGACAAAATGAAAACATACTTCAGAAAGGGTTGTAAATGTATAAAAATAAAAAAGATGAAATCTTTAATTTATTGAAGTATTCAGACCCTTTGCAATGGCACTCCAAATTGTGGTCAGGTGCACCTTGTTTGCTTTAATTATGCTTGTGATATGTCTAGGAATTGGTTGGAGTCCACCTGGGGCAAAATTAATTGATTGGGCATAGCGTAGATAGGCACACATCTGTGTATGTAAGATCCCACAATGCATGGCAGGACAAAAACAAAGCCAAAAAGTCCAAGGTACTTTCTTTAGGTCTCTGCAATGAAACTGTGGTGAGGAATAGGTTAGGGTAAGAATGTAAAACCATTTCTAAAGCTTTGAGTGTTACCAGTGGCACACTGGCGTTAATAATTATGAAATAGAAGAAATCTCATACCGTCAGTATTCTTCCTAGAGATGACTGTTCAGTCAAACTGATTAACCAGGCAAGAAGGTTTTTGGTCAAGGAAGTGACTAAGAACCCAAAGGTCACTTTAAAAAAGCTTCAGTAGTCATCAGCTGAGATTGTAGAACCTGTTAGAAGGACAACCATCTCAGCAACACTCCATCAACAAGAAAGTTATCATAAACTGGCAGAATGGAAGCCACTTTTGAAAAAAAAGGCATGCAAAAGATTCTGTGAGAATGAAGAAAAAGATTACCTGGTCTAGAGAAAGAATAGTTGAATTCTTTAGGGGACAACTTCAAGCACTATATTTGGCAAAGACCTGGCACTACCCATCACCTATCTATTACCATCTCTTTGGTGAAGCATGACGGTGGCAGAATTATGTTATGGGGTGCTTCTCAGCAGAAGGGACAAGGTGACTTCTCAGAATTGAGGGCAGGATGAATGCAGCCAAATACAGAGAGGTCCAAAAAGAAAACCTGCTCCAGAGTGTAAATGACCTTAGACTAGGGGGATAAATCAACCTTAAAACATGACAATGACCCGAAGCATACAGTCAAGACAACACTGGAGTAGGTTTGGGACAAATCTCTGACTGGCCTTTTGTGGCCCAGCCAAAAGCCAAGATTTAAATGCCATAGATAGGTAAGTGGAGAGACCTGAAGATGGCAGTTTCTAGACGCTTCCCCTCCACTTTAACAGAGCTTGAGGGGATCTGGCAGAAAAAATGGGATAAACTTCCCAAATCCAGGTGTACAAGGTACTGAATTAAGAATGCTATTTGAATGAGTTTCAGTTTTTGAGTTTTAATAAATTTGCAATCCTTTCTGAAAACATGTTTTCACTTTGTCATTATGAATTATTGTGTATAGATTAATTGGCCAGGGCGGCACGGTGGTGCAGTGGTAGCACTGCTGCCTCACAGTAAGGAGACCTGGGTTCGCTTCCTGGGTCCTTCCTGCGTGGAGTTTGCATGTTCTCTCCATGTCTACGTGGGCTTCCTCCAGGTGCTCTGGTTTCCTCCCACAGTCCAAAGACATGCAGGTTAGATGCATTCGCAATCCTAAATTGTGCTTGGTGTGTGGGTGTGTGTGTGCCCTGTGGTGGGCTGGTGCCCAGCCCGGGGTTTGTTCCTGCCTTGCGCCCTGTGTTGGCTGAGATTAGCACCAGCAGACCTCTGTTACCCTGTGTTATGATATAGCTGGTTTAATAATGGATGGATAGATTAATTGGCCAAAATGGCAGTTTTATCAATTTAGAATTAAATCTTCAACAAAATAATGTGTGTAGAAACTGAAAAATTCAGAATACTTTTTGAATCGACTATACATGTCGTAAGTATATTTTTCCTCAGAGGAAAGATTATGTTTACACTCACCTCGTAATATGATCCATTAAAACTCTGAAACGTCATCCATAAGAAAGATTGACAGCTTTTCATCTGTGGACTTGATCATTCAGCATGTTTAGTGAAGCTGTACATGGAGCATTGCCTAATTCTGTCATAGGAGACATTTCACAGCCATAAATCATAATCAATTTCCGTCAAAGACAAAACATGTCATCCTTAAACTAAAATTACTATACATTTGCCAATTGATGTAATCAAGGATATTTGTTCATAGTGTATGGGGCACTAGCTGATGAAAGGCAAGTTTACTTAGCAGTCATTCACATACATTTTTTTAATCATTAAATAACATAAAAGCCAAACAAAATACACATTTTTACAAGGCAGATGAAGCTAAACTAACCTTGAAATTGCATCATTTCGTAATAAGGCATGCTAATTAAACATGATTTATTAAATGTATGTTTAATAGAGCAGTACACTGTTCTTCTGACATCACAAATACTGAACAGAAATGCTATAGGAAGGGATATTTCAGATTCTAAAATCATTGTCAGTTTAGTGGTAAGATTTAAAGAGTATAGATTATTGCTTTGTACGTTTGTAGAGTTATATTTCTGACCTTCTGTTTTCATCTAGACAAGATTAGAATATGCCCTGCTTACTTTCATCACTGTTCAGTTTTATTTTTAATTTTTCTATCCCTACATTCTTTTTCTTTTTAGCTTAACCTATTGGGAGTCTTGGAATGGCCTTGTCAGAGGGAGCAGTAATACATACTCCCATTGCCACTCAAAATGGTGACTGTGATTTTATATTATGCAAACAGAAGATCTGGGAGAATCCTAAATGAAAATGGGGAGAACGCGACAGAAGAAACACACATAGAAACAGAACCAGATAATAATACTGAATTGAAATACATGTTGTAACGTTAGAAGGTCTTCTTCAGGAAGCAAGCATCGTTGGAAATTTCAAAATGGCAAGCTCCCTTTACAGCATAAGGTATACTTATTATTTTTTTCAGCTCTGGAAAAATACACTAAGAACTGTGATTTTCTTCAACCATCCATAGTCTTTGCCCACTTCTTCTTGTATTGGGTCATAGGTGCCAGTCTGTAACCCAGAGGCATTGAGAGAGCAAAATAGAAAACAGTCCTGGGTGAGTTATGATTATTCAGAAGGATCTCACATTTTCGCTTAGATATGGCCACTTGACTAATCATTTAACTTTCAATGATGCAAATGTAGAAACCCATTCAGACACATGAAAACATGCACATTTACACTGGCTAGTATGCAAAACTTGACCTTTTCATCAACAGAACTTTTTACTTAGCTGGCCAACTATAATCATCCTTTCATTTACTCCAGTTTTTAGAGTCATTGGTATTCTTGGCATTACCTGGAACTAATCCCAGGTAATACATCAGTCCACATGCAGACACACACATATCAGGCAAATTTAGCATCCTGAGTTAACCTAACCTTTATGCCTTTGACATATGGAAGGAACCTGAGTATCCCAAAAGAAGCCCAAACAGAAATAATCTCCACATAATGTAAATATTAGTGATGAGCGAGCACCAAAGTGTTTGGGTGTTCGGTCCGAACACATCGCGATGTTTGTATACTCTACTGAGCACCCGAGTATAATGTAAGTCAATGGGAGACAAACAGGCACCCCCTGCTCTGAAGAGGGGAGGGTGCCTGGTCAATTGGAAAAGGTCAGAAAGTGACAGAAACACCACCCAAATGGAGCGGGAACAGCATGGGGACGATGTCTGGATGCATCTTGGACTCCCAAGTCACTGCTGGGAACCAGTTTGTTCGAGTTGTACGCCACTTTTACAGACTGACAAAAACACACCCAAAACCCCCCAAGAAATTCAATTTTACAGGAAAAATGACGCTCTAAAACATTATATGCCAGTGCCTGCAGGTGAGCTGACGCTCTAAAACATTGTCGGGCAACCGGTGCGCTGCGGCGCACTGGTGCGCTGTGGAATTTTCTCGGGGCGCCACAAAAACTTTTGTAAAATATTTAAAATTGCTAGTGTTTTTGAACTTTTGGTTGATTAAAAAGATAATGTTTAAAAAAAAAATTTATGTTGGAAAAACAGATAACGGAACACTTACGGAAATGAAGTCTAAGAAACGCGAGAGACTTCAAATGATCGACAAGGAAATGCGCGTCTGTCTTTCGAAAATTGATCCTCGCATCAATCTCATACGTGCTGAAAAACAATCTCAAAGTTCACTTTAATTAAATTTAAGATCTATCCTTTGATTCCTTTATTAATAAAATGTCTTTCAAACTTGTAAAATTAACTGTTTTTATTAGTGATTGTCCATAGATTGTGTCGTCACGACTTTATTTATGGGCAGTCCCTCAGGTGCGCTGCGAAAGAAAACTTTTGGACTTAGTGCTCGGCAACTCGAAAAAGGTTGCCTTTCACTGCTCTAAAACATGATATGGGAGTGCCTGCAGGTGAGCTGACGCTCTAAAACATTATATGCGAGTGCATGCTATTTAGCACCCGATGACGTGTTCCGGCCAGCCAATCACTGTAATGCCAGCACCTGACATGGCTAATGGCATTACAGTGAGGGCAGTACTTACCTGCCCCTTGATTGGCTGTCTCCAACCCGCGAAACGTGCGGGGCGGAGACTCGAGCATGGCGCACGAGCACATGTGATGCTCGTTTGAGTAGCGCCATGCTCTGAGCATAGCGATGCTCGAGCCGAACACATGTTCGGCCGAGCATGCTCGCTCATCACTAGTAAATATCAATTAACATTGCTATCAATGCATAATTGAACATACAGCCTTGAGATGGTGAGGCAGCAGTGTTAACCACTGTACCAATTATATAAATCATAATCAACCCATAAATATATCATAATCATTTAATATTATATGTTTAGTGCAAAATAAAATACATCTCTAAAAATTCCAAAGTATATTTATAAATACTTTCATCTATACTAATAAAAGGCAAAGCCCTCACTGACTGACTGACTCACTCACTGACTCACTCACTCACTCACTCACTCACTGACTCATCACTAATTCTCCAACTTCCCGTGTAGGTAGAAGGCTGAAATTTAGCAGGCTTATTCCTTACAGCTTACTTACAAAAGTTAAGCAGGTTTCATTTCGAAATTCTACACGTAACGGTCATAACGGTCGATAACGGTCGACAACGTCCGCCATGTTGAACTTTCTTATTTATGGCCCCATCTTCACGAAATTTGGTAGGTGGCTTCCCTGCGCTAACTGAAACCGATGTACATACTTATTTCGATGGTATGATGCCACTGTCGGCCGCCATATTGAACTTTCCAACGTCACCAATTTTCCAACTTCCCGTGTAGGTAGAAGGCTGACCCCGTCTTCACGAAATTTGGTAGGTGGCTTCCCTGCGCTAACCAAAACCGATGTACATACTTATTTCAGTGGTATTACGCCACTGTCGGCCGCCATATTGAATTTTCCAAACGTCACAAATTCTCCAACTTCCCGTGTAGGTAGAAGGCTGAAATTTGGTACTTATTTCGGTGGTATGATGCCACTGTCAGCCGCCATATTAAACTTTTAAGGGAAACCGATGTACATACTTATTTCGTTGGTATTACACAGCCTGCAGCTCAGTCACCGTGTGAGGTGGCGCTGGGTCCCCCATCCCAACGTCTCCCACGTTGTTGGCTGCCTGCCTATATAAGACCGTCCGTCGCTCCGGTCTCTACATTCCCTTCCTTGCTTCGCCACGGGATTCACGTCTCCTTACTGATAACTACAGCCTTTTTGTTTAATCCACGGCTTCTCCGCTGTTTTATTGTTTGTTTATTACAATTATAGTTATTGTATAGGTATTTTAGACTTACTTTACATTGCTCAGGTACCCATTTCCTTTATCATTCCAACCCCCATTACCATGTCTATCGAGGTGATCACTATCGATCAAAGAACTGTCACTTACTGAGTGGTTTCCATGCCCGGAGATGGCACCTACCTTTTCCATTCTCTTTGTTACATATTGCACGGCCATATCAAGCTCACTCTTGATATCCGGAGGAACATTGTGTCTTATGTATTGAATGACTGGGACAGGTTCAAGGTGTGGACTGATGACGGTACAGGAGGTAATTATACTACACAGGAGCACTATAAGAGTGAAATGCTTAAGCCCTTCACCTATGGTTCTGCATGTGAGTTGATGGCTGCCGCTGAATTGTTCGGTTGTCGCTTTCAAGTGTTAAAAAGTGTCAGCCGCCATATTGAACTTTCCAACGTCACTAATTCTCAAACTTCCCATGTTGGTAGAAGGCTGAAATTTGACAGGCCCATTCCTTACAGCTTACTTACAAAAGTTAAGCAGGTTTCATTTCGAAATTCTACACATTACGGTCATAACGGTCAACAACGTCCGCCATGTTGAACTTTCTTATTTACGGCCCCATCTTCACGAAATTTGGTAGGTGGCTTCCCTGAGCTAACCAAAACCAATGTACGTATTTATTTCGGTGGTATGACGCCACTGTCAGCCGCCATATTGAATTTTCCAACATCACTAATTCTCCAACTTCCCATATAGGTAGAAGGCTGAAATTTGGCAGGCTCATTCCTTACAGCTTACTTACAAAAGTTAAGCAGGTTTCATTTCGAAATTCTACGCGTAACGGTCATAACGGTTAACAACGTCCGCCATGTTGAACTTTCTTATTTATGGCCCCATCTTCTCGAAATTTGGTAGGCGGCTTCCCTGCACTAACCGAAACCAATGTACGTACTTATTTCGGTGGTATGATGCCACTGTCGGCCGCCATATTGAACTTTTCAACAGTCTTTGTTACTTATGGGCCCATCTTCAAGAAATTTGGTACACGGGTTCCCAACGCTAACTGAATCCTACTTACGTACATATATATGTCCATAGCCTGCAGCTTGGTCACCATGTGAGGCGGTGTTGGGTCCCCCATCCCAACGCCTCCCACGTTGTTGGCTGCCTGCCTATATAAGGCTGTCCGTCGCTCCAGTCTCTACATTCCCTTCCTTGCTTCGCCACGGGATTCACGTCTCCCTGCTGATAACTACAGCCTTTTTGTTTAATCCACGGCTTCTCCGCTGTTTTATTGTTTGTTTATTACAATTATAGTTATTGTATAGGTATTTTACGCTTACTTTACATTACTCAGGTACCCATTTCCTTCATCATTCCAACCCCCATTACCATGTCTATCGAGGTAATCACCATCGATCAAAGAACTGTCACTTACCGAGTGGTTTCCATGCCCGGAGATGGCACCTACCTTTTCCATTCTCTTTGTTACATATTGCACGGCCATATCAGGCTCACTCTTGATATCCGGAAGAACATTGTGTCTTATGTATTGAATGACTGGGACAGGTTCAAGGTGTGGACTGCTGACGGTACAGGAGATAATTATACTACACAGGAGCACTAGAAGAGTGAAATGCTTAAGCCCTTCACCTATGGTTCTGCATGTGAGTTGATGGCTGCCGCTGAATTGTTCGGTTGGTGCTTTCAAGTGTACCGAAATGGCCAAATATTTTACACCTTTCGACAACCGCCAATGCCTCTTAAACATCTTACATTCACAGGTGACGATTTCAGTAGTGGACACTTTGATGTTTATGAATGTTTAAACTCTCAAAAGCTTGATGTGAAGTTATCGATGAAACCAGTTGTAAGCTTACAACGCTTGACAGATGCTGAATGTCACTTCAACACAAGTCCTGCAAATACTGTCGTAATTGAAACAAACCATGAACCTCAAACTGATTATGACAGCAGCAATCCAAGCTGTGAGATTTGAGACAAGATTACTGTTCACATGGCCAACTGTAAGTTGCATGCTCAAGAGTAAGCTCAGCGCACAGCTTGGTCATGTTGCAACCGGAGGGCCGAACTGACAACATGGTATACAAAGAGATCCTTAACAAATAATAATTGGCATATTTTCCCTTAGTTTAAAAAGGTAAAATTTTCTTCTTAATAAAAATTTTAGTGCAGTACTTCGCCGCTGCGAAGCGCGGGTATTTTGCTAGTATATATATAAATCCCACACCATTGAGAAATGTGTGAACTGACGACATGAAGAATCATCCCCGCATAAATCAAAGTCATCCAGACGATCTCGATCTGCATAATTA
>JANRMT010028174.1:120552799-120563408 GCA_026402145.1 Polypterus bichir lapradei | reverse complement strand
CTTCCAGTTATGACCATTACGCGTAGAATTTCGAAATGAAACCTGCCCAACTTTTGTAAGGAAGCTGTAAGGAATAAGCCTGCCAAATTTCAGCCTTCTACCTACACGGGAAGTTGGAGAATTAGTGATGAGTCAGTCAGTCAGTCAGTCAGTCAGTCAGTGAGTGAGTGAGTGAGGGCTTTGCCGTTTATTAGTATAGATTTAACTGACATTTTTTATCGTAACAACCAACGATTTATACAGGAAAATAATGACTATTAACAAGGTTGCCCAAACTTTTGCATCCCACTGTATATATTTTGTGACAGATAGGGGGCACTGTCGTCCCCTTGATCCCTCAGACCACCCACCAGACACCAGATAAAAGTCCAAAATAATGACTTAATATTTTAAATAGTGCACAAAGCACCTCCACTTCCACTATTCTCAATAACACAATAATAATGATCAATACAATACTCAATAATCACAATCCTCCACACCTCCCAGCAGCTCAGTCACCCTTCCTCCCAACTCGGTCCACTGCTGGAATCTCTCACAGTCCTTTTAAAGTCCTTGACCCGGAAGTGTTTCTGTCCCTCAGTCCATGTGACTTTATAACACTTCAGGTGAAAACTCCTTTTCTTCAGCCTGGAAGTATGTCATTCTTTCCATCCCCTTGACTGGGAAGTACTTCCGGGCTATAAGGAAAATATAAGTCCATGGGCCTCCCTGCAGCATCCCCTGGAGGCCCCCACATTATCCAGCAGGGCTGTGATGAAAGACTCCAAGGCCCATGATACCCTGCTGGAATTCTGGGAACCTCCATGTTGCAGGGAGGGCTCCATCTGGTGGCTTGGGGGTATTGGCCGGGATAAGCTGCCGGCCATATCCCACAATATGCTGTATATATAAAAGACATTAGTATAATTTAACATATTACATGTATAGATGATATTGATTAATACATGTTATTTCATAATATTTAGACTCCAAGGATCTCACTTATGAATCTTTGTATGGATTCAAGTGAGAAAATATGTGCATGCTAAAACAAAGAAAAATGCGCATGCCAAAAAAAATCTTACCCTTTATAAATCACAATCATCTTGTAAATGTGCATACGTCAATGCACTTTGAACTCTGCCTGGTTGCCACCCTGAAACAAACATACATGGTCCATGCCAATCAACCTCATGCCTATGTAATGAACAGATTTACCCATAAAGCAAGACAATGGTGACAAGAGAAGAGAGGCAAAAAGCAAAAGCTTTGAAGACTGTGAGGTAGAATTTCTCATCACTTAAGTACAGGCACACAAAGAACCTTTATTAGGTGGCCTAAACGAGGATGTCACCAATAAACACAAATGTGTTGAATGGTAAAATATTACTGTTGCTGTGAATGTGGTGAGCTGTATCAGCAACACCATGCCCGATTCAATGCTACTTTGATTCAAAATAATTGGTTCATGGGTTGACCCAGGCCACCAAGCCACAACATTTCTCATTTTCATCTTGGCATCAGAGATGGCATGAATGTTAATGGAATGAAATTACTTATGGTTAACAAAAGAATCTTCATTCTCACTTGTGCCCTTAGTGCAATATGAGTGTTGTCAATTGCCCTGATTATGTTAGGAAAACCAGACAGTGCTGCAAATTGTTTTGTTGTTTTCAAACCATTAGGCTATCAATAGGCTATAGAGCATAAGACAAAGCTTTCTGTAGGCAGGGAGTGAATCACACGTGTGTTTCGACAATGAAGGATTGCATTGGTTTTTAATCATGAGAAGTGATAACAGGAAGCCAATATAAACTGAGGAAATTAAGCACTGGCTCACTTAAAAGGCAACTACAATAGCATCTATATGTCGTATTAATTACTTTTGAAGTTTAATATTTTGTCATGTCAATACATATTATAATAATTGCTCGTTGATATGAATTATTATACATGTGAATCATCATTTAGCTGGTTTGGCTGCATTTCCACTTCATGATTAAGGGTGCCATCATTTCCCACTTTGTTCAAAATGTTTCCCCACAGATGGGTTGGTGTTGCCATAAGTAATACACAAGTTCTCATATCAAGTTTTCATTTATAAATTCCAACATTTGCAAGTATTTTAAATCTAACTTCAGATACTGTTTCAGGCCTGAGGTTGTTTTTGTGTCAGGCTATCATGTTCATCATGCATCTAATAGATTTCAACAAAGAACTTCCATATCCTTACACAGTCAAGTGTTGGAATAATTGACTGGGTTTTACACTTTCATATCCTTAGGTGTGTCACCAGCCTTAAGGGGATCAATTTCCAGGGCAAGATACTGAGGTGACACCACAGTTTGGTTTGCTTTTTATCAAATTCCTTTACAGCTGGGTGGACTGAAACATGGAATAGTTCCACTGAGCCCTCCTCCCACCTCCATCATTGCCCCTTCCCATCTCCATTATATTTTACTCTAAATGGTGACGCAATGTTGTATATATATTGTGACAGATTGGGGCACCCTTGAACCCTCAGACCACTCGTCAGACACCAGGTAAAAGTCCAGAATTATTATTTATTATAATAATAATGTGCACAAAGAACCACTACTCCACAATACTCTAATAATACATCAATAATTCACAATAATAATAAATCTCCACTCCCAGCAGCTCAGTCACCCTTCCTACCAACTCGGCTCACTACTGGGATTTCCCAGAGTCCTTTTAAAGTCTTTGACCCGGAAATGCTTCTGATCCTCCCAGTCCATGTGATTCGTAGCACTTCCGGGTCAGATCAAAACTCCTCTTTTCTTCAGCCTGGAAGTATATCATTTCTTCCGTTTCCGCGACTGTGAATTACTTCTGGGCTATAAGGAAAGTATAAATCCCTGGGCCTCCCTGCAGCATCCTCCGGTGGCCCCCATGGTATCCAGCAAGGCTGTGATGAAAGACTCCAAGTTCCATGATGCCCTGCTAGAATTCGGGGCCATTCCATGTTGCAGAGATGGCTCCATCTGGCAGTTTGGGGGTGTTGACCGGGATACACGGCCGGCAATCCCTTACAATATATTGCGAAGAAATGAGACAGAATAAACAGATTAAAGGGTGGGGAATCGTCCCTGTATAATGTTGCTTTTTCAGACTCATTGCAGGTTTTTATTCCTCTTGTTTTCTGATGAAGAAGAGAGAAAAGCATTAATACTTTGTCTTATTTTTCACTCTCCGTCAGATCTCAATGGGAAAAAAAAATCATGCTGGTTATCTATACTAATATGGACTGGGTAATGTGTTAGGAACGAAAAGATACCACATTGTTTGATGGAAATGAAAATTATCAACCTACAGAGGGCTGAATTCAAAGACACCCTGGAAAATCAAAGTGAAAACGTGATGCGTCAAGCTAGTCCATTTTACCGAAATTTCATTGCAGCAACTCAAAATCGTAATCAGTAGTTTGCATGGCCCCCATTATATTAGATATTATTATCGCTAGATGCAGAAAAAGCATTAGATATGGTTGAATGGAACTACCTTTTCACCATACTGGAGAAATGTGGGTTTGCCCCGAACTTTTGTGCATGGATGTAACTACTGCATTCTAGTCCACAACCTTCAGTTTGCATTAACAACATTAATTCAGACTACTTCAAAGTAGAACGTGGTACTAGACAAGGATGTCCCTTGTCACCACTGCTTTTTGTAGTTGCCATTGAGCAACTGGCAGCTCACTGGTGAAATGCTTATGAGATAAAGGGAATTATCAGAGAATGACTTGAACAGAAAATTTCTCTATATGCAGATGATATGGCACTGTATTTATCTCACCCACAAAATACTGTGCCTGCAGTCCTAACAGCACTAACAGAATTTCAAAACATTCCAGATCTCAGAATTAATTTGAACAAAAGTGTGCTCTTTCCACTGAATTCTCAAGCACACAATATTAAATTGGACACCTTCCCTTTTATCATCACAGATCAGGGATGTAAACATTACAAATAAACATAAAGCTGTTTGTCAAAAAATGTTGCTGTATGCATGAAAAAAATAAGCAAGACTTGTATAGATGGTCTACCCTCCATCTCACTTTAGCTGGAAGAATTAACATTGTTAAGATGAATTTCCTTCCTAAGCTTCTTTTTCTATTTCAAAACATTCCAATATACAGCAATAAATAATTTTTTAAGAAATTAGATTCAACCAGGACGGCACGGTGGTGCAGTGGGTAGTGCTGCTGCCTCGCAGTTAGAAGACCTGGGTTCGCTTCCCAGGTCCTCCCTGCGTGGAGTTTGCATGTTCTCCCTGTGTCTGCGTGGGTTCCCTCCCACAGTCCAAAGACATACAGGTTAGGTGCATTGGCGATTCTAAATTGTGCTTGGTGTGTGTGTGCCCTGTAGTGGGCTGGTGCCCTGCCCAGGGTTTGTTTCCTGCCTTGCACACTATGTTGGATGGGATTGCCTCCAGCAGACCCCTGTGACCCTGTAGCTAGGATATAGCGGGTTGGATAATGGATGGATGGGATAGATTCAAACATACCCTCATTTATTTGGAATTCAAAACATCTACGTATCCAAAGGGCGACCCTACAAAGACCTAAGGTGGAAGGTGGTATGGCTCTAAGTAACTTTTAATTTTATTACTGCGCAGTGAATATACAAACTATAAAAACCTGGACATGGACATAAATAGATGGACAGACACAGCCTTTGTCTGCAGTAGAAACAAAATCCTGCAGTACTTCTTTATATTCCTTGCTTTGTACCCCAAAAAGTACAAGTCATCGCCAATATACTAACAACCCAATTGTGCTTCACTTGCTCAGAATATGGAACCAATGTAGAGAGTATTTTAAGACAGAGAAGCTTTTATCCGTAGCACCTCTGAACGACAGCCACCCTTTTTCCACCTTCTCAAACGTATGCATTTTTTAATGTCTGGGAAACATTTGGGATTAAATCACTTAGAGATCTGTACATAGACAACGTCTTTGCATCCTACGAACAATTATACTACAAATTTAACTTTCCAGCAACACATTTCTTTCATTACCTTTAAATTAGAAACTTTGTTAAACAAAACCTGCCCAATTTCCCTCACCTCCCACCTACCTCTATTCCAGAAATAATATTGGTCAGTCTTGAGGACTCGAACAGTATTTCCATAATATATTAAAAAATATTTTCAAGTCCCTGCCTTTCAAAGATCCCAGAGTACAGTGGGAAATGGATCTCATCTCAGAAAAGGAGTGGAAGGTAGCAAAGCACAGAATTCACTCAAGCTCCATATGAGCAAAGCATACAATTATTCAACTTAAAATTATATATTGAGTGCATCTGTCTCATTTAAAATTACCCAAAATGTTTCCAGAGCAAGATCCAACCTGCAAACGTTGCAATCAAGATCCAGCCTCATTGGGCCATATGTTTTGGACAAAAATCTTTAAATGCTTTTCAGGTAGCCTTGGTGTCACAATCCCTCCTAATCCACTAACAGCTATGTTTGGTGTACTCCCAGATGGATTTAAAGTGGAGAAGGATAAACTAACTGTAATTGTCTTTACTTCACTATTGGCAAGTAGACTTATCTTGCTCAACTGGAAGAATGCTAACTCACCTCTATTAAATCAGTGAGTAACTGATGTTACATCCATCCATCAATTATCCAACCCGCTATATCCTAACTACTGGGCCACGGGGGTCTGCTGGAGCCAACCCCAGCCAGCACTGGGTACAAGGCACGAAACAAACCCCGGGCAGGGCGCGCACGCACGCACACACACACACACACACACACACACACACACTAAGGGCAATTTAGAATCGCCAATGCACCTAACCTGCATGTCTTTGGACTGTGGGAGGAAACCTCAATTTGGCAATATTGGCTACGCTGCCAATGTGGTGCAGTCGGGCCGCATTATCAGCCTGATCTACTGTTACCCGAATGTTCGTGACAAATACTGATACGACTCGAACTTTCTGGATTGAAAATACGCGACTATAAAAGCAGCAGCAGCGGCGCCGCTCGTCATAGACACAAACTTAAAATAGAAAAGGAGCTCAGAGTGTCTATCTCGAATATCAAACCAAACCTGGACAGGCTGTGTACTTTAAAGCAGGCACATATTAGTCATTAGATCTATGCCTTAGAAATGTTTTATTTTAATTTTAGTTATAATGCATTCATTGTAATTATATGCTTGCAAATTTAAATTTGAAATAAAAATGTAAAAAATTAATTTTGATGTCTTGTTCATTTATTTGACGCCCCCTTGTGCAGCTTCAGCGCCCCCCTCCCCAGGGGGGCACGCCCCACAGTTTGAGAACCGGTGAAGTATGGAGTTCTTAAGACTTACTCATTTTTATCCCATATAAAAGCAAGCTGTTGCTTACACACTAAAAAATTGAATCACACACACAAACACCCCCCAAACCCCGTGTGGACACACACAGACAAAACATATTCATAATACCTTGATAAAACCAAAAAATATGGTTTTTAGAGGCGGCAGTAAAAAATTTGGAGGTAATTGGAAACATTTCTGCTCCTGGGGATGGTACAGCAAGAAAAAAGATTGAGAACCCCTGAACTGGATAAGCAAATGGCAACCGATCTCAGAACTGTGATTTTTTTATGCAAAATTACAAGGAAGGAAAGAGTGCTGAATCAACTATCATTTTTATGCCAAATATGTATTTAAAAGAATGTTATCAAACCAGCCTGCAGTCACAGGGAACAGGAGGAAGACAAAAATAAATAACTCACAAACAGAGCTAATATTTTTTCCAAGGGGCCTTATAAACTTCTCCATCTGATAATCTGTGATGAATACATAACCTACCACCAACAATGTACAAGAGAATTATTAAATACTTGGGCAGATGTAAAAATACAGATATACAGAAACGTTTTGCCCTGATAAAACTGATATAGACAAACCTTTTCAAACAATAGGCAAAAGATTATGAGAATCAGCCATTGTCGAAAATTCAGGTAGTGCTTCATTTCATTCAGACAAGTATACCCTTGATCCTCAGATTGCTATAACTCCACGATAATTATAAATGTAATTTAGACCCCCTGCCTAAAACTGTGATAGAAAAAGAATTAGATATTAATATATAGAAAAGAAATCAGATTGTTCGGGCGTAAGTAATATAACTAAACATGTTTTATATAAATATAGAATGAGCATGCTGTCATCTGAGGACATTTGATTTACTTTTTCAATGTAATACAGTCATAGAACGCATAAGCAAGAAATACTGAATTTGATAATGTGTCTAAAAGACTACTCCAGTTCATCTTATTTAAAAAATATGTAAAATAAAAGATAAACATAAGTACTAACATGTCATTAAACATGTGAGAATATCAGCACAGCAGGATTTCAGGAACTCAGGTTTAATCCCCAGCCTGGTTCACTCTCTTTATGTTCTCCTTGACTTCCTCTAGGTATTCCGATTCTACCTTCATCTCAGAGATGTGCATATTGAGATAATTGGTGACTGTAGATTGTAGATGAGAATGATTGTGTTCATGAATTTATTTTAAGATATGTTTCATCCAGTGTTTCTGGTCTTCACAGTGTGGTTTGGTGGCTAGGACAATAGACTTTTAACCAAATGGCTGTCATCTGTGGCACATAAAATGACCCTGTGCAACTGAATTATTCTGCTCTGCTACTGTAGTAAAAAATGTGTAATGGCTGTGCTTATATCAAGTGCATTTAGCAGAGAATGTGCTATATTCAGGTTTTGACTCCCTTGCTGTACCTCAGTTTTATTTATACTGGTGTAAATAAGTCATTATTATTATTGCAATTTTGGATGACTAATAATCTACAGCATCTTGTATTTGCCTTACATTACAAATATTTATAGATATTTTTCACAATGGAAGCACACAGACTTTAATTCATTTGTTCAGGGTCACACAATGAGGAAGAAGTGAGAACTAAACTAAATTAATTTGTGATTTCAAACCTTGTGATTTCAGGTCCAGTGAATTGATCACTACACCACACTCCATAGCAGTCTGCTTGACTTTGCTTATGTGTCTGATATTTTTATTTTTAAATAGTTTAATTTTCTATGGAGACGCTGATTGCATTCATGATATGTAAATTTGTGTTGTGAGAAGGTGCACCTGCTACCTGTCCTATCACCTAAGGCCAAGCACAGTCTAATATGTGTTACTTTTTTATTTGAAGGAAAAATGCATGTGAAGCTGATTCTGTTGCACTCAGGGCTCAGAAAATCAACACTCCTTACAAACTAAGAAACTCCCCCAGTGCACTCTAAAAACTGTATTATACAAGGTGAAATCAATCAGTAGGTGATATTTATTCCTCCCGTTTTTAGCGAATTTTCTTACTCCTTACTTTCTCTTTCTTTCTTCTTTATAATTATTTTTCAGGAAGCTTATACCCTCGTCACAGCTGGTGTAACCCTGGCAAGATATATCATTTACACCACATCCTGAGATAACACCTGGATCAACGGTCACTCACAAAGGCCAGTGTCTGTCATACCGTGCTGTATAGGGCTTTAAACGGCACTGCACCTCCAATTCTCTAGTCTGTTACAATTGCCATACTGCCAGTGAAATTTTCGGAGCTATTTCTTCAACATTTCTTTTTAACAGGAGGCTCAAAATTCATTTTTTGAGTATACCTAAAGCATCACATAGGTGTGGGCCTTAAAAATCTGTAGTGAAGTGCTGACAGGTATTGTCATTGAACTTCTCTAAAGGATATAAATACTGCTTTGCTGGTTCTGCATATGCAGGGTAAGTCTGCACATCTTTTTACCTAACTCAGGTAATCACGTTAACCTCAATTCCAGGGACACATCTTCACCAGATGATTCTACAGTATGTGCTTCAGCAGTTGAAAAAAGAGTAAACTAAAAGACCCTCTGGTGGAACTACCATGAACTACAGTCTAATCACTTTTCAGTTGGTTGCTAAACTTTCTTCATTTAGAGGTCATTCAACTAATGCAAATGTATGGTGACCACTTCATAACAGTTTAAGAAAAATAGTTTTAATCAGTATTATTATGAAAACAAAATATCTCCATCTTTCTCATAATAGTAAAATAATCAATTTAATTATACTTACAGTAATAGAGAAATTCCACTTCTCAGCCCTATTTGCTGAATAGAATCATCATCATCACCATCATCATGCCCATTAAGAATTTTTCACCCTGCAATACTAAAGTGAATGGATAGATAGATAATATTGATAATAGTAAAATAATAATAATAATAATAATAATAATAATAATAATAATTGTATGAAACATATCTGTATTTATAAAATGAATGAATACTTTACTACTGTATATTATTTTTGTCCTGAAAACATTTAATAAGCAATGTGTTCAAAAGAATTACTTATATACACTTTAAAATCACTTCACTTTTTTTGTCTGGTTCCTCCTGACTTACCATTCTAGGAAAAGCCCCATATATGACATACCATGCATCTTGGTGTCTATTTTTGACCCTCTAGATGCAAAAACCCCTAATTTTTAGGCAATTTTGGATCAAATTTTGTACAGGAAGTTACATTCATGATGAAGAGTAAACTAATAGGTGTCTTCAGCAAAAATGATCAGATGGAAGTTGTGCATGCCACATCATCTGACCCCATGGGTTTAACCCCTAATGGCATACGAGAGGTCAAAGTAACTACTTTTCACAAAAAATGTTTATCTGTAAAATATGTAGACATATTGAGTGTTGTTTAATAAATTTTAAGCCTGATTCTTTACCAGTGGTACTAGCCCTCTAACAACAATTTCCAGAAAGTTAAAAATGACACATTTCAAACATAAGCAAGTGGGATATCATTTTTGACTATTTCAAAGACAGTGGTTATCAATATAAGATTATTTTTGATTATTTATGTGGGATCTAGCCCTCTATGAACCTGTATCAGAGGATGAAAAATGAGAAATGTACAGTACAGGCCAAAAGTTTGGACACACCTCCTCATTCAATGTGTTTTCTTTATTTTCATGTCCATTTACAGCACTCCATCACTCTCCTTCTTGGTCAAATAGCCCTTACACAGCCTGGAGGTGTGTTTGGGGTCATTGTCCTGTTGAAAAATAAACGATCGTCCAACTAACCTGACTTCTGCACAACACAACTGCTGGTCCCAACCCCATTGATAAAGCAAGAAATTCCACTAAATAACCCTGATAAGGCACACCTGTGAAGTGAAACCCATTTCAGGTGACTACCTGTTGAAGGTCATCGAGAGAATGCCAAGAGTGTGCAAAGCAGTAATCAGAGCAAAGGGTGGCTATTTTGAAGAAACTAGAATATAAAACATGTTTTCAGTTATTTCACCTTTTTTTGTTAAGTACATAACTCCACATGTGTTCATTCATAGTTTTGATGCCTTCAGTCATGAAAATAAAGAAAACACATTGAATGAGGAGGTGTGTCCAAACTTTTGGCCTGTACTGTATATTACAATCAAGAATATTTAGACTTATGCACTTCTACCTTATGAAGTAAATCATTCCAATCATTTCTTATGAACACCCCAAATTAGAGTCTCTTACATTATTTCAGACTTTTTTTTTATAAAGCTTTGCATATATTATATATATATATAT
>JANRMT010028174.1:120531307-120552699 GCA_026402145.1 Polypterus bichir lapradei | reverse complement strand
ATATATATATATATATATATATATCTGCGGTGGGCTGACGCCCTGCCCAGGGGTTTGTTCCTGCCTTGTGCCCTGTGTTGGCTGGGATTGGCTCCAACAGACCCCCGTGACCCTGTATTTAGGATATAGCAGGTTGGATAATGGATGGATGGATATATATATATCCTTAAAACTTAATCCAATTCAGACTTCTGGGGGGAACCACAGCCCTTCTAGACAGATCTGGTACAAGACAGTAACCAGCCCTGCAAAGAGTGCTAGACCATTAAAACACACCCATCCACAATCACACTCACACTGTGCCAACTTCGAATTGCCAATCAGCTAACTGACATGTTTTATCAATGTAGAAGACAAACTGAAATACCCTTGGGAAAGCCCATGCAGACATAAGAAGAACAAGCAAACATAATATGGCAGCAACTCAGCTTGAGATTCAAAAAGAGAATGCTGGGTGAATCATAAACATACCTATAAACTTAAGACACTGCTGCTAAACAGGCATGTTTCTCACAACAGTAACACATGGCACAACAGATCTGCCCAACTAACAGCATTTGGCCCTTGCTAGCAAACTATGAAAAGTTTCTGAGAAAAAGAGAGCATCACATAGCATGTACATAAGCCCCACAGAAATCTAGAACAAAATAGGCCACAACAGTGTTTGACTAATTTTTATATGGAAGTCTGACTAATTTAATACCAAATAATATACTTTATTTAATAAATAATAATCTAATATTATTGAAGTAATACATTGAATATCATTCTGAAGCTGTTATCGTTTTACAATTTTACAACTGAAGCATTTGATAATGTCTATTTGCCACTGAAATATCCTGAGTTAAATAGATGGTTTGACTCTGCAGGTAGAAATTGCACTGTATTCACTGTGACAGACTGACCTCTTCAGATTTTAGTAATCTCCTGGCCCAGGGACCTAAAGCTATACAATAAAAGATACAATAAATGATTCAGTCACCTCTTCAAAACTCTTGACTTAAGCTGAAAGAAAAATGTGCTGTGCAAGAGGGCGGAACCAGGGTGAAATTAAAATATTTTTCTTTACAGCTCACAGGTCAGTGAAATATCTCTGAACAATCTGCATTTCCTCAACCTATTATTGTTTTTAGGGTTTTAAAGTGTACAGTATGCAGCTAGGATTAGACAGATAACTGCAAAAGTAATAGACTTTTTTATATTTTGTTAATTTTTATTTGTGTTTTTTACAGCAGTCACTTCTGAAAATGCAGTACCAAACATATCTCAATATTTAGAGATATATTACATGGCTATGTTGTGTGTTTCAGTCTGTTTTAGTGTTTATATTTGTTGCTGTAATAAATTAGGGAATTAAACTTTAAAATAACCTATTCTAAAAAATACAATATACTGAATGTATTTATTTTTTATTAGCTTAGTGCGAAACTGGGTAGATGCTTACAAAGTGATTGAATTTGACAAAACTTCCCTTGCTAGGATACAAGTTTATTGCATGTCACAGTAAGTTGCATTAGTTAATTTTAGCCATCTAACCTGCATGCCATTACGAAGTGAAAGGAAACAAGAAACACATGAGGAAAATCCAAACAGACACAAGGAGAATATGAATACTCCACACAAACAATGATTATGCAGGGTTTTCATCTAACAACTCAGGGACTATGAACCACTGAATGAAAGTGTATGTTTATATATTACTGCATATATGTATACTATGTGCATGTGTGTTTGTTTGCCATTCCAACAGATAGTGCATCACAAACATTAACACTGCTTTTACGAATCCCATACCAAATGGCATATAGTAGAGACATACTGTATGCATTGTAAGGTGCACTGCAAATGTTAACACCAAGGTCTACACTGATTACTTAGAATTCTAGCTATCTTAGATGGATAGCATAGCTGAAGTATATGTACTGTAAATTATGTAATACTATATAAAAATAATAAATAAGAGAGTATACTCTAGCAGTTAATGGCATTGTTGTACTGTCATTGTAAAGTCTGAACATTTCCTGTGACGTTCCAAAGATTCATTTGTAAGACTTTAAATTGCCCCAGTATGAGCTATTGTGAGTTTATGCAAGTATGCTTTGTGATAGATTGATGCCTTGTCTAGGGTTGATTTCTGCCTTCATCTTGTTGCTGCTGAGATATTATTAATTATTAGATTATATTAGCTAATTTTTTTTAATCCCAAGTGGAAGAAAATGTGACTACATAAGAACTAATTTATTGGATTAATAAAAACATAAACACTCAGACATAACATGTACCTTTCACATCATTTACTGTTTTAAGTCTTTTAGAGCTGCCTGAGCTAGGAACAGGAAGATGAGACTACAGTAGCCATCCCATCACCAAAACTGAATAACTGAGGAGTTGAACAGTTATTTCTTGTCTGGCAAATCTCATACATAAGCATTGCTGCAGATTACATGTATCCCTTTAAGTCACTGTGTATAATTTGTCAAATTGATATATCCAACATGATAATGCACCATGGCACAAGCCAAGCATTGTCTGAAGATGGCCCTAAATACATGACAAGGACTTTGGTTTACTCCAAAGGCCTGCACAATTGGAAGATCTCAAAGCAATAGAGCACCTTGAAGATGACATGGAATGGCAGATTAAAAACATGAATGTGTGGCTAGGTTAGCATGGATTAAAACCCTTAAGTAATGATTCCAGCACTTTATTGAATCCATGTCTCAAAGAATTAAAGGTGATCTGGGGGCAAAATGATGTCCTACCCAATGTTAGACAGCTCTACCTAATCAAGTGCCACTGATAGCATGCAAGTGTGTATGTCTGTGCATATAGAATAACAAGGTGGCTCAACATTAGTGCTGCTGTCCTAGGTTCAAATGCCATGCTTTACTGTACTCTTTGGGGAGTTTGCATGTTTCTTATGTCTATGTGCACTCCTCTTTTCCTCCTACATGCCAAAGAGATTTGTGTTAAGTTAACTGGTAATTCTGTATTGGCCCTGTCAATGTGGACATTTGTATGAGTTGGACTCAAAATTGTCAGGATAGTCTCCTGCTACCCATAATGCTTAATGCAGTGGTTCCCAAGGACAATCCAGGGGATTCCAAAGACTGTGGGTTTTTAATTCCAACCAATTTCACAATCAGTATTTCATTCTTACTTTTTAGATCTCAAAGTTTAGTGAACTGTCCCTTTTGAAATTCTGAAGTATTTGTATTTTTGCCCAAACTTAAAATGCCTAAGTTCCCTTGCCATTTTTACTTCATCCTTTTTCTATAGAGTTTGTGTCTTTAATTGTATCCAAATGTTGACAACATTGAAATGTCATAGGGGAGAAATTACTTCAGTACCTTATTTACTTGTCTGCTTATTTGTAATAAATCTCTCTTAATGAGCAGACAAGTGAAAATGGCAGAGAAGTAATTGCTCCCATTTAGCATCCAATGTGGTTTGCACCTGTGTCTGCACTGCTCATTGATAATCATCAGCAGTTGGATACAATTAATGGAGCAAACGCTACAGAAAATGGGAAATTATGTTTTTTTTTTTTTTTTTTTTTACTAACAAATATATGTAGGTGTGATAGCTAAACAATGATATCAAATAAAAATAAAAGTGACACAGTGATTGTGAAATTGGTAGAAATAAATACCTGCTGCCATGGAGTTCCCTAAGACTGACCTTAAAAAACACTGGCTTAATTCCCTCATATACATAGTAGTTGCAGCTCTGGTGCCAATTTCAGCAATTCTGTACCAGATTAAGCAGGTATCATCATGAATGAATGGAGAGATTCTGTTATATCGTTCAAAACCTCTTTTGTTACATAATGCAAGGAAATATGCCAGATATCTTATTTCTTACTAGCAATATTTTGTTAACATTTTAGATACCCATTTACTTGTTGAACACTTCATTAAAAATATTTGCATACATTTGGATAGCAGATACTTATCTATTCTTGGTACTAAAATAGTAAGTGACAAGGGAAGTTGTATATGTGTCGATGCCAGTTAGTTCATCTCCAATAAGCATCACTGCATGGCATCTAATTTCAGATCTGTCAGCCTTGAATTATTAGCTCCATCCCATCCTTCAGACAGAGGTCTTGCTTTCATAATATATTATTTTGTTCGCTGTTTAGCTCTTATTGGTATGCACAATTGCGGAGACACATACCAACATAATTTTACTATCTTTACCTCTCCAAATTTTATACTTAAACTATGATCTGTTTTTTAAGAAGCATGAATATTTCCATTTATTTTTGTTATCTTTCTTATTTATAGAAAAAGTCTGTACAAGAAATATATCATTTTTCCTCTTGGGTTGTTTCCTGCATTACGCCCAGTGTTACCCACTACGCTAAACTGGCCGGACAGATAAATGGACTTTCCGAGTCCATTTATGAGTACATCATAATTAACGCTCCTGTAACATGTAAAACTTTCAGTTTCAAAAATTTGCATGCAAACAATTCATCGTTTAAAACCCCCAATATGAACAAAATGAAAATAAATTGCTAGACTTTACATTGTTTTTGAATTACGGTTTAATACATCATTAGTTTAATTTGCACTTTTTGTAAGTGTGTAAGGGATTTGTTCTCTCGCTTTGTTATTGGGGATACTTCCAATATTTCAGTCTAGGCGTTGTGGTGATACAATAAACTGAATGACCTGGGCTTTATTTCTCAGAATTTTGTCTTTTTTTCTTTTCTTTATAATGATGCTAAAGAGAAAACCTGACTAGGTGCAGCTTTTCAACGCGCGCTTCCAGACACTGAAAACCCTCGCTCTAAACGAGCTCTTTTTTCGCCACTTACCACAGCATAGACACCGAGAGATTATATTTGTCAAAAAAAAGCGACAGTAAAACTGTCAGCCAGAAAAAAATAATACTAGCTGAAGACAGATAAAAAGAAGAGTCAGATAGCTCGCCGAGCCTCATTAGACAAAATCAAAATGCTCCACAGTTGCTCAGGCGCCGAGGGACACTACGCGGCTCGCTGGTAGAAGCAGAGATATCCGAGTCGACACAACCAGGAATAGTGGAAGCTTCACAGCAACTGGAAGCACAGCGCGTTGCAAGTGAAGCTAACGGTCACTGGATCAGATGTGTAGCACCCGTGCGTTTTTGAATTACGCTGTAACGACACTCGATTGTCAAAGAGGTGTAGCAAAGGAATCGCCGGACAATACTGCGGAGAGAGGGAGAAAGGAGGAGAGGGAGGGAGAGCGAGACAGACACGGAGAAGCGAGGAGACCTACGCGAGCAAGTTAAGTGGAAAACTGAAAGGTCTGAGCCGGAGGATGTAATCCGTGTGTGTCCGATCGTTAGTTAGACGCTGAAGACACCCCCTGGATGCTGGAAGCTACAGTGCCATTCTGACGCTTCCCAACAGGCTTTAAGAAAACGTGTTCTGGGATTGCCGGTTCATCAAACCTTAAAGGTGACATCGGGATTTTTTGGGGGACAAAAAGACACGCACATTCGTCACAATAAAGAGGAAGAGTAACACAACGGAGAAACAGGCTAATTTTCCGTAAGTAGTTATGTATATCGCTTTTGAGCATCTTTCCTTTCTTACTACAAGTAATCCAGGGCAGGTCCCCGAAGTGGTGAACATGCCACATTTGTTGTACACACCGGGATTCTCGGTCCACCGTGCGATTTTTTTTCTTTAATTTGATTTGGCTGACTGCAAGGTGATTTCCAATCTATGTTGGGAATACATACCATGAGAATACAAAAGCATGCCAGTTTTTTTTCCCAAAAATGCACAAGTTGTGCCAATGGGAAATATCCACTATGGAGTTCAGCCGTGCAAATTAACAGTTGTGCTTGTTCAAGTTGAACTTGAGGAATACATTTTTGGTTTTAGGGGATACCTTGTCCTTCTTAATCACCTGTTCTCTCTTCCCCTTTTCTAAGATATTGAATATGTAGGCTGCATGCACCACAGCCGCCGGGGCTTTGTGCTTTTATGTTAACAGGTTGTGTTTGGAGTGACCGATAATTGGTACTTGGGCACACAGACCGTTATGAAAAGACAAGCCGGAGTACTACTTTGTTTACCACGTGAAAGCGTCCTGCGCAGTAATAACCACGCTTGTCACAGCAGCCGAAGTTCGGACCCGCTAGTGAGTGGGTGTGTCGGGATCACGTGCTGATCGCCATGGTCGGATTTGTTCGCGAAAAGCTGCTGACTGCACCCTTGTGTTAGCGGATCGCTGGCCAAAGCGTCATTTAGGGTAACGGGGGTCTCTGGCAGGCGTTAAAACAACCCTACAGGGTATATTAAAATGCGCATATAAGTAAGAAGCTAAGAAGGTGTTACAGCACGTCTTAGAGTTGCTTGGATACTATGGAAGTATTAGAACGATAAGGGCGCTGGATCCTCTATTTCATGGCATCCGAATTATTTTACAATGGTTGATTAGGTTAGCATTACTGCTTGGAAATGTTTTCCAATAATAAAAATAACATTGAAAAGCGGGGTAGAAAAACAGCGCGTCACGCTTGCATTTTGTAATGGGAAAGGTGTTGAAAGAGCAAAGGTATTTTACAGTAGGTCAGCATGGGCTACAATATGTGTGGGAAGTGAATGTATATAAACCATCTGAAAGAGCTGCACTAATATCTAGTATATTCTTTGTGGATTTTGACATATCTTTATCTTTATATCAAGTCACAAGTAAAGCATTTCATTATTAGAGTTGTGGAAGCAGTAGTTCTTTAGGGTAGTTCATTGATTATTATTTATGGAAAGGGGTCCCCTCATTAAGTTACTGATGCAGTTACTTCTTTACTGTAGGTAAATGAAAATGTGGTTTGTTCAGTACTTTGTACAGTTCTAGTCTGATTCTGGTTGCGAAAATTAGAAAAAGAAAGAAACAGTGTAAGAGTTAATAGATATCAAAAGAGAGATGCATCAAAAATGTATTTTTGCAGTATGGGAAAGCAAAGTAAATCCTTAAACTGTAGTCAGAAAATAAAGATTATATTAGTAATCATTTTTAAATAATTAGATCTTTGATGTTCAGCTTTTCTTACACATTTAAGGACAATGAAAGGCAAATCTCAAGCTAGGGGGCCAATGATAAGATAGTTGCGTATTCTCTTATAACAGCATTTGTTGCTAGTGCTTCCTCTGGTTTAATCCCATAGACCAGCTGAATGCTTTTAGGCTGTTCATCAGTTTGAGTGGCTGTATGCTCCGGTGTCTCATTCAGAGCCTTGTGTCGTCTTGCCTTTCACCCATTGCTTCTAGGATAAGTTCCAGTCAGCCATAAGACTAGATGCATATGAACTATATTTGGAAAGAGAGTGGATTTATCTGTCAGTCTTTAGGAAATTTATTTGTATGCAAAGCATTGCAAATGCCTTGAATTATTTACAAAGAGTAAAGTAGAACACTTGAAGATTTTTAATCCCTGTGTAATTCTGCCTTCACGTTACTAGAAAGCATCCAACAGTAATTCCCGCTTGACTAATTCCTTTCAAGATAGTGGTGGTGACACTGAATTATTGACAGTTGTCAATTCAATTCATATCAGTTTATTCTTATAATATTGTTATGGCAATGGCCTTACTTAAGCTAAAAAATGTTACTGTGGCAGTAGTGGTTGACCATGTTTCATTGGGTAAAAGTATATTCACCCTTACAGTACTCCAGCTAAATAAGCAGGTTAAATAAGCTTTTCTCTGTTAGGCATACTACTTTGAATATCTTCATTCCCAAGGTGGTTTAAACTATTTTACCAGTGAAAACTTTGTTACTAGTTATATTTTTGACCTTCTCAAAATAATTCAGAATATGTGCTCCAGGATATTAACAAAGTCTTAATTGTGAAACAAAATTAATGACTTTTTATCATGTGTAATATGTAATAAACTGTGTAAAAAGAATTTCAAGTTTTATCTCGAGTTTATAAATGGTTACATAACTCATGAAATTGTGTCCAAAGTGGTCTTGTCTCGTTCTGTAATATGGCAAAGGTTAGTTTTTTTTTACCTTCATAATGTATTCATTTCTTAGTATGTATACTTTTAATCATTGTGTTCCTGAAACATCTAGACACTCATCATTAGACACACTTTCGATTAAAATTTTTTTAAGGGTTAAACTCAATAACTGATGATCGCCAGACAAGACTATTCTTTATACTTTACAGCAGTTTTATGAAAAATGTGTCGTGCTGTTCTGATCTTTAGTCATTATTTTGTTTTAACAGTTCTTTTACAGTTTTTAAAACTGGTCCTGCCTTTTTTGCTTTGTTCAGAATATCTCAGAGTAATTTGTATTTGCTTAATTGAAAGATGTTGATAAAAAGTGTAAATATAATTGTATTTCTTTTATTTTAGTAATTCTGCATTCATTATTGTGTGCTAACTTTTATTGTAAAGGTATTACAGTAACAGGAAAAACATTTAAAATCTGTCAGGTAGTCAGTTAACCCTTAAATTATGTACCACTATTAACAACTTATACCATTACTGGATGCTTCATATATGAAAGAAAGCATTTTGGTAACTCTGAATATTGTAGATTTGTAAATGCCATCTATCTGTATAGGGTGGCACAGTGATGCAGTAATTACTGCCGCTGTTTCATGGAAGCAGTGTCCTTGTTTTGAATCGCATGCACAGTTTTTTATTGTGGTGCTTACATTTGTTCCTTGTGTTTACATCGTGTTTTTCTCTGGTTTTCATTCCACATCTCTGAAGACTTGTACATTAAGTTAACCGGTGATTCCAAATTGACCCACTGTGGGTGTGTGCATGAGTGGGCATAGCAAACACACTGTACAGGACTGGTTCCTTCTTTGCACCTGCTGCCGCCAAGATAGACTCAGGTCTCCTTGATCCTGACTTAGATTAAGCCAGTTTGAGGATGTTGCATTACTATTTGTTATGTCACACTTTCCACGGTTCGTTCCTGCTGTGTGCTCCATCTCTAGTCTGAATTGCATTTAGTGAATTTGAAAATGTTGTGGTGTCTCCATATATAAATAATTAGAAGGAGCATGCTTATTTAAAAGTAACAACATCACATTGGACAATGTACTTGTGCACACGAACACAATTTGTTTTGGCAAATTAGAAGCATATTAGTCCTCCTGTATATTAATGTCTCAGAACATTTTCTTGCCATATTTAAACTGCATTGGGATGCTATTTATATTCAGTTTTTACATTTTTTTCAGCCTTTCTTTTTTTTTCAGTTTCCCTAGTGTAAATTGTTATGAATAAGTTACCTTTAAATAAAAAGGCTGAAAGTTTAAAGAACTTTAAATGGTTGGTGTTGCTTTATTAGGGGCACTAACATTTGAGTGTGAGTGTTCTTGTCAATGCTTTCCACTTAGACTGAGCTAAGATTTTCTAAAATAGGTGAGCAGTTAACATTTGTTTGCATATGTAGTTAGGATGTCCTCTGTTTGCCTCCTGTGATAACACCAACAGACAGACACAGGACCCACTAGAGGGATTGTGCATCTCAACTGTCCAAGAATCGCCTGGGAATTCCCCAGGAGGAAGAAGTTTAGTTAGGACAGGGTAGTCTGGTTATTCCATCACGGCACATTGTTATCACGGTTGTTACTAACAAAAGTGGATTTTTTTTTTTTACAAAATTATTTCCTAGTAGGTAAAGATCAAGCATGGACATATTGTGACATAATGTTCATAGACCTGCTTAATCCAATGCAGGGTTGCTGTGAATGGAGCTTATCCTTGCAGTGGTGTTCACAAGGTGGGAAACAACCCTTGTTGCGGTGCTAGCCCATTATTTTGCTGACTCATGCATATACACCTCTAAACACACTCCTACAGGACCAGCTTGAATTGCCAGTTTACCTACTACCGATTTAGGTATAGGGAAAATGTCCAAACTCAATAGAAACAACAGTCTGCTGAAAGATTAAAATCCAAGACTCTGGATCCAGAAGGAAGCAATGCTAACTACTGAGCCATTATGCTTCCATCAAAAGAAAATGATGGATATTAAATTATTAGAGTTGCATCTTTTGATCTCAAAGCAGAATGATATATACAGTGTGCATGTCTAACTTGGTTTTCTCCAGGGACTCCAGTTTCCTCCCACATTCAAAATAGATGCTATTAGCTCTATTGGCCATAAGTTAGCTTCTAATTGCTGCTTCTGCTCTACTGCAAAAGGGGGAGGGAAGGGGTGCTGATTTATTGCAACCATTTCAGTCTGCGCAATCTATGGTGTCTAAAAAGTGAGATCTTGTTTTTGTTGAGTCTCTAATGGAGATTTTTACCTTATTCCCAGCTGTGTTGCACATCAGCTTGACAACCTAGTGGTTCCAAAGCAAAAGTCTAGAATGACATTCTTTCAAACTTCAGCATGTTCTTGTATATTAATAGTTACAGTTGTATTAATTTAAAAATAATAGGCCAAATATTTTGTAGTCTATTGATTTAGGCTAAAAGGTAAAAAGAATTGTATATAGGGCTAAATATTTGACAGCCTTATAGTCATGACATCAAATAAAACTTTAATAATATTAAAAGAACTTGTATTGACTGAAAGATTGTCCCTCACTTTAATATCCTTACATTTTTATGGATTAAGATATGTGTGTTAAATTAACAGGTGGGCAAAGTTTGGCCTAGCATAACTGAATGTGTTTTGCAATGGTCTGGAGTCCCAACACTCCTGATTCCTGCCTTGTACTCATTGTGGTCAGTATACCTGTAATGCTCTGTTTTAAAAGAGTAGGTTCTGAAAATGGATGAATAGGTGGATGGACATATAGGCAACACAGTGGGTGTGATTTAGCCCTTGGATTTAAAGTAGTAGTTTTCTTCCTCATTTTAATTTAAAAAATATAACTTTAAAGATGAGTTCAGGGAGGCTAAAAATGTATTTGTGCCTTTACTGTATTTCCTCAGTCGTAGCTGTATCAGAATCAGTATGTGATTGATAACTTACTGTCTAAGATAACCATGGGCCCATGACTAAGCAGTTGTCTTTAGAACAAAAAGATAAAAAAGATAGCTTTAAAGGAAATGGCAGTGAAAAAATACTGCCTCTGTTGAGTAAGTCAATAACAGGAGTTATAGTACCTCTTCTTTTTCCTCTGTTTTATTGACTGCACAGTGAAGATGGATATCACATACAGTGTTCAATTAATGATTCATTCATATTATTTATTGATTACCTCAGTTATTGACTGTATTAGCAATTACCCCTGGTGCTGATAGAAAGTAAACCATGGCATATTCATCTAATAAAGTAGGCTTGTCTTTCTTATTGTAAAAGTGTCAGTATTGACTGAGTGTTCAGAATGTATTAAAACCATTATATAATACATTTTAGATTCACTAAGTAAGAAGAGAATAAAGACAGTTTCCTTCTGTTGCAATAACTTTTATGTTTGGAACAGCAGCATTTTTTCATACCATATGTTATTATTGTTTAGGTGTCACAGAAGCTCAGTGGTGAACTCTGTTGCTTTATGGATCCAGCATCCTAGGCTTTGGTCTCAAACCTAGTCAATGTTAGTTTGCACATTCTTCTCATGTTTGAACTTATTTTCTTCCCACATCCCCAAAAATGTTAAAGTCATATTAATTGGTGACTCTAAACTGGTTCCAGTATGAGTGCAAATGTGGTATATGTGTAAGTGGGACCTGCGATTAGCTGAGGTCCTTTCTGGTTCCTGAATTAAGTCCAGTGTTGCCATAATAGGCTGCAACCACCCAAGATACAGAATTGGATTTAGCAGTTTTGAGAATGACTGACTGAAAATGTTATTTTTTGTTAATGTATACAAAAATAAACTATGTCTATCCTTAGAACCAGACACTAATTTGGTGATGCCTCAGTGTTCAAATGAAATAGATTTCATTTCATATTCATGGAGCCTTATATAATATAAGCCACACTAGGCTTACCTTTATGAGTGATAGTGCTCTTTTTTGACTACGGGGCATCTTGTTTTCCATCTCAACTCCCACACATACAATATCTATTCACCATACCTATGTCCTCTTTCTTTTTTCTCTCCATCCTTCCTCTTTGCTAGTAAATTCTTTTTTTTACATTTTTGCTTATAAGCAATCTCCTACTAGCGGAGAATAGCTATTTATAGTTTATTTTGGGATTAGATGTGGGTAGGTGTCTGTGCAAACTTCAAATTTATGCTATCCATCAACCCAATTCCTGGTTTCCTAGGTTTAACATTGCAATTATTAGTCTTCATCTGTACATGGGTCCTTTTCTTCCTAAAATCCATTTGTCCAATTTTGCAGGGGCAAACTCTCAGATACAAAATAGTTATTATTTCACAACCTAATGTCAAATATTATATTAAAATATTATTTGCCAAAATTAATTCAACAAACAGCACATCACCATATGTACTCCTTTTTTTATCTTTTTCATTGTAACCAAAATATTCCAGCATGTTCATGATTATGTAAAATATGTAGTGTTTGACATTTAGCTGTATCTTATTTTCTATGTTGTCTCTGGATGTTTATTTTAATATAACATTTCTTGCCATGTTCTAACATTTGAGTTCTGTCATGCTGGCAACCACTAAGCTACACAGCCATTATTTGTTTTCTAGAACAAGCTACTTGGACACAGTTGGAGAGCCACCTCAACCTCCAACAAGACCTTGTCCACGATCTTGTTGTACCAGATACTTTGGCTCTGATGATAATGATAATAATATGCGCCTTGTCTTTCCACTTGTTAACGAGTTTTAGAGTCTCTTTTTATAATTCATATACTGTACCACAATACTAAATACATATGTATTTATATATTGTGACTTGCACAGGGTGTAACAGAGCCCAAACCTCAGAAACACTCTCCCAGACACAAGTCTTATGGACTGAAGGAAGAGAAACACTTCCAGGTCAGGAACTATAAAAGGATTGTGGGAGCTCCCAGACGGCGAGCTGAGCTGGGTGGTAGGAGGGCAACGCGTCTGGGAGCTGGAGGATTGATTTATTGTTGGAGTATTGTGATTATTGTTATTTATGAGTAGTGTAGAGTGGAGGGTGCTTGGTGCACGTAATTATTATAATAAAAATAATTATTATAGCACTTTTACCTGGTGTTTGGTGTGGTACCTGAGGGTTCAAGGGAGCAATAGCGCCCCCTACTGCTACACTGGCGTAGTCGGCAGGATTCTCTGGCCGTCTGTTGGCAGAGGACCTGAATTCAAAACAAATATTGTGTACGCAGACGACCCTAAGAAGGTCCCACTCGAACGCACGGAGGTGAAAACGCTACCCTCTACAGAGTGTGCTGCAATAGAAAGCCTGTCTATACCTTGATACGCCATGGGGAAAAAATCTGGGAGGAAGAATGAGGATCGCCCAAGGAAACAGACCCTAGATGATGCCGCGAGTACGTGGACCTACCTGACGGGAAGTGAGGAAGACCGGGCAATGATTGAAGCTGAAATGGCCCGTGCGTTATGGCAGCAGGAAGGCCACCAGACATCGGACACGCCGGACTGCCTAAATGAACGGGGAAAAGTCCTTTAAATATAGAGGTATATGCCGGAAAAATGCCCGATGCGCTGGGAAGTTATTATTCATATTTTTCAGAAGCCTGTCTGTTCGTTTCTAACGATGAGTCGGAGAAGTACTTCCCACCTAGGCAAGATGGCCACGAGGACGAAGAGGCTAGCCCATCTAGGAGTCGAAAACGGGGGATCCTATTCGACGAAGAGAGTTATGTGACCTATCCCGGAGCAGGCTGGGAACTTCTAAAGGGCTACAGTTGATCATATGACAATGAGGGTTGCCTTTCATTCGCCGAAAGTGGGCACGTGATTTCCCCAGAAGGATTATGGGAAGGAGAAGGTCGACAACAGTACAGAGGTGAGGTCAGCGTTTCCTCGATGGAATCGATCTCCCTGAAGGGGAAGGGGGAGACCGGCGAAGCAGCGCCAGCCGTAATTAAAAGTAATGAGGGACGGGACATGACTGAACGATCCGCCGATAAAATAGAAAAGGCAGATCGCAGTCAGCCAGTGGCGCCACCCCGGCCCTCTAAACTAAGAGACTCCAAATCCCAAGAGCCTTTGCAAGACCCAGCAGAACACGTGCCCGGAGAGGACGTGCTTATTGGCTCCCGGCCGGCAGGTAAGGAGAAGGCGGAAGCAAAATTATCTCCGGCCGAATTAAATAACATTTTTGAACTGCGGGATCTCGAGAAGTACCTTGATCCCGTATACAGTTTCTTTCAGGACTTAAAAGAGCTGAAGGATCAAGTGGAAGAGCTGGGAGCAACGGCCGAGGCGCCACTGAAGGATTTAATGAAATATATACGGCGAATAGGTCGAGAAGCTCCAGTGATGATCGATGCGGGAATACAGGTGAGTCCGGCCCGTATCGTACAGTATAAAGGAACACAGTGCGAACCGGCACCGCGGTTAATAAGTAGCGGGTGTCAAAGCACGGTGTGCCTGACAAGAGAGTGTGGTGTGATGACAGATGGGGCGGGGGAAGCACCGAGCTAACCGGTACAGCTGAAAAGTGCTGTTACCCAGAGCAATGCGGGGCTGATGACGCTGCCGCTTCCTAAGAAGCATAGATCAAAAGGGCGTGCAAACAGCAAAGGGGCTCTCTTGACCTAATAGATAGACTCAAGCTGTGCACCGGCCCCAGAGTAACTAGGAGATCCCCAAAATATACCGTGGGTCTCCTGACAAGGTGGAAAAAAGGGCGGAGTATATAGAAACGGCCAGTAAACCTCCTTTGGCGGAGGAAAGGGTGGAGCTGACGGAGTTTCCGCGATGTTTCCAGTCTCATGGAGGAAGACTACCAGGAGGGCAACATCGGTGCTACAATTGTCGTCGGAGGGGCCATGTGTGCCAATGCTGTCCTTGGAGGACAGGGGATCAGAGGGATGCCCGCTATAACGTTCCACCAAGGTTCTCCAGGGAGGCTTGTCAACATTGCCAAGGCCCGACTTACGGATCCTCATGGAGGAAGACGTCTCTCGTGGGGCTGGACGCTCAAAATCATAATATTTTGCTGGGGGGGAAGAATTGTGGACTGTGCCTGGCAGTTTATCCCGGCCAAGTCCCCCGAGCCGCCAGATGGAGCCCTCCCTGCAGTATGGAGGTGCCCCAAAGACCAGCAGGGAGTCATGGACTTTGTAGTTTTTATCCTCAGCCCTGCTGGATACCACAGGGGCCGCAACAGGGAGCTGCAGGGAGGACCAAAGACTTCTTTTTGCCCTATGCCCCGGAAGTACTTCCAAGTCACATGAGCAGAAGGGATGATGTACTTCCGTGGTGAAAAAGGACTTTTATCTGACCCGGAAGTGATAGGGAATTATGGACTGAAGGATGAGAAACACTTCCGGGTCAGGAACTATAAAAGGATTGTGGGAGCTCCCAGACGGCGAGCTGAGCTGGGAGATAGGAGGGCAACGCATCTGGGAGCTGGAGGATTGATTTATTGTTGGAGTATTGTGATTATTGTTATTTATGAGTAGTTTAGAGTGGAGGGTGCTTGGTGCACGTAATTATTATAATAAAAATAATTATTATAGCACTTTCACCTGGTGTTTGGCAAGGTACCTGAGGGTTCAAGGGAGCGATAGTGCCCCCTACTGCTACAGCATAAAGGAGTGATTCCTGGCTCAGTGTTAAATACACTTCTCCTTAATATCAATTAGTGTCCTAGAGTATTTCAGGCTATCTTTATTAGCTAAAGTCTGGAATTAGAAGAAAGTTATGACTGTTCTCTTCCATCTTTATCAGGGGTCTTCATGGCTGGTCCTTCTCAGTCCTTCACTTTTTCCTTTATTAAAACAGATACTTAATGAAGAACAGGCACAGAAGTGTAAATAGGACCAAGTAAGATGGAGAGCTGCTGGTCCATTTGTCATTTGCATCAGATTGTTATTTGGCAACTAGTTAAAGAAATATAATAAATTAAATACATCAATGAATTTGTTTAATACAAAAAGGGGAAGAGAAAGCAAATGAGGCCGAAATGGAGGTAGATGAATAGAGTGAAAGATGATTTGAAGGAAAATGGCTTGACTGGTGAGGAGGTGCAGGTCTGAGCTGATTGGAGAAGTTTGATCAAGCATATAATTCCCATTTTGAAATGGGGAATGATGAAAAGGAAATAAAATAAGAATAGATGTTTTAGGAGTTTTAGTAATTATACATTTTATCGTTATTATATAAGTTCAGGAAATTTCTAAAGTCCCCTGAATTAACCATTCTTGTTCCCAGTATGTACTATGTTAGGTACAAAGAAGGCAAACACTTAGTAGATTTGATCTTTCTACTTCATCTCTTTTATTCCTCCACCCCATCTTTCCTCACACATCATTCACCACTTCCATGACCTTCTATATGACTACCTTAATATAGTACACACCTCTGCAGAGGAGTGCTGTGTATCCCTTTAGCCTTTTTAACCCATCTATCACAATTTCAAATTGAAGTGTATGATCGTGTGCCCTGGTGACACTGTTTGATTCTTGTTATTTGCTGGTAATCTCACTTGTAGTCTTTCAAATCTTTTCGTAATTTCTCAACAAAAATTGAATCCCAGCGTTCTCTAGTAATGCTTATGAGCAATCATTGCAAACATTTATACACACTGAATATATTTATTTTAGTCTTGAAAAAAGATAATTCTGTTGACATTATAAAAGTTAAAGCTATTGGCAAATAATAATTTAAAGTAGAAATTACCATCCTTTATCACTTTAATTATGGCATGTTTTAAAGTGTGCAAAACAATTTGATTTATAGACTACGCCTTATTTTTTTAATTCAGTGAATTATGGTTAGTCAATTCTGCATTGATTTTGGTTTTATGCTTGGTACTTTGAGTGTTTTAAGTAATGCTACTTTTTTACTTTAATATATGGACTTTTTCTGTACCTAGATAAAGCAGTATATGGTGAGCATGATGGTACCACATTATATATAAATTCATGGACTGAATGAAAGGGAGCAATAAATGTGCTGTGGTTCATGTTTTTTTGGAATGGTTAAGGGAAAGTGATTTACATAACTAGAGAACACCATATAAATATGACATGAGTACATTTTGTCTTCTGAATTATTTATGTAACCATACAAAGGCAATACTGTTAACATCATACATTAAAATTAGGTTTATTACTGTCTGCACATCAAACCTTTATTTCTCCTTAAAGTGAGGTTAGATTTTGCACTTTGCTCTAAACATTTAACTAAAGTTAAAAAGAAATGAGAGAGATAGGATCTACTCCTTTATGCATTTGTTCAGACAGGCTGTCATGTATTCCTTATATTTTGTGCAAAACATGCAGTTTAACAGGTAAGTATGTGAAAGCCATTTATGCTGTTCTTAGTTGAGTTGCATTCCGAGGCCATTATATTTTGGCATTGTACCAAATGAAATGACATAACCACATTAAACTGTAGGTAGGACTTAATTGTATGATGTAGGGAATGTTAAATGGTGCATAGACTTTCACTCCAAACAGCACTCGGTGATTATTGAGTGGAGATTCAGCTTTATAAGAAATTTAATTGTGGAAACCATCAACTCATTGAAGAATGTTAAAAGCTTAAAGATTTGGTTTTTCAGCAGAATAGTCACTAATGTAATTGTTTAAAAGTAATGGAAAATTAAAATTTCTTTTCAAAGAATAAATGGTTTTAAACCATTATTACCATCATTACTTTGTTGATGCAATCTGAAAGAAAGCATTGCGAGTGGGATGAAGAAATACTTAAAAAGCCCCATTATTTCGCATAGTGAAATATATTTGATTGGTGGACCAAAGTTGTGTAACTAAAGGGTTTCCAGTTCATGTTCTAATTCTAGTTCAGCTACCACTTCATTTCTTTTAAGGGAATAAGTGAGGAATTAAAAAATATTATTTGTGTCACTCCAAAAGAGTCTGGTTTCTGTTGCATTAAAATATTATATTACAAAATGGATGTGTCAGTCTGACATAATTAGGTTTATAATTTAGCGAGTCTAGAGATGCATCCATCAGGGAAAGATGTGTTTTCTTCTCACCATTAATCGCTTTTACTTTGTATTCGATAGATACATTCATACGATATATTTTCTAAGTTAATACCATTACGTTACTGTTTATATTATACAGTGTACACTATATCACCCTTTGCAGCTTTGCTTTCACTGATTACTAGCAGAAAAGTATTTAAAAAGGTTAGTGTGATTATCTCTTGTTTTTTCACCTTGTTCTGTGTGTAATTGGCATTTGCGAAGCTCTTTGGTAGATAATACACACTGCTTAAAAATATTGTTTATGTTATTTGTTTTTTGACCGTACAGTTATTACTTATGAGGGTTTTCTTGAGTAATGATGGATGGATATTGAGCCACTAGGAGGTGATATGTGCTAATATGAGTGGTGTCTTGGAATTAAATATTTTATGGGCACCACAGCAAGAAACAAAACACAAAGAACCGCCAGGAAACAACTGTAGACCACCAGAAAACTGAACATGGCCATAGCTGTAACAGTTGAGGACTCTGAGGTAAATGGACACTTGGGGTCAAAAGAGAGCATTATAATTAGAGACACTGTAGGTTCTAAAAACAGTTTCAGATTTTTGAACTTGACATATAAGGGAACCATTTAGGGGAAAGGGACAAAGGTGACTGTATGGTTAGACCAAGTTTGTTATCTGAAATTCTTTAATTTTTTTTCTTTCCTTAATTTGCCAAAAAATATCTCTTTTAAATAAATTTGAACAGTTTGTATTTTTGTGCTAAGTGGTGCATCTTTTATAATCAAATTCTCAAATCTAATTAATCCAAGTCAATATCATGGGTGGTCTGAGGCTACATTGACCAGAGTGGAACCAAGGGAGGAAGTAATCCTTAACAATGCGTCAGACTTTGCAGGGTCCACTCATGTACACACACCCTTCACACAGGGCCAAATCAGTTTGTTTCCATTAAAAATCCAAGAGTGTGACATGTATTTACAAATATAATATAGATAAAACATAACACATAATTTAGTGTCCTATATTACAAACACCACCACTGGAGACTGGAACCCTGATCTAGATTCATAGAGAATGGTAACCTTAAGCAGTTATGGGCCAAATGCACTCTTCGTCTTTAATACTAGGTCCTGGTTAATGGAACTAGTCAAATTTATTTTCTACCCCCTATTTTTATTCTTGGTTGCATTTAAGTATCTTCTTCTAAGGCATACACTGGACCACTACCAGGAGTCCCATGTCTAGTTGCACATCCTTGTAGAGAACTAACTCTATCAAAAAGTGTTTCCTGCAAGCTCAGACTATATAATACACTGATAAGGCATAATTGGATTATTGTATGCAGTTCTGGTCACCATGGTACAAGAAAGACATAGTAGCATTTAAAGCTGTACAGAGAAGAGTAATCATGTGTATCTCAGGACTTATGGATATATCCTACTATGACAGATTCAGAGAATTAAACCTCTGTGTGGGCACCTCATCCAGGTATTTAAAATCCTCAAAGGCATTGATAAAGTAGATCCAGCAACATTCTTTCATCTTAAGGGGGAATCACGTACTCAAAGACATCAGTGGAAATTAAGAGGAAGTGCATTTAAAATTAAAGCAAGAAAGCAGTTCTTTACACAAAGAGTTGTGGAACTCTAGAACAAACTACTAAAACATGTAGTTGAAGCAGAAACCTTACTGGGACAGCTTAGTTATTAGTTAAATAAACGGGCTTGATGGACTAAATGGTTTTCTCTCATTTGTCAAATTTCTTATATTCTTATATTTTTAAATAGGAAATGTAAAAAGTTGCAACTGCTGCTGCAGATGTTTTAACGCTTTTCAGGATTAATGCTGTGAAAACTATAAATGTGTGGGCAAAGGCAAATTATGTATTGTTTTGTTTTGTGTTCTTTTTCAGAATCCTAACGCAACCTTTTATTGTTTCATCTAAACATTTGTCTAAGGTTTCACTAAACTAACACTTTAAAAAGTAAAACTTGGTTTTGCAAACCTGCTCATCTACAAAGAATGAATGTCTTTTGAATAGACAGCTATATGTAGCATCATCGCTAAAGTGGTTCATTCCAGATAAAGTTAAGATAGTCATGCAATATGCCTCTGCAATTTCAGATTTGTTTTGTAAGCTTTGTAAACATCGGCAACTAAATAATTTTTATGTGATAGTAGGACACATTTCATAAAAAATAGAAAGTGTGTCAGTGAGCATTTATTTATGAAGTGTCATGGTATGACATTTTCTAACCCACTTAATCCAGATTATTAGGAGGTTGGGTCTGGAGGGGGTGCCTATTCCAGCTATCATAGGACGCAAGGCAGGACATGGTGCCAGTTCATCACAGTATTTGTGAACTGTATATAATCTATGTGTTAATTTGTTTATCTGTCAGGGTCATGTATGAAATTATTATTTCATCTTTATTTATTCAGAGAAAGTATTTTTTTAATTTGAAATTCCTTTTTTTATCGCTATTTAATATGTATTAACTTAGTTATTAAAGTAATTGTAGTTTATTATTGATGTCATTAAAAAATGCAATTATTAAAAGTTTAATTTACTTAGTTTTTTCAACTGCCCAGATTATCGTTATGCAAAATAGTAATAACCCTCACTTAAATACATCTGGACTAACCCACAAAAAATATAGTTGTTAAAACCAAAATACAATGGAATGACCAAAACAGTGAACATTTTCAAGGGACTTGCCCCGCCCCTCCCCTCCTCAATGGGGTGCCCTTGCTGCTAGATGAGATTTCTGTGGGAACACTGCTCTTGGCAATGTAATTTTTTAGTAGACAGTATACAAATGCATTAAAATGTTTGGTTTTACTCTTATTATGTTGACAGCACACTGCTTTAATATATGACCTTTTAGAATAGTGAATCCTAAACAAATTGGAGTGGGGCTGCCTGGTTCATGTAGTGTTTATGGCAAGGAAGTATTGCTACTGCTTGAATTTCCAGCAAGTGCAGCATTAGTGGTTTACAACAAATCAGTTGAAGATCTAAGTTTATGTAAGGGGTACTTGTATCATATTTATTTTTTTTTAGATTGCCATCCTTTAGTTTTTAGATATTTAACAGCTGTCTTAAAATTTCTCTTTTGTAAAAAGAGGACTGTGAATGTCTTAGTAAACATTATGTAGGTGTAGATAAACTGCTGTCAGACTCCATTAGTGTTTTTGAGTATAAAGGTACAGGGTGTAATCTCCAGTGGGTGCAGCTCATGTTTACAGTGTTTGGTATTTATAAACCTTATTATTTGGAAAAAAACTATCATATTATATCTAGTTTATTTTTTCTTTTGACAGCTAATTAACCCATTTTCTAATCTGTAATTTGTATGCTATGAATGACAGCATGTGCACAATTATATA
>JANRMT010028174.1:120518697-120530907 GCA_026402145.1 Polypterus bichir lapradei | reverse complement strand
ATATACTGTATATAAAATAGAAAGCTCATAAAAGCTTCATCTTGAATGTCTTTTTAATGAAATGATCAAGTAAGTTTTCTATTATGAGGAATATTGTATTACATTTAGAATTATATTCATAAAAGCTCTTTGTGCACAACTCTCTTCAGAGTAATATTATAATGTAACCCATCAGTCCTTTGTCTTATCCCGGCAGCACTATGCACAAGGAAGAAAACAACCCTGTATAGATCATCAACCCATAACAGGTTGTTCTCATACAAACACCCCCATTCATTCATACTAACCTCTTCAGTAATGAAAATGTAACATTAACCTTAATCTCACTGTCTTATTCTGGATAAATCCTCAAGTAGTTGACCATGAGTAAAGATTTGTACATCTAAATAAACATTCACTCTTGTAGGGTATGACCTTGTGTTTTGCTTATTATCATAGTAAATACTAAATGAAGTGGAAATGCCTTTGCCATTGGCATGAGAATGCATGGTCTGTTGGCTGGAGTGCGACACTGGGAATCAATACCTTAGGGTCTGATGATGTACAATGCTTACCTCAGGATATCCTATAAGGATCTGTTTATCAAAATTAGAGTGTCATGTGGCATATTTAAAATATAAAAGTACATTGCATTGCATAAAAGAAAACCCTTGTTTAAACATTTAATACTTTCAGTTGATTAAAAGGCATTCAGTTTTAGTGGGTATTTTTGTGTTATGACAAACACAGTATTTAAATTTCTCTAGTTTTGGATGTTCTTACTGTCAGAATAAAAAAAAAAAAAAGAAGAATTGGAACAAATGCAAAATCGGGCCCAAAAATGATTTTGTTACAAATTCAGATACCACCATAAATGTAATTTTCAGTCATTTTCCTTTTTTGTATAAAATAAATAAGCAGGTCTTTTTATGTTGAAGATTTGGATGATGTAACCTGTGAAAACTACTTCTGATAAAATTACCATTTAAGATTAGCAGTCTTAGCTAAATGTGACAGACAGGCAAAGTCTAATATTAGGCTGTCTATAAATATTTCATTATTGGCAAAGACAGCTGATTAGCTTTTTTAACTATTGCAGGATATACAGTAGTGCTGGCAGTGTGCCCAGGTTCACCTATTGTGATTTTAACATGTAACTATATTAATAAAGTCTTGAAGAGGCTGCTTTGTAGCCTTTTAAACATCCATCACATAGATATTGTGAATTAATTAAAGTTGAAAAAATTTTTGAATTCTTTGAGAACTTTAAAGTTAAACTTTTCATATTTAATCAAAGATGGGTCAGATATAATCAAGCATGGTTTCTTGTGAATTTGAAAATCAATTCATAATAAAAATACTGATTTGTATTAAAGTGTATAGTATTTACAGTACATCTTTTTATCATTTCCTCATATATAGTGATAATGAAATCAGTGTGCCATCTCAACAAGAAAAATATATAATAAGATGAAATATTTATGCAAAATGGATTGCACAGAGTAAAGAGTCAAAGAAGAAAATAAAATTTTTAAACAAATAAATAAAAATAACACTCTCAAGAGCACTGATCAGATCCTCCATTGACTCCATGAAGATCACAGTATCATCAGCAAAATCAAAATCAGTGAATCTTTTTCACCAACAGATGCCTCACAGCCACTGGACCCTATGTTAAGCTATGACCTTGCCCAACACCCAGTCGATGGAAGCACTGAACAGAGTAGGAGCAAGAACACACTCCTGAAGAACCCCAGAATCAACTGGGAAAAACGCAGAGGTTCTGCCTTCACTCTGCACAGCACTCATAGTACCAGTGAAAATGGTTGGCCATGATATTCAGCAACTTTAGGGATGTCCTGCCCAGTCTCATGAAGTCCCCCAGCGCAGCTCAATCAACTGAGTTGAACACCTTACGAAAATCGACAAAGGCTGCAAAGAAACTCTGATGATATTCGTGTTTGAGCTCCATGAAGACCCTCAGGGCCAGGATGCAGTCTTCTTAGGCATAAAACCAGACTGCTCCAGTCGCTGGTAGGTGAGTAAGCAATCACGGATCTTACTGAGGACGACCCTAGCAAAGACCTTACCCGACACTGAGAGTAGTTTAATCCCCCTGTAGTTGCTGCAATCCAGGCGATCACCCCTCCCTTTCCAGATAGGGACGACAAGTCCTTTTTTCCAGTCACTTGGAATGATGCCCTGGATACCACAGATCCCTGCAGCCTTCCCTATACCTTATCCTGTTCACCACCTGTGCAATCTCAGTGAGATTGGGTTGTTCACGGTCTTAAGAACTGCGGACCCAGAGATGTCCAACATCCTAGCCGGAGGATCAACTTTAAACAGCTGCTCAAAGTAGCCAGACCAGTGGGTCATAATTGCAGCATCATCCATAAGGACTGTTCCATCACCTGCACTGACTGTGACTCTCTGAAGAACAGATTTGAATGTGCGTAATGCTTTGATTCCTCTGTAAGCAGGACTTGGGTCACTAGACCATAGTGTCACTTGCTCACAGATTAATCTAACAAACTCCTCCTTATCTGCCCTCAGAGACCTCACATCCATCCTTCTCAGTTCCCGGTGCAGACCGGAGTTGTCATGAAGCTGTGCGCTGTGACTCCCCTTGATGATATCCAGGATGCCTTGCGAGATGAAGCACCTCCTTCTAGGAACACCGGCAACAACAACACCACCTACAGCAACCTCTAGGGTCTTGTCGTGGAAGGTCTCTCACGTCACATTAGGATCAACACAAACTGCATTCATACTCATTAGAAACAGCTTTATCTTGGAGTCTGGCCAGGTCCAGCCTCATTCTCCCAGTAGGTTGTAACCTACAGAACCTAAGCTAGATCTTCAGAGTAGCAATAACATCTCTGTGGTCAGAATTTACAAACTGGGCACTTCTGTACACCCTGTGGTTCTGTAGGAGCCTGCAGCATCCGACCACAAGGATTTGATTTATCTCCTTCACTGCACCACCAGTATTGGAGTACCAATTCCAGCGATGCAGCTCATGGGTGCTGGAACCAGGATCCAGGGATCCGCAGCCCCTGACCTTTTGCAAAGTCAAGGAACATGGAGCCATTTTCACCTCGGTCACCAGACTAATGGCGACCAACATAATCATCATAGCCAGCCCTATCAGTGCCATTGGTTGCATTGAAGTCACCTAGGACCAGAGAAGTGTCACCTCACGGGCACCCATCAACCACTGAGCAAAGTTGTAAATAAAATGTTTCACTCTCTGAAACATCACTCACCACAGTCGGAGCATACACTGAGACAATAGACAGGGCCCCCAGAGAGTACCTTAATCTGAGTTTCATAATACGGCCGTTTAAGGGATAGGAAGGAGCCATCCCATAGCAACAGCTACTCCTTAAGTATGGCATCCATCAGAGCGACAAGACCAATGAAAGGTGTATCCACCTACAGAGATCTGGCCAGTCCCAGGTCTCCACACCTCAGGGACTGCCACCACTGAAATGTGGAGTTTACTTACAAAGCTCCTCAGACAGCAGAGGAAGATGATCTTCATGCCGGAGAGACAGGATATTCCATGTGCCTACCTGGATGGGCCACGTGAAATTTGGACCCAAGTGCTGCCATGTGGTAAGTGACACCTCAGCACCACACTAGTTACGATCCCCAACAGGCCTGACCCCATTGGCTTTCTGGCGGTTTTGACTCTTCTGGGGCTGAGATTCCTGAGGACTTTCCCCCATTGCCTTCATAATGCGAGCAGCTTTTCTCTGGGCAGCAACAGCTGAACTTCTCCTGCGGAGAGCAGAAAGGAGTTCTGTCTGTTGTTTTTAAGCTGTGTGAAGCTTTTACAGTGCCTGGAGTGCCAGTCCTGTAACTAACCCCCAAGTTGTCCCTGCAAGTTGGAGGACCACTTACAGGGCCAGACACAGTTTATTGTCATACCCAGGGCGTTTAAGGGATTTTATTTATTTTAGTATTTTTGTGGTTACTGAACAGTAAGCCTAAGATTTTCATTTTTTTAATAAAATATAAACAGTTAATACCTGTGGTCTGCAGTTTAATTATAAAAATGCCACTCATATATAGAACTAAAGGCGTCCACATCCCTAGTTGTGGAGGAGCTTAGTGTAAAAAAAAAAAAGTAAAAGAATGAAGCAAATCAGAATTTGTATCAGAATCGGCTAGTTCTGTTAACATGAAATTGTTAATCCGTATTGGCCCTTAAAAACTCTAAAAGTTACATCTTAATCCTTAATAAACAGATTGTCAGCTATTGATTTTGTTATAGTAAGCAGGCAGCTTGATCTAGCACTTAAGGCACTGGACTTTCAACCACATAGTTGCTACTACAGTTACTACCTCTTACTTAATGTGTGACCCAATGCCCGTGGAATTCCCTTTATCTTCTGCTATTTTAAGGTACAAATGTGAACTACTTGTGAGTTAGTGGGTCACTTTTGCAAATTTTGACACACATGATTCAAGGTCTTAAAAATTTTGCTCTCACATAAATGATGTATGATACCACTACATTGTAAGTTAACAGCTAAACTGGTTTACTAGACTGATGTTGAAGTAACTGTACCTTCTCTTAAACTGGTAGTGTCTGATTACCATTCTTAACATTATATATTCAAGCACATTTTTACCTTTTAATGTGATTTTAAGCTGAATTTGTTGACATTGTGAAAAGTTGACTCTGGAATGCTGGCAGCATTAGCGGCAAGAGTTTCAAAGAAAAATTCATATCTGAAACTGGCAAATAAAAAGAAAAGGTTAAAATTGGCAAAGATCTGAAATCACTCATAACTTCACCGCTAAATGTATGTATTCATTTGCCCGCTTTAACCTTTTTTTTTTACTGTTGCAGATGACACTGTTATTCAGCACGTATTATGTAAGGAAGCTTAAGCTGAGGACCTGAAAGTGTCTGTGTCTCAAGCTGCAGATCCTGATATATTCATCCTCTTGAGCAGTTGTGTATCCAGGCTTTCTGCTTCTTTTTCTATCCTGCTTAGTTCCAGTTTGACCTCTTCAGTTTCTTGGGAATCTGTCACATGAAATAACCTTAATTTTGTAGATTAATTATAGACAGATGTGTTTCTTGAGAAAGCTGTTTTGTTTTGGCCATTTTGATACCAGAATTAAACTTTGGGAATACCTGTATATTTTAAATCATGGAAAGACATTCTACTTACATTATTGAACATGATAACAGGTTTCAGCGTGTTAACACAATTACAAAGGCCTCCCTAATAACATATTAGCATTTAAATATGATTAATCAAGGATGAGCTAAGAGAGTTGGCCATTAGAATAGTGGAGTAATGCTTGCTGAAAATGGGGCTTTGCAGTCATGTATAAATAGTAAATTGTAAATCTTCATTTCAAGCAGTTAGAGGCATTGACAGCGTTAGTATTGTCTTGGCTGTGCTTTTATATCAATTTAATGGTACCTTGATAAAAAAGTATCAGTTTCTATTGAAAACATGAAAATTTCTGCTTAATTCCAACTCTAGTGTATGTATGAAATTCTATGGCAATGATCTGTATTTTAATTTTTTTCAGTCACTCATTGGCCTTTAAAAATCACCGAAAACAATGTTTTGAGAGGCCAAAGAATTGAGTGGTTACATTTGTGTTTTATTTAGACACATATTTAACAATTAAAAAAATATATATACTGTATATTTGGTCACTGCACCATTTTGTTTGTGATATTGGCGCCTCCTTTTTGTACATTTTGTTTGGTCTCGCTGTCAGGTGGTTGCCAAGCTGGATGACTAGGAGTATGTGATGCATGACTTTATTATCATGGCATAAAAGTCAACATTGTGCACTTCCTGGTCATCCACTTACTCATCATCCTCATTTGTGCATATTTTTAATGAGAAACTCTTAGCGTTGATGTGTCATTATCTTTCTAGTTTTCTAGTTTTGACCCTTTTTGCTCTCGACCATGACTCCTGTTTCCTGTTTATTCAACAAAAATATCAATAGATAATGGTCTACTGGTGAAAAGTAAGTGCCAGCTTGGCCTGAGTGTTGCTTACTTTAGCAGAAATTTTTATAGGTGTTTTGCATAATTACCCACCAGTCTCTTAAATTGATTCTGTGAAATTTTGGACCATTCCTCCATGCAAAATTCCTTCAGTTGCAATTTGTGTGGTTTCTTGCATGTACTACCTGTTTTAAATCCCTTCACAAGATTTCAATAGGATTCAAATCAGGACTTTGACAAGGCCAGTCCATAACCTTCAATTTATTATTGTGAGCCATTCGTTGGTGTATTTGCTAGTGTGCTTCATTATTTTGTTGAAAGGTCCATTTATGGTTAAATTCAAGTTTTGGACAGATAGCCTCACATTCTCATTAGCCACACTTTGATATGATGCATAGTTAACTCAGTGACTGCAACCTGCCCAGGCCCTGAGGTAGCAAAGCAGCCTCAGATTATCATAACATTTCCACCATCGTGCCTCCCAATTGATATGAGGTTCTTCTCCTGAAATGCTGTCTTTGGTTTGTGCCAAACATATCTACTGTTACTCTTGCCCAACAACTCCATCTTTGATTTATCTGTCCAGAGCACATTGTGCCACAGGGCCTGATGTGTTCAATGGCAAACTGTAGTCTAGCTATAATGAACTTTTTGGACAGCAAAGACATTGTCTTGACACATATTGAATGCAAGTCAGATTTGTGCAACCTGTTTTTGATTGTAGATGCATGAACTTTGACATCAACCTTTGCAAACGTTACTTGCAGACCTCACAATAAAGTTTTGGGGCTCTTGGAGATTTCACTTTTCATTAAATGGGCAGCTTCTCAGTTGAATCTGGAATTCCAGCTTCTATTTTTATGGAATGGTGATAAATGTAGAAGTGTACTAATTTTTCCATGTGACAAATATGCATTTTTGTTCATTTAGATTATTAGAATTAATATATCTTGTTGATTTGATGTAACATTTGTTCAAGTATATAAATTTTATCTGTAGTGACTGTTTGCATGAAGAGCTAATGTTCACTTGTTCAAATATGTTGAAAAAGTAAAAAATTTCCATGTGGTGTGCTTACTTTTACACATAGCTGTATTTTCTAAGTTAATATATACAGTTAGGTCCATAAATATTTGGACAGAGACAACTTTTTTCTAATTTTGGTTCTGTACATTACCACAATGAATCTTAAATGAAACAACTCAGATGCAGTTGAAGTGCAGACTTTCAGCTTTAATTTAATTACTTTTGAGCCCATGAAATGAAGGCATTGTGTTAAAAAAATGCTTTAGTTGCCTCACATTTTTATGCAATCTTTTTGTTCAACCGACTGAATTAAAGCTGAAAGTCTGCACTTCAACTGCATCTGAGTTGTTTCATTTAAAATTCATTATGGTAATGTACAGAACCAAAATTAGAAAAAAGTTGTCTCTGTCCAAATATTTATGGACCTAACTGTATGTTATAAACTTGGCGAGAGTCTAGTAAAAGTGCCCCAGTAAACCTTAAAAATGCCCATGAGATAGGGGGAACTATCAAATCCCGGCTAGAAACAAAAGGGCAAACATAGAGTACAAACGGCACAACAGGAGTTGTCTGAAAATGCAAAGGCAATCTAAGGCAAGCAAGAACCAATACACAAATCCAGAATACAAAGTCAAAAACAGAGCATAAGGTCAAAAAGTCCAGCAATATCATCAAAAGTACAAAATAATCGCAAAAGAAAGTCATCAACACCAGCGCATACAATGAACCTCAAAGGATTGTAGGTTTTCCTCAGCCTTTGTAGGTCTGAGGGCAGTCCTTTGATGGTGATGAGCAGGTATCCCAAACTCTTGGTGGATCACCAACACAACTCATGGTACATAGACAAAGGTACCTAAACATAAAGGACATAATGGTCAACAATGTTAACTTAAAAATACAGTGATACCTCGGTATACGTCCTTAATCCGTTCCAGATCCTTTGACTTATACCAAGCAGGACGTATACAAAACAAATTCCATAAGAAATAAAGGGAAAATTATTAATCCGTTCCCATGAAAAAAAATCCTATTGTTATTGGCATATTATACATTGATGGGGTTGTATAAAATAATTTAAACACTGCTTAATACTAAAATACATAAATACAAAAGCAATTAGATGAAATAAATGAAAATTTAACCTCAATTTACTTTTTAATAACATCTTTGTTTTTCACTATCGTAGATACCGTCGTTCTCGGCATATGGTATGCAGCAGCCATGTCCCAGATATGCATTCCACCTTCATACTTTTCAACAATCAATTCAAATTTACGTGAAAAAACACAAAATTACGTGAAAATTCACAGAGAGTTATAGTGCGGGTTGTTCTCTGAATGCTAGCAACTGGCGTACTGATGCTCGTGGGCAGTAGTGGCTTTGTCTCGAAAGAGGTAAACAAGGGTAGCTCGCGGGTTTTTCATTGAATGCTAGCAACTGCTGTACTGATGCCCTTGGGCAGTGGTGGTTTTGTCTCGAGAGAGGTAAACAAGGGTAATGTAGTGTTCTCTAGATTGAAGTAGTGACACACTCAGAATAAAGTTTTGAATGCTGTTTATTTTGAACCATGTTTAACCAACTCTCCATACAGTGTGCCTTCTAAACCACACCCCTCCCTCCGACAGTCATACGTCTCAAAAGACGCAGACCATAGAAATCAACACCCAAACATAAAGCAATGGATAAAAGCATCATTGAACAATCATATACCACAGGTAGCACGCGAGTTGTTCACTGATTGCTAGCAGCTGTCGTACTGACGCTCGTGGGCAGTCGTGACTTTGTCTCGAGGGAGAGGTAAACAAGGATAGCACGCGAATCGTATTCCAAACAAAGGTCGTATACCAAGCAAAATTTTTCATGTCCAAACTGGACGTATACCAAGTTGGACTTATTCCAAAGCAGACGTATACCAAGGTATCACTGTATGAACCAAACAGTGATTAAAGAGACATTTGAACCCCAGCCGGGTGTGGAACTCTGGCAAAACACAACAATATGGATTATATGCCATATATTTGAATAAATGCTAAATAAAGTCAGTTCAATTTATTTTTAATTTCATGAATCCCTCTTGAACCTTTATATTGTATACTAAATATAAACAGTTCAAAATGCATTGTAGTGGTTCAGTATTTACTGTATTACAGGGTCTGTGAAGGGCAACAAGAGCATGGGATGCAGACAGGGTCATTCTTCTAAGAGAAATATTTAACATTTTCTCCACTAAACTGTAATGACATGCTGCAAGCCATGGTAACATTTAGAATAACCTGTAGTTATTCCCCCACGTTACTGTGATTATCCTTTAAATGTGAATGCCCATGTTTACAGATTGATATAACATAGTACATGGTGTTAAAAATGCCTTTATTCTACCTACAGCATGCTGTGCTGATATTAACTGCAAATGAAACACAGAAAACAACATATTTTACTAGAATCCTATTACGAATCAGTCTGTGCCCAAATTACCTCTGGTAACAGATTGGTTTAAGGGCTGAATTGAAGAATATTGATAAAAAAGCTATCTGCATAAAGGAAATGAAAAGTTATAAGTGCTGTTATTGTGTTGATAATAATGGGTTGCTCAAATAGGAAATGGGTGTTCTTCAGCCTGTATAATATATATGTGATGCGAATGAAGTTTTCATGCTGCATTGCTTTGAAAGGTAATGAGTTAATATACATATAAAAAATGAATAATAGCATCACTTTGTCAACAGTTCAAGAAATACCAAGTGTTTATGGAAATAAATAAGCTGCTGCAGTTTGATGTTATAAATAAGAAATAAGTTATCATGTGATCTGAAAGTTAAACCAAAATGAGGAATTCCCTTTATGTGTTGTAGTTCAAAGTATAGGTAAGTAGAAAATTCTTAAATAGTGATACACCTTCTTCTTCTTACCAGTTAATGAATTCTCAAAGAATGTATACCATGTAAAGTAATGTATCACCTTTTAAAATGCAAACAGTTAGAAGAATACTAGAAATCTTGCAAATTTGCTTTTGTCCTCAATGTTCCCTGTAACATTGCTACTTCATTTTAAATAAAGAGAGGTGGGCGCCTTCTTCCTTACAAGATTCATTAAAGGTGTGGCTCTTTTGGAAAAGTGAGACATGATTCTCCAGTAGTACCCTGCGAATCCTAAGAAAGCCTATATTTGCCTTTTGGTCAGTGGCCAGGGCCAGTCCCGAATGGCAGCAAAAGCACTGTGTTCACTAGATGCTGGAAGGTCACTGGGGCCCTGTGTAGTCCACAGAAGACACAGAGGACACAGTACTGCCAGTGGCCACAAGGGGTGCTAAATGCTACCGTGTGTCATTCCACTGCTCACGCTTAAAAGATGCGGACAGGAAGCAAAACTGAACTTGCAAGGAGGCAAGGGGATTAAGCGCAGCTCTTGTCAGTGGTGCTGGCTGTGAGATCAGCCAAATCATATTGGGTGTTATACCTTTACCTGCTTGTTTGCATAGCTGGGCTTCACCTTCAGATAGGCAATCTCCATCCACAGCTAGGCTAATCTGTCCTTCCAGACGCAACCGTCTAGAAGCCACCTTATTGGGTTTGCTGCTAATCTTGACCCAGTATTGAAGTATAAGGCGGCTTTGTTAGCACTACTACCTGTAGTTGCTGGTGCTGCCCTTGTACAAAGAGCCAAAACATGATGGTGGGGTATAGGCATGCCTTGCCATCTATACAGGTCAGACTGCCTAGCTTTCATACAGTTGCAGTGGGACAAAATGGCCTGCAACAACGGCAGTGCTGCAGCTGGAATCATAGAGGCTGTAGACAAGAAGCGTTAGGTGCAGACGTACAGTACTTATCTCCCCTGACCCATCCTTAGTCCATCATGTCCTCTGGCATAGAACAATGGGCCACAGTATGGCTCTCCAAAAGGGTAGCAGAACAGTGGCTGTTGTGTGTGATCTCTTCTCAGGGTATGGACTTAAGGTCTTTCAGACTGGTCTCTGTGTGCTGTGCTCCGACAGTCTGGTACTACATTTGTTTCTTGAACCTCTCAGATTATGTGGCTGGGTGGTGGCATTCAATTGTGTTTACCAACCCTTCTATGTCAGCCATTGATTGCCATTGTACCGGTCGGACAAGGTTCTCTGGTACAGTGTGGACTCCTTAATCAGCCGTGAACATTTCAAGCACATGCTCTGACTTGTGAGCCATTGGGCACAGTAAGGGGGTCAGCTTTCCCCATGGTCAAAGCACCAATATTGGCATCTTTGGGTTTGGCAGTCTGAGGTAATATCAAACCGGGCCAAGATCTGTAGTTTTAAGAATGGGTAGTCCGCTGCTGCCTATTCCTCAAGATCATAATGAGTGTGTTGGGCCTTGCTGGTCAGGAAGGAAGCAAGCAGATGGACCTAGTCAAGCTATGGCCACTGCTGTTGTGTGGGGGTGCATTCAAACACCAGGATTGTAACTTCAATGTGAATTGGGACAAGAAATTGCATGGATCCTTGAACAGGACACAACTGTAGTGCCTTTGTGACCTCCTGGTGCACATCTGCATCAAGCAGCTTGGACTGCTGCAGCTGGATCTGTTTCTCTTGATCCACTATTTGGCGGACCAGGTCAGCAAGGCTGGAGTGATCTGTCATGTTTCCTGGCCCTGGCCAAGGGAAACAGCACCACTGTCATCATGTGAGGAAAGGAGAGTGCAAAGCAAATGTTGGAGTGCCTATCTTGCTCTCCCCTTTAAATTCTCTTCTAAACTTAAACAAAACAAGTGCTTGTTGGCATAATAAGGTAACTCAAAAGTCAAAACAGAAAAATTTGACTTTCTTGGCTTAAGCGTTTCCTTGAGTCTCAGATTATATAGAGCACCTTCCTGTCATTGACTTCTACTCCTTCCAGTGCTCTCAGAGTAGGAAGTGCAGTCAGTTTCTCTGGACTGTGGAGGAAGAAGGAGATAACACAATTAGGGAAGCCATCCCCTGAAAGCTAGAAGGCTGATATATTTTGTTTTTAACCTTCTTTCCTTTTCAATATGGAAATAACTTATATGTAGGATACATATACAGTACATTTGTTTTGTAGGATACAGCGCAGCTGCTGTGGTGTGTGGTCTCTTCTCAGGGGTATGGGCTCAAAGCCAGGCTGGTCTCTGGGTGATGAATTTGAATAGTCTGCGACTGCCTTTGTTTCTCGGGGCTCTCCAGTTATCTGCCTATATATACATATACATATATA
>JANRMT010028174.1:120491179-120504037 GCA_026402145.1 Polypterus bichir lapradei | reverse complement strand
ATGGATTGTAGAGCTACCCTGAATAGTTATTATGAGGAAATTGAACATATAGAGTATCAGGATTAAGTTAAATTAAGTTAAATTGAAGTTATAGAAAGGCCATGTTAAAGTAATATGTTTTCAGCAGTGTTTTGAAGTGCTCTACTGTATTAGCCTGGCGAATTCCTATTGGCAGGCTATTCCAGATTTTAGGTGCATAGCAGCAGAAGGCCGCCTCACCACTTCTTTTAAGTTTTGTTCTTGGAATTCTAAGGAGACACTCATTTGAGGATCTGAGGTTACGATTTGGAATATAAGGTGTCAGACATTCCGATATATAAGAAGGGGCGAGATTATTTAAGGCTTTATAAACCATAAGCAGAATTTTAAAGTCAATCCTGAATGACACAGGTAACCAGTGTAGTGACATCAGAACTGGAGAAATGTGTTCGGATTTTCTTTTCCTAGTTAGGATTCTAGCAGCTGCATTCTGCACTAGTTGCAAACGATTTATGTCTTTCTTGGGTAGTCCTGAGAGGAGTGCGCTACAGTAATCTAGTCGACTGAAAACAAACGCGTGAACTAATTTCTCAGCATCTTTCAGTGATATAAGAGGTCTAACTTTACTTATGTTTCTTAAGTGAAAAAATGCTGTCCTAGTGATCTGATTAATATGCGATTTAAAATTCAGATTACAGTCAACAATTACCCCTAAGCTTTTTACCTCCGTCTTGACTTTTAATCCTAATGTATCCAGTTTATTTCTAATAGCCTCATTGTATCCATTATTGCCAATCACTAAGATTTCAGTTTTCTCTTTATTTAACTTGAGAAAGTTACTATTCATCCATTCTGAGATACAAGTCAGACATTGTGTTAGTGAATCAATAGAATCGGGGTCATCAGGTGCTACTGATAAATACAACTGTGTGTCATCAGCATAGCTGTGGTAGCTCACGTTGTGCCCTGAGATAATCTGACCTAACGGAAGCATGTAGATTGAGAATAACAGTGGACCCAGGATAGAGCCTTGTGGAACACCATATTGGATATCATGTGTCTTTGAGATTTGATTACCACAACTAACAAAAAATTTTCTCCCTGTCAGGTAGGATTCAAACCAATTTAAGACACTGCCAGAGAGGCCCACCCATTGACTAAGGCGATTTCTAAGAATATTATGATCAATAGTGTCAAATGCAGCACTCAGATCTAAGAGGGATGAGAACAGATATATGGCCTCTGTCTGCGTTTACTCGCAAATCATTTACTACTTTAACGAGTGCAGTTTCTGTGCTGTGATTTATTCTAAAACCCGACTGAAATTTATCAAGAAGAGGGACAGTGTTATTGTATTCTGTTATTTTGACTTTTAATATTTCATAGTGGATAGTTAGTTTAGTCTTCCTCCATTTACGCTCAGATGATAGGATGTAGGATGATTGGAGATTCTGGTCGAGCAACGCAACATACGAGGCAGTGCAAGATTGACTGTGCCTAGTTCGCCAGATGGTGGGTACCTGCTATTTTATTAATGATTTCCCATGGCCATAACAGTGGGAAGGTGCTACTTCTCAGAGTATAATCATTCATTGTTTAAATAAATGCCCTGGTTTCTTAGGCTTAACTGTCATTAGGTGTGTGCCTCAGTTTTTCCACATAAGTGTTTATTACAAAATTTAAGATTATTTTAATACGAAAGGAAAATTTTACAAAAATATACTGTAAAACTTATGTATGCACACATTAATTTGAATTTATTTAGTGATGCTTTGATTTTTGAATTTTTAATAATAAATACTGTAACACTAAATATACAGTCCATTTCTTTTATGTACATTTCATATTGTGGGCATATTTTATGGTAAAGCATGAATCATAATATTAATTATATCTTGGGATAAGTGTATCATCTCATATCTAGTTCAAGAACGCTGATCATCACTGGAATGTCATATTATAGTGTTCATCTTGAAAATGAAAAATGGACAACAATACTTACCAAGGAAAAAAAACTTTTTTTTTAATAGCATCTTTTCTAAAGCAGTGGCTCCATCGTTGGGTTTACTTTTGTTCATGGTTGTGTTCCATTTGTTAATGTAATTGCTTAACTACTTTTTTGTTATTGCATTGTTTTATATTAAGTATACTGTTACTTTCTTTATTTGGCTTAAGTATTTTGTTTTATTTTTTTACTTTATACATACCTTCTTTTTTTTACATGAAGCCTACAGGAGTGGGGCCTTCCGATACTGCAGGTATTTGGCAAATGAGGCTGGTACTTTGGGTTGTGGGTCCCTAGAAGACCACTGAGGCAATTAATTTTTCTTGGTCTTTTTTTCTCTTCACAATATTTTGATTATGTTAGTTAAAAGTTAACTTAGTTTTTTTTTGTTTTTAATTTTGGCCTTTTTTATTTCTTGGTCTTTACATATTATTTTGCCTTTAAATATTGCATGGAATTTTGTGTAGCTTGGCTTTTTCTTCATTATTCTGTTTTGGCCTTAATAATGCTTGTCCTTTGTCTGAAGTGTGTATTTGTTTTACACCTTTCTTGAAAGGTCTTTAATGAATTAATTTATCCAAGTACATAGAAAATAAACCAGTTACATTTTTATCTAATTATTTTTGTGTTTTATTGTCCACCTTATTGCTTTCTGAACGCTACACTGCAGTACCGTTGTATAGTAGAGAGTGCTGCTGCTGCTCAGATCCAGCATTTGAATTTTGAATCATGTGCTGGGGTTGTTGTCTGTATCTGTGTTTGTCCAGCTACTTCTGTTTTCCTCCCACATCCCCAAAGAGTTGCATGTTGTGTTAACTGGCTGTTCTAAACTGTTCCAGTGTGTGTGTGTGTGTGTGGGTGTGTGTGTGTGTGTGTGTGTATGGATTAGTCGGCCCAGCTGTGGAATTGTACCCAACAAGCTAGGCTAGGCTTAATTCTGAACTGACTTAAACAGGTCAGAGAGTGTGCATTTTTATTATGTTCACATGGAACTTCACAAATAAGAGTACAGATGGGTAAAGTGAATTGCTGAAGGTCATGCACCAAGTCGGATGTGAGAACTTAACTAGGAAACCTTTCCAGTTTTTGGTCCACCACAGCTGTTAAAGTAGGCAGTTCTATTTTTAAGAGCTGTTTTTTTTTAAATTGTTTAGCCAGTACACACTCGCTTACACGGTAATGGTAACTCAAACAAAGCCAATTAAAAGTCATCAATCAAACCTGACCTATACCTCTGTGTTATATGGGAAGAAAGATGAGTAACCAGCATGGCAGCTACAATAAATTAAATAATCATTATCCGTTGTGCTTCTAAATGAGAAATCATACATAATAAAAATGAAGTGTTCAGATGAAGGGAGAATTAAACAACAAAAAAGAATTGTAACTGGGAGCTTTCTTAAAATACTTTACATACAGTAAATAAACACACCAGCTTAGTCCGATTCAGGGGTATGGGGGTCAAAGCCTCACAGTAGCATGAAGTGAAAAGCAGAATCTTATCCTGGACTAGGCAGAAAGCAAACAAATCACTTTAGGTCAGTCAATGTTTTTCAGTTAATCTTGCATGCATGTTAGTTGAATAGAGGAAGAGCAAAGTTCCCTTATTAAAACCCAGGTTGTCACAAGGAGACCATGCAAATTGTCAGTGGCCAGTTCAATAAACGACATAGGACTCAGCAGTGCCAATCACTTTGACACCATACCATTCTTCCTAATTTATTTCAAATACAAAAAAATAGAAATATTGCTTGCAATATATAGGGGCACTAGAAAAAATCAGCTCTTTTCTGTAATTCACAGTATATTTTTGAATGATGATTTGTCTTATATCACCAGTGAGATTGTCATGGACACCTTCTAAGTGTGGTGGATGTCAGACATTCCAAAATATATTCATATGGCTTTCGAAAAATCCAATGCATGACATTCTGATAGTGTCAAGACAAATTTCAGTTATTTTCACCTATTTCAGGTTTTTTTATATTTAATGCTGATTTGTGCTAGTGTCCTGTCCTTTACCAAAAATGAATATGTTATGAGTTGACCATTGACATAAGTCAACCTTCCTACAGAATTTCAGTGCTGGCCTCTGTCTAGTATTACTAATGGAAAGGGTGTACATTGGTACTGTATATGGCTGGCCAGCTGCAGATTTTGCCGTGGTGTGTTAAACATTTATATGAACCAGGTGCAAACTTAAGTATCACTAGAGTACTACTAATAATTAATGTATAACTATTAATAATAACAATTAATAATTAAATATATCTTATACAATATAAATTGAGACAAAAATCTAGAACTATGAAAGCTGTTTGACAAATAGATGTTAACTGCCTAGGATCAGTGCTTAACAAATCAACCACATAATTCTTGGGCCTCCATGGTCAGTTGATTTAACTAAAGAGCTTTATTTTTATAAGTACACTGGTCTGTGCATATTCTTATCTGTACATGTAGCATGTCCGGTGAAGAGTTTTCTTTGTTGTGTGCTAGGAAAAAGAATTAATCTATTTGAATTAATTGAGTTTAAGTAAAATGAAATGTTAATGTTAGTTTATATATGAACATGTCGTATAATTGAAATTGCTGTAAATGCAAACTCTCAAACTCCCTTGTATTAAAAAGAACCACCTTACCTGAAATCTGTTATACTATTTTTAATATACACATTTGTAAGATGAATAATTTTAACAGCCAAAACATATATTGCCAGAATATCACTAAGCACATATACTTTTCCAACAGTTGTGTACATGATTTACAGGTAGTACTGTGTGTAGTAAAGTACAGTTTGTACTCATGATATTTGTTATGAATGTAATGAGGTTAGTAAATGGATACAGCATGCATGTTCTGTTTTTTGCTTCATTTTTATATGGTATTTTATTTAATTTCATCACCCAATGAGGTGGCTCAGATCCAAGCGAGCAGTCACACTTGAATTCAGCCTAGTATGTAGTAACATGTGGGGCTAAACTTAGGTCATTTCACACTTTCACACTTGTGAAGAAGTGATTCTGTGCCAGCACTAAGAGAGCCTGGTTTGCATATGTTAGAAGGATGCAACTTTTGTATCTTATCTATTGACAACAGATTGTACTTGTAATTCATATTCAATCATAAAGATGCAGTATTATTTAGTATCTTCAAACACAGCGTATGGTCAGTGCTAGAGAGAGGTTATTGTTTGAAAATGCCTAAACATTAGGACTGCATGACTATTGATTGAATGAGAGTTCTACCACAGGAGGTTAGTGTGAGTTAAAATGTAACAGACAGAATAAAATTTTGGGTCATAAATTGTCTAAATTGTTTATAAAAACTAAATTTACTGTATGTCTAACTAGACGCTCTATAACCAAAGCTTAGTAAAAATATACAAGTATGAAAAGGTAGTCTGAATCAATTTAACCATTTCCCTTTTTTGGCATAATAGAGTGATAAATTAAAACAAATACAACCAAGATAAAAAACTCCATTATTAGCAATCCAATTAAAACTCAATGTCTAAAACCTTGAAGTAGGGAGGCTTATTTTAGAGAAAATGCTTTGTTATTATAGAAAGAATGGGTAACATTCCCAACAATCGAATTTCCCATTATGAAGACCTTTTCAGATTAAACAGACAAAGCTGCTGAGCACTGAAAACTTGTTCTGGGTCAAAGATTTGACTGATGTATTGTAGACCTAATTTAATTTCTTAGACTTCTATCTGACTGAAATCTAAGATTGATGCTTTGGAGAGTTAAATGTGTTGGTGGTAGCATCTCAATAGATAATCACTGAGACCTGGATGATCTAATGTCGAATCCAAAATGGACCTAAGTTAAAGGATTTATGATCCTAACATTTTCAAGACTAGATACAATCATCAGTATGTGATTACAGTACTGTTTAAATCTCTTTTGGGTGAGAGGCATAGTGCTTAATTTTTTGCTTATATATTTTATCAGATTAGTATGTGTAAAACAACATCACATAAGTGCTAAACAGGTAACAAAACTTAAAATAAATTATAGTAAAATATACAAAAAACAATTTATCTAGTATTTTCTAAGTATACAAATACACAAATATTACCTTCCTGTGTAACAGATTAAAACCATGTGTATTCAAAGCATCTTTGACAAATAGATTGTCCTGAAATAAGTTGTACTACAAATTTAGCAAGGCAGGATTTTCCTTTACCCACTTTGTCATCCAAGACAGAGGAAACAACACCTTACTTGATTGCTATTTGTCATTCAATATCTGTGCAATAAAATAAGATAGTTGAAGATACATTCATTACATTTAATTACATTGATTCTCTCTTAATGTTTTGTACAAAAATATATTTTATGTACTTATTTTTTTTTTTTACTTTTACATTAGATTTTCTTGTCATTATAAGCATTAGCACTATCATTGAAGTGAAATATTTTAATTCCTTATGTATCACAATCCCTTTATCTGATTTCAAATCGATACACTAAACACTTGATCTTTTTTCTCTTTTAGATGGTACATACACACTTTGATGTTTGCTTTGAAAAGTTATCCTGCTGAAAAATAAATCCTATTCTAAGCTTCTTCTCTGATGGGAACATTTTTGATGCAAATATCTCTTCACACAACACATGTTCCATTATTCCATCAATAAAAAGCCATAACTCAGACCTTAAATTGATTTTCTTAGTATTTCATGGTGGTTTGACTTTTATGTCCTTTTTTCTTTAAACAGTCTCAATAAACTGCAGTCTAAAAATATATTTTATTAAAATGTATTCATTTTACTAAGTACATAAAATGAAATAAGTGATAATGATGGTGTTGCTGACTAAATGTATCAGTGAAAGGAAGGGCAATTCTTATAAAATTCTAAAGACAATGTCAATAGTATTTCATCTGTCCATTTTCAAACCTGTTTTGTAAATTTCAGGGTCACAGGGAATTATATAATACAAAAGCAAGTTTAGGCGCAAGATAAGGATGCAAACTGGACAGAGAGCTCATTACATCACAGGGCATACTTGCGCTCACCCACTCTCATTCATTCTGACCAGTTTAAACTGAAACTTGAAATTTAAAATTTGCCTTTTGTATTTGAAAGTATCAGAACAATAAATATATTATAAATCAGCAAGTCAGATATAGTTAAAACAGGGCTATGGGTGCATTATATAAGCGGATTTGTGTTTTCAATTGCATAAAATAAAGTTATTATTTTCAAACATTCTTGTTTATCATAATGCCAGAGAGCAGTGGTGACATGTTGCATTTTTGTCAGATATGCGAGTAAGAATTCCACTGTACTCTTGACAAGTACACTTGTCAATCAGGGGTACTGGAGGGGACAGTTAGGATGATTCCAAGGGCCAATGATTGGCAGGGGACCTCAAAAATATTGGAACATAACTTTTCAGTTTTTATTAGACATTTTTGCAGAATACAGAATAAAAAAATAATAATTTACTTAAAATTTAGAAACTTTTTTTTCCAAAAGTAGTAATCCACACTCAAACATCATTGTATTTCATCGTCCTCTTTTAGCCAGATTGAATACGCTGTCGAGGCATATTCTTGTTGTTAAGTGATCCACATGGAATGTGTTGGATCACAGCAAATAGAAAATGCTTTTGTTGCTAATGATTTTAATGCTAGATGGCCTTTTTCATATCCGTAAGTTAATGTTTTTCATCCACTGTGCTAAGTCTGTTTTGTCCAGGTATCAGCACAGATGCAGCTTCAACTGCCCTTTCGTTATTTAAATTAAATAGCAAGTATTAAGACTGTCAGATTGTATGTCACTATATGAATACAATTTGAATTTAATTGAGAAGGGATTTGAAGGCAAAAGCTGACATTCGATTGTAAAAGAACACGTTTGTTTTACCTTGCATTTATTTTGGCTGTGTGTTATTCCAGATATGCTATGCTTTGCAGTGGTATTTTGTAGATGTGTTCTTGCAGAACACTTCCAAAATAAACATTTTTGTAATTTTGAATGCTTAGTTTGTTATCTTTGTTAGTAAAACTTAAAGTCACATCCCTTTACATTAAAGTTTGTGGCAATTTTTCTTTTTCCTTTACCATTGCCCCTCTTTTTGAGCTACAGATGTACTCGGAACGTTTTTTCTAAACACTTCTCCGGCAGAGTCGATTCTAGGAACTTTGGGGTCCTAGACAAAAACTCACTTGGGCCCTACAACCCACCTTCCCCTGAGTCCCAACATGGTAAAATTTATTACCTTTATTTTAGTCAAAATTAATAAATCCTTAATTTTTATTTTCTAAAAAGGAGATTATATAAATGAAACAACACAATAAAAACATTATTATTATGTGTAGAAAATAGAAAAGCAATAATAATAGAATAAAGTAAATTTAAAAATCTAAATTAGTAAAAAAAGTAAACAGGATGTAAAATAAATGTAAGGTGTAAATGGCAATAGAAATAAATACATTTTGCACATTGTAGTATTTTTAAAAAATGAAGTACACATAATGGAAATTAAGAAAAAAAACAAAAAATGTCTCATAAATATACTAATGTAACTTTCAAAATTGATGTTTGCAGGCCTAAAACCTAAGCTGTGCATGCTACAGGGGTCAGGACCCACAATATATAAATGTACCATAAACTGGCAGAGAACAAATTGAATTTAACTTTAGCACCGAGTTCATCTTTGTATGGGTGTTTTCACTTGTTTTTGTACCTTCAGAATTTAGCTGGTGTGCTGTGAGACACTTGGGTTCAAGCTTTCACCACTTGCTGGATGATCAACTTTGGGTCTTTGGTATCTTCTCTCATTTAAATGTTGGCTTTTATTCCAACTGTAATTTTTGTTTTTGCTAAAGGATTTAATTACTTTTTTACACAAGATAAGTTATCCACTATTCTCCTATACTTCTGTAAAACATTTTGGCAGTTTATTTAGAGTGTGTGAGACGCTCACTTTAGTTCTGCAGGTCAGTTCTAACCCTCTATGATTAAACATGCCAGGGTTATCATGGGCATACTTTCCACCATCCCTCTGTTATTGTTTTTTTCCACTTTTTGTTTCCAGACATGTAAATCCTGTTCATGATCCTCTTCATGATTATGAAAACGGCGCTGATTACATTTAACTTTACTAAAAAAGTAATGTTTATCACAGACATTCTCACAGCAGAGATTTCGGGCCCCCTTGCGGTGTTTACAACTGAGTTATTATAGTGTGTTGATACTATGCTTCAAGGGAGTCAATGTGTACCTGTGTTAACAGACACCCTTGGGGGCACCGTCCCAGTATGGGGCCCCAGGCAATTACTTTTTTTTTTTTAATAATTTTATTGTAATCATTCCATACAAATCGATCAATTTTTACAAAAAATAGGATTGAGATTGAAAAACAAGTCGACCCCCATCCCTGAGAGAGAGAGCATGGCCAACGGGGTAAAACTTAAGGCTTGTAAACCTAAATTAATGAGTTTAATAGACCAATAGAGATGAATGGAGAAGAAAAAGAAATGAGGAGATAATTGCTTCCTCTGTGCTTTAAGAGCTTATTCTAAAATATTATTGATTAGATCCTGCCAGGTTTTGAAAAAATACTGTACAGATCCTCTAACTGAAACATTGGTTTACCACTGACTTAAAAAAGGAGAGCTGGGATTCTTCCAGTTTAGCAAAATAAGTCTGCGTGCCAGAAGTGTAGTGAATGCAATTGCAGTTTTGTTTGTCCTTCTCCACTTTAAACCCATCTGGAAGAACACCAAACGCAGCTGTTAATGGGTTAGGAGGGATTGTAACACCAAGGCTGTCTGAAAGGCATTCAAAATTTTTGATCCAAAATTATGTTAATTTGGTGCAGGCCCAAAACATGTGACCCAGTGAGGCTGGGACTTGATTGCAGCGTTCGCAGGTTGGATCTTGCCCTTGGAAACATTTTGGACAGTTTTAGGCGAGACAGATGTGCTCGATATATAATTTTGAGTTTAATAATTGTATGCTTTGCACATATGGAGCTCAAGTGAAGTCTCTGCATTGCTACTTTCCACTCCTTTTCTGATATTTTGATTAAGAGATCTTTTTCCCATTTTCCTCTTGGATCTTTGAAAGTGAGGGACTGTAAAATAATTTTATATATTGCAGAGATGGTGTCTAAGTCCTTGAAATTGAGCAATATTTTTTCCAGCATGGACGAGGCAGTTATTTAACTTGACTCTCCTACTTCTCTCTGTTCTCCGGTACCCTAAAGTATCATTCTGTGTTTGATCCTGTTCTCATTTACTTCTAAACCGATGATTCTTTACCATTGTTTTATACTAAGACGTTCTCATTAAAGCTAATGGAAAATAGCTGTCATAATTCTGATTTTCCTTTTATTATTATAATGCTTTAAAATCCACTCTTTAAAGAGCTCCTTTAGTGTCAGTAATGGATATTCAGTTTAGGTTCCTCCACGAACATGCAGTGTCATAGAATTAGTCTGTGTCTTATATGGCTGTTGGCTTAACACTTAATGCTACTACTTCTACTACTACTATACATATATTCAGTGTTTCATCCAGCAGCCATATTCAAAGAGCATTTCCCACAAAACAAAAGATGAAGAATGGAGGTAGTAAATTAAATTAGGGTCACACATGAAAGTGACTTGAAAGCTTGCCAAAACAAAAAAAATTATTGTGAAAACATTTATCAACAGCTGTCAAAATTTTAAACCTGGTAAGTTGTTTTACTGAAAACATAGATGACTTTTATTTTTCTTTGTAAAGGTCTTCACAATGCAAATGTCTATGTCAATTCATACTGGAAGATGTTTGATTTATTGACGATTTGCAGTTTGCTGCAAAAGTTAAAAGGGCAATGCTTTGACTCATCATTTCTTCTGTGATCCATAAAACATTAATATTGAAATAATTTAAATACAGAAAGATACTGTAAATAACCACATATTAAATAGTATTTCATTTCTGTGCAAAGTACTAGTGGTTTCTTCTTTTATCTGATTACTCGCACATTTGTTTTTGGAAAACAAAAATTAGATAACTAGATTGTCACATACTGTATATTATTCCATTCACTTATATAGATCTTTCTTTCTGAAAATGCCTGCTCTGTTGCCCAGATGTTGGTGTCATCTGATGTCCTCAATCCAGAGATGGTGGTTGATGCAATAATAAACAAACAATGCAATAATTAAAGGAATAACTAAAATGACTTTAAGTACATTTTATTCTTTTTCTTTACTCACTTTGGCTAATGCAGGATCATGAGAGCTGGAACCAATTTTGGCAGTTTCAGACACAGGTTGGAAGTAGCCATGGATGGAGTGCTAGTCTAATATTAAGCAAGAGCTGCATCATTTTTTAATGAATTTTGTTATATAAAAGTTTGCATGAAGACCAATAGATGTTTGGCCTAAAAACAAAATGGAGAAAAAAAAGTTGACTACTCTTTACTCAAAATGTATGACATACATGTTGTGCCTTATCATAACACTAAGTAGTTTCAAAGTTTGACTGGTATATCAAAAATAATTTTGGACAAACAAAATACTTTGAATATGTATCTTCACATTATTTTCAGCAGATCATAGTTTTGCTTAATTAATGAATGAATAAGAATAAGACTTACTGTATAATGCTTTTATTTACCTTGCTCTTTTTGAGTGGAGCCTGAAAACATTTTTTGCAAGTATTTTATGTTCCTTTTGATTCAAAAGCATATGCAAATATTGTATTGGGGTAGAACCTAATTTTAACAGTTTGTGGAAGAAGAGAATATAATGATATGATATAGAAAACTCTAGCACTTTGAAACCCACCTACTTTACTTTATTCTTTCAGAATCCATTCTCTTAAATCAGATTATTAAGTTATTGAGTAGTGTGTTATCATGCAGGCAGTTTGTCAATTGTAATTGAACGTTTCCTGAAACTGTATAAAAGTGATCAATCAGATAAGATTTTTGGTGATTACTTTCTAAAGGAGAAGTTTGATTTTTTGACATACAGCAGGTAGGTTTGAAATCCCAGACTCCTTGATTGACTTAAAGAGCATACTGAGCTTCCAAAGATGATCCTTATGTTCACCAAGCATATTGTCTTCTCATGGGGTAATAGGATATACAGCCTAATTCATGAAATAAAGGTGAGGTTTAATTCATCCGGAAAAAGTTGTTACTTTGGAGTTAAACAGACACAGTTTAATAGTTAATTTTTGGCAACAGAAGTTACACCTGCAAAAAGTTTTCTATTGTAGTTTGTTTTGCTTTTCATTATGTAGCTGATATAAAATCTGTAAATATTCATAGAATGAATAAAAAAAATATTTTTTCCTAATTCTTTTGTCTAAAACATGTTTTGTAAGCAGCTGTAATTAAATGCAGAATTTTACTTGATCTAAGCAAATTGCTTTGATTGCTGTTTTAAATATTGGAACATGTTCCACAATGTTATCTTTGTATTTAACAAATTGATTCTTAATGTTACAGTGCAAAAAAAAATTATAAAATATTTTCATCTGCCTGTAATTTACCTCCATTTAAAAGTCCTTATTCACATACTGTATTCCAAAAAGGTTTGACTTCACTATGTTACAGTACATAATTGTTAAGTTATTCATTTTTTTGTTTTGTATACATTCTTTTTTCAGTCCCGGAATGAGGGAAAGTACTTATTTGAAACATAAATTAATTGTAAAGGTTTGTTTTTTACTGTTTAGTTTTAATCATTTGTTCTGGATGAGAGAAGCTGCAGCAGTTTAGAATAATGTGAGCAGCGAGACTTGAATTTAAAGTATGGCTTGAAAGCTCACACTAGTCTGCTTTGACCACAAGGCCATATCTCTCTCTTTTTATATATATATATATATATATATATATATATATATATATATAT
>JANRMT010028174.1:120459759-120486179 GCA_026402145.1 Polypterus bichir lapradei | reverse complement strand
TATGTGTTCTTCTATGTGCTTTATGTGTGTGAATCAGTACGTGCTTCTTAAACCGGCTCTCTTCCTCCGACAGGACACAGAATCCATTACCTGTACATTTGTGATATTACAGCTCTCTGAATAACTAAAATACTGAGATGTATACGTGATATCATTTTCATGATGATAGGAGTTAAAGCACGTTATTAGACATGGGTTTCACGGTGGCGCAGTGATTGTGCGCGACCTTCAATGAAATCATTTATTGCAGCAGTACTCAGGGGCGGCTCTAGGCTCGTGGTGGCCCTGGGCAGAGATAGAATCGGTGGCCCCTTCGCCTGTCAATGTCAATATGGTATTTTATGCACGGCGGATGGCCACGTCCGTTGCGGACACTGCATAGCCACCTTGTGCTCATGACACAAGCGTTTAACTTTTGCCGAAATTTGCCACTGCGTTTTTAGCTGTGTCGTTATTTTCTCTTTCTGTTTTATATTCAATATATATTGGCTTGGTGGCCCTGTGCAAGTGCACAGTTTACGCATGCCTAAGGCCGCCCCGCAGTACTGTTTTCTTTCAAACGTACTAACCTCCAATACCTGTCCTTCCTTTTCTTTCTCCAAGTAACCGATCGCCACACAATCAGCTCTGTAATAGACGTTAAGCCATCTGTAAGCTTATAATGTCGATTCTTCAAAACTTTTAAGGAACATTGAAATATCTTCATAGTACATGTTTAATTATTCTATCCTTCACGCCAGTCCCAGTGAAGCATACAGTGCGAGGCAGGAACAATCGTGAGCAGAGCGCCAGATCCTTGCTAGCGTAGCAACACCGTGTCCTTTTAATTATTAACAACATAGATTATTTCAATGAAGTTAAAGTTTTATCTGTATAATATAATAAACATATTTTGCTGCATTTCATCTTAACAATGATATCATCATATGTAAATATGCGCTTTATAAAGTGGCTCAGATTGTGCAATATTATAACTGTAGTGCAAGTTTACAGTGAGGTGATTGTACTTTTAAGTACAAACAGTTCTACAAGGAGCAGTTGATGGACTGATTGAGTGCATTTAGAGCTCTTGGGATGAAACTCTTTCTGAACCGCGAGGTCAGTACAGGAAAGGTTTGAAGCGTTTGCCATGTGAGAAACAGTTCAAATAGGAATCATGGCTGAGGCAGCGTGTGCTTGATGCTGTATACCAATAATTCTCTTTCCGATCAGCTTCTCCGAGTGGTGCAGTGAGAGTAATATGGAAAAAGATGATCTGCTGTGGCAACCCCTAACGGGATCAGCTGAAAGAAGTGAGAGTAACAACTTTAAAGCTGTTATGGTATTTGGAATAGTTTGACCATTCTGTGGACCATTATATTGTTACAGGTTAATTACAATCAGATGCATTAAACTAATAAACAATATGCTGTTAATTTCAGTGTATTTATAAAGCCGAGTCAGGGACATGGACCTGAAAAAGAATGATAAACCACACAGGAACAGTAGAACTTGCGTACGACAGGGTATGAGGTACCGTGGAAATGTCCGTGGCTTTACGACAAGTTTAGGTTTTATACATCGCGATATGAATGTGGAAACGTTCTTATGCAACATTTCTGTGCATATGCACTGTTTATGCATGAGGCCCCAGGTCATGACAATTGCAGAAATTCCTACAAGTACTTGAGTCCACATCAATGACAGGTTGGACTGGTCTTGAAGCACAGAGGATCTATATAAGAAAGGGCAGAACAGGCTCTTCTTCCTTAGGAGACTGTGTTCCATTAATATATGAAGTGACATCCATCACATCTTCTATGTATAACTCTTTGATGGGCAATATGATCTTCTACACTGTGGTGTGTTGGGCTGGTAACATCACGTTAATAGAGGTCCACTGAATCAACAAGCTAATTAAAAGGGCATGTTTAACAGCAACATTTATTTATATAGCATGTTTTCATACAAATGATGTAGCTCAAGGTAATTTGTAAGATGAAGAAAGAAAAAATATAAAAAGAAAATTAGGCAATTCTAATTAACACAGAAGTAAGGTCTGATAGCCAGGTAGGACAGAAAAAAAAAAAAAAAAAAAACTCCAGAGGGCTGGAGAAAAAAACAAAATCTGCAGGGGTTCTGAGGCCATGAGACTGCCAAGCCCCCACTGGGCATTCTGTCAAACATAAATGATCTCAATCAGTCCTCATGGTTTTCAGGCTTTATGTGGAAGAAGTAGATGATGATGGTCATGTGGACCTCTGACCTTCAATCCATCACAGTGCTTTCATCAGGTGGTCTACCACCACAAGAAAACAGAAAAAGAACAGTAGAGAAAATGGGGGTTAGTATGGATTTCAGAACCATGAAAAAAAAAGATAATTAAATGTATGCTATGAGAAAGCTGTGTTTAAATAATTGTTTTTTAGCAGTTTTTTAAAGTGCTGCACCTTATTAGCCTGGCAAATTTCTATTGGTAAGCTATTCCAGATTTTAGGTGCTTTAGGCTGCCTCACCATTTGTTTTGTTTAGCTCTTGGAATTATTAACAGATACTAATTTGAAGATCCAAGGTTATGATTTGGAGTTTAAGGTGAAAGGCATTCCGAAATATAGGATGGAGTGAGATTATTTAAGGCTTTGTAAACCATAAGCAGTATTTTAAAGTCAATTCTACAGTAAATGGCACTGGTAACCAGTGTAGTGACATCAAAACTGGAGAGATGTGCTCAGATTTTCTTTTCTTTGTTAAGATTCTGACTGCATTTACCCGCAAGTCATTTACTACTTTAACGAGTGCAGTTTCTGTACTGTGATTTGTTCTAAAACTTGACAAGAACAGAATGTTTATTCAAGTGGTCATTTAGCTGCATACTGACTGCCTTTTCTAGGATTTTACTTAAGAAAGGCAGGTTAGAAATAGGTCTAAAGTTTTCAAAAAGAAAGGAGTCAAGATTATATTTCTTGAGAAGAGGTTTGCCAACAGCAGTCTTAAGACAGTCTGGGAAGACCCCATATTTAATGATGAATTTACTATGTCAAGAACACTCTCAGTTGGTACATCAGGTGCTTCTTTGAAAAAACTTGTTTGTATTGGGTCAAGGACGCAGGTGGAGGGTCTCAGTTGTGAAATTGTTTTATATAAATTGGGTAAATCTGTCCTGGTGAAAGAATTTAATTAGCTTAAATATGGAATACCAAGATTTAAGAGAATCAGTATTGGGACAATGTAGTGTATTATTTCTAATATCATTAATTTTGTGATTAAAAAATATAGCAAAAGCCTCACAAGTTATACAAAGCATTCCCTGGAGGTAGTTGCAAAGGAGAGAATTAAAACCAAACTGAATACCATTATGACCAATGCTACACATCCTCTCTTTGACACACTAACACTGAGTACTTTCAGCCACTGAATTATTCAGCAGAGTTGTGTCAGGAAACACTATTGTGGCTCCTTTATACCAGCAGCAATACGTCAGTACAGTGCCTCACTTTGACTGTGACAGCCAAGTCAGAAGTTTTATTTTTTTTGTTTTTGAAACTTTTTATTCATTCTGGTGTGTGTTTAGAGAATAGTGTTTGTTTACTTGTGCCCTGCAGTGGACTTCTACCACACGTGTGGCTAGTTCTTTCCTTTCGTCGAAGCTGGATTATAATTATAGACTCTAATGCTGCTAATCAATTGCAACCTTAAATTGGATAAAAAGGTTAGATAATTTAGTTCAGTCATTTATTTCCTTATTTACATATGCAGTATATGTGCACCCTGTAAACACACATCTACACTAATCCTTTTAGGAATGTTTGAGTTTATGACACAGCTTAATAGTGGCTAATGTCAGTGCAACAATAACATTTCATTACCAAACAAAATATCATAGAGTGCACTATATAAATATCAAGAGTTATGTGTCAGGAGAAGATAAAACCCAAATTTTCAGGCACGAAAGCTAAAATCAGAAAGTGTTTCTTTATAAACAGCTTGCTGCAGACAGAAACTGTTAAATAATTTTTCTGAAAAAGAGGTCCCACTCATTTTCAAGAAATGACTGTATGGGTAAATTGGAAAGCTTTGCTTAGAGGTAATCAGAAATTAATATGAGTAAGATGATGAGTATTATATGGTCACTACAAGGGGAAATGTGCATTATAATGTAGTAATGTGTAGAGAATGCATGTAAGGGTTAAAGAAGGAATATTTGGGAAACACAAAACTACATATTAGCAGAAGACTATTTTAGAATTTAGATACTGTGTTTAGTGTTTATGATGGTGACATAATTTTGTGTAATACTTGATGGAAAGATTTTTAGGGACGAATTAGCAACTGACAGAAAAGCTAAGCACAATATCTTATGCAGCTCTGCTTGTGACTGGTTCTGCAAATTGTCTCGTTGGTGTAGTACTGTATTTTATAACCTTCATAAAGAAAACAATATTGCGTATGCTTCATGGAAAAATTACTATATGATCTTTGAAAGTAACATGAATCTTTTTGAGCTATGACGACTCACTGACAACTGGTAGCTCTGTTTATTAATTAAAAAAATTGGCAATTACTAATATTTAATAATAAAACCAGCACTTATGGGATATGGTGTGGCACAAACTCCATTTTGTGTCAGCCAGCTTGTTTTCAGTTTCTTTTTATCTGCTATGCATTGTGAAGGACGGCCGGGTCCCATGCCCGGCAGGGACGCCCCTGCTGCTTATGTTCCGGGGAAGCCGCCATGGGCAGTCCAATACCTCCCCCGGGACACTTGGTGGCAGATTCCCTGGCCGATGGTGATTCCCCAACCACCCGCAGGACTCCATGGGAGATGGAGTCCTCCACAGCTTGGTTGGGGCATGGGGTGGCCGCTAGGGGGGGCTGTCTGCTTCCAACAGCCCGGCTGGACAAGTCTTCAGCCCCACCCGGAAGTACAATTAGGACCAGGTGGTTAATCACCTGGAGCGCTTCCGGGTGGGCTACAAAAGGGCCCAGCCACCACCACTCGAGTAGCCAGAGTTAGGAGGAAGGAGACGAAGCTTGAGAATGAGTGGTGGTAAAGGAAGAGAAGTGTTGTGTATTTGTGCTTGTGCTTTGGGACTATGTTTGGGCTGTGTGGCACGGGGAAGATGTGTCCCACAGCTAAAGAAAAATAAAGTCTTTGTACTTTTTATATGTGTCTATCTGTGTCGGGTCAGGCGCCTATATAGCGCCTTTGTTACAGCATATATCTTTTAAAACTGAACATTTAAGCACTGCAAGTGTGACATTTTACTTCACATACCTTAAATGCTTCATCCTTCTGTCCATTCATTTACTCAACCGGGGACATTCAGAATTTGATTAGAAAATCAGACAAGAACAGGCCATTCCTCCCAACCCTCTTATTCACCTAGGCTATCCAGAATAACATCTAGTTGAGATCTGAAAGTGCCTAAAGTCCTAATTTCCACCACACTACTTGGCAATTTAGTCAATGTATCTATAGTTCTTTGCATAAATAAAAACATTCTAACATTTGTGCGAAAAGTGGTCTTAGCAAGTTTCTGTCTTTGTCCCTGTGTTCTTGTTGATGTTTGATAGATAAGGGAAGTCAGTCTCCCTTACTCTAATCGTGTACAAAATTTATTGGTTAACACTTCAGTTTAGGTACAGCAAAAATGCATCTATTACTCATTCATTATTATGTAACAAGAATTTAACAAAGGCTTCTTTTGGTCCTCATAACACTTACAAAGCATCAATAAAGTGTTTGTTCGTTTAAGCAAATGACATCTACTTACAAAACTTCACTTCATTTCTCTTAATATTGCATATTTAGTATAAGACCTAAGAATCCTTCATATTAACAAGTAATTCTACTGATGTTTTATGTGTGTTACAAAGACCAAAAGAAGCCTTTGTTAAGATTGTGTTACAGAAGAATAAATGAGTAATTTGCAGTACCTAAACTAAAGTGTTACCAATTACTGTAAATAATTCTGATTTATCATTTTGATATATGTGTTGATCATTAAAGGATTTGATGTAGAAATGTGTAATTTACAAAGAATTGATATATTACCTAAGATTTTAAGTCAATCAAAATTATTAACAGTCATTCATCTATCCATTTAAAGGTCTGTGGACTAAGCCTTGGACACAGACAGGTAGACATATTGTAAAACACCACCACATGTTTATTTTACAAACTATTTACAAAAGTCAGTGCACACACAACCCACAGACTTCCCCAAAAGTACTGGCCAACACCACACAATGCCTTCACTCTTCAGGCCACCTCCACGTCTCTTTCCAGACCTTGTCCTTCCTTCTCTCCCGACTCCAGCCCCGAATGAAGGGAGGCGGCCCCTTTTATCCACACCCGGATGTGCTCCAGGTGCTTCCTGGTAATCTCCCACTGACACGCCCCCGTATGTATCCCCGGGCTGTATCCCCGGAAGTACTCCAGGTGTCCCTACTCCTCTTCCCCCCAGCACTTCCTGGGCGGAAGTGCTGAGGTCCAGGGCTCTCCAAGGCATCCTGGCCGGGTCATTCCCCCCAGCCATCTGCGACAAGGTCATGGGGACGTAAGCGTATCCCCATCTTCACCAAGTGCAAGACAGAACTAAACCTCAAGGGGGAAGCCAGTTTCAGTACAGCTCAGGGCTACACTCGAGCAGTAAACATAGACTCATTCACACCAGGTCTGGTTCATACTTGCCCCTCATTTTGACATACAGGATTGGGTACTGAATGGAGAAAGTGAAAAAAGAATTCTAGCAAAATGTCAAAATATAGGAGCTGAAGCAGTTTACAAAAATAAATACACCTTGTCAAGGCAAAATTTCATTTTTCCACTCAGCCTTTTTTTTTACAACCATACATACGTATCTAGTAGAACTGAATACCTTCTCATTTGCAGACTTTTGAGGAATAAGAGGTTACGTCTGCATAAAGTAATGACCAATGTAAAGGTATATTTCTGTGCACTAATTGTATGACTAATTAAATAATTAAATCTGGATTTTGGAGTGAGACCATTCACCAGCAATAACATACCTGTCTCAGCTGCTGAAAAGCTAAAAACATATATATGGTACTGTCAAGCAACAGGACTGACAAAAGATGACTTCACTTGATTATTTTGGGTTGTAAAGAAATGAAAAGGTGAAAGTTGTATAGATATAAAAATATCTATTTTTGCCAGAGATTGTTATAAATGGAAAGACTGTGGTTGCCTTTTACATAACTTTATTATAGTTGCAGAAGATAAGAACAGTTAATTTAGAGATTCATTGTGTATTTTGTCAACTAAAATCAATTCACTTTGTGAATGGATAGTCTCTGTCAAAAAGAAGTAGGAATGTCTAGTTTACCATAATGTTAATCTAACCATGTAATGTAATTTACATTACTGTAAATTTACTTATTTGGCAGACATGTTTATCCAAGGCAGCTTACAACATTTCTTATTCAATTGGTTACATTTCTTTTGGTTATCCTGTTGGAGCACAGGCAGGTCAAGTGACTTACTCATGGTCACACAATGTCAGAAGTGGAATTTGATTCTTTGCTACCAAGATATATGTTTGCTGTCATTGTAAAGACCTTGTGCTGGGATGCTGCTTTTGGGGTTCTAGATGGAAAACAACATGTTCTCAGAAGTATCATCTAGCAAATACTAAAAGATCAGTTTTGTAAAGTATAATAATAGAAAGTCACAGTAGGAATTTTTTCTATATATTATTGCGTAGAATTTTAAAAAAGAATTTTCCAAAGATAACAAAAAAACAATTAACTCTAATTGGCAATTCTAGATGCAAATGGAGCAAGTGGATGCAGCTTTCTAATGTCAGTCTTGTTCTAGCGAAAGGGTTATTTATACAGTTAAAAATTGTATAACAGACGTTTCTTCTGTGTAGTGCCTGCAAGAGTCTGTCAGTTCTTGTTGAAGTGGTCTCTGACAATTAGACTAAGTAATCCACACATGACACATTAATGTAGAAAATCTACATTGGGAAAATACTAAATCACGTCTTGGGATACATAATGACCTTTCTAGCCTGTTTAACTAGGTGTTTTAGACATCCATAAAAATGTATGTATAATGCAACTACAAGTTAAGAACTGAATTAATTAATGATAATGTTAATTCTAGGTCTTCAGTCCCAGTTTAATTATAAAAATCTCTGTATTCACTGGGACCTCTGGTAATTTTAAAGATAGGATTGTTTAAAATATTGAAAATGCAATATAAATCATTAACCAAATCAAAGCAATCAGTCAAAGCTAAAATTGTTTTCACAGGAGGCATATTTTCTTCTAATATTCATTTTAATTCACATATTCTTTGAATATGAAATGTAGTTCTGATCCATAGATTTAGCAAAGGTTTACTTAGAATTTAAAAGAAATTCATAAATGATAGATGTCTCACAGGCAATGACGTCTTCTGTGGTTAATGGGATCATGTGTATTTTTTAAGCCATATTATGCTGGAAACGCTGTCCCACAACTTAATAATTATTGACAGTGGGAAACTGACAAGGGAAAAAAAAATAATTCAAAATGACAAATAATGTGAAAGCATGCCTTAGGGAATCTGATAAACCCCTGCTGCTAGCCCTGAAGCAAGATGGGAAAAGTAAATCAGATAAGATATTAAAAAAATAAACAAAGACTGCTGAAATGTAATCTTTATTTTCAATGCTGAATTAAGGCAAGTTTACAAAGATTTTTGGGTTTATTAATATATTCTTTTGTTAGGACACTACTTCACAAATCCTACTCAACTTTTTAACAAAAATTAGCTTGGTTTTGGACTGGAGCATTTTTTCTACAGTATGTTTCCTTGGAGTTTTGATTGATTTCCTGGGGGATCTCTACTCATCTTATTTCTAAATCTGTCAACCTGTCACACCCCTTTACGGTCACACAGATCTGAAAGTCATTGATGATAGTGACAACGTTAACCCATATTCATACTTCTGCTAGGGACAATTGGGTAGGCTTAAGATATGATAAAGTGTCTATATCTTTGTATGCCAACATTTGAATAGGTGTGCATCTTTGGTTAATGTCTTTGACAATGATCCAACTACGAATAGTAATGAGGGCACATTCTTACTGTTTATCTACCATTTACTACTTGCTTTCCTGATTGCACCTGAACTATTATCTGTCTCAAGTAACCTGAAAAGCTGTGAATGGGTATTGGATCATTGTTAAAATTATTCTTACTTCTCCCTTGGATCTGTTGAACATCAGATACATACTGTACGTGAAGATGACATGGACAACAGTGCTATCTAGACAACTTTGTAAATGAAACATTTACTGAACGGTAAGTATCATGGTGCACACTTGTATTGCCCACAATAGCCAGCTACTTCTTTTATTGTATGACCTTTTGTGGTAGCCTAGCCTGGTGCCATTTTCAAACAGCACAATACCTAATCATAAACAGCATATCTTCTGTGTTCTTAGAGTGACTGCACCACATCTGAGTTCTTATTTGTCTCAGAATGGGCATGTGTGAGACATTTCTGCAGGCTGCTCTAAGCTCTCTATGGTCTGTTGCCTCTCTGGAGAGGCTTATGTGCAGTGCTTGGTTTGATTTGCATACAGAACACCATTTAGCTCCTGTATGATTCCAAACCACAATGCACAGCCAGTTTTATTACCAATTGCAGGAAATTTAGCTAGTGCTATTGAACTTATATTCTGCATCTATAAATAAATTCTTTGCTCTGGCTTTGGGATAATGCCTTACTCATGTGTCATCTATTTTATATGTTAGTATTCATGCAAATTGGACTACTCATTTTTTTATTTGTCACATAGTGCATTAAATCACAGTGAGGAATAAAAAAAGGAAATAAATACATTTGATGTAAATATAAAGTTTCTGCAGAGAATACAGTCTATAAAGATGAACAATGCCATAGAATACAATTGGGAAAACACAGTAATATCTTAAAAAATAACTGACTTTGATCTGGGCTATATCTGCAGTTATTTAATTATGGACTTAATTATATAGTTTTAAAGTTACTAATTTAATAGCACTTGAGTGCTAAATGATGAATTTGGGATTTTTGTAAGTCAAAGTTATTTGTTCACAGTTATGGTATATATTAATTTGCCATAACAACAACAGCAATAACATCATTTATTTCTATAGTACATTTTCTTACACAGGATGTAACTCAAAGTGCTTTACAATAAGATGTCAAAGAAACAGGTGCAAGCTAAGAAAAACAAATTAAAATTAAATAAGAATAATAATGAATAAATATCTACAACCTAAAGAATATAAATAATATACAGTTAGAGAAGCAGAGTCATAGAATCATATTTTAAGTCTCTAAAAATGAGTCTGATAATAAATTCAGATGGCCGGGGATGACAGAAAATAAGACAATATCCAGATAACCTGGTGAAAAAAATAACAAATCTGCAGTGGTTTCAAGGCCAAAATACCTCCCAGCCCCATTGGGCTTTCCACCTAACAGAATCATTCTTAAATCATTCATTATTGTTTTTAGGTTCCATCCAAGAAGATTTAATGTAGTTTGTCTCTTGGAAAGTTGGGATATCTGCTTTCATTCAAGCATCACAGGCAACTGTACAGTGCTTTGATCATTTAGAACGCCACCACAGAAAAAAAGGAAATGAAAGCAGAGAAAAGCAAAGATTAATAATGACTGCAAGTTCATTGACTAATATCATAATTCTATGCATATTTAGTTTCGAGCTGTTTAAGAGTAGAACCAAAATGTAGCTACAAAAAAGCAAAATTAAGAAAGTGTTTTTTTTAATTATCCACAATGTTAGCTAGGCATATGTCTGTTGCTAAAGTATTCCATATTTTTATTGCATAATAGGAAAAGGCTGCCTCACAGCTTCTTTTATCCTTGGCTTTTAGAATAATAAGAAGACCACTATTAGAAGATCTAAGGTTATGACTTGAAATGTACAGACAGCCCAAAATATAGGAAGGAGTAAGACTATGTAATGCTATATACTGTATACCATTAGCAGTATTTTAGATTAAATTCTAAAGGGCACTGGTAACCATTGTAATAGTGCTCATTCTTTCTTTATTTAGTTAATATTCTTGCTGCTGCATTTTGTACTAACTGCAACCAGTCAATGTCTTTCTTAGGATGTCCAGTTAGAAGTGTATTACAGTAATCTAGTGTACTACAAACAAAAGTGTGAATTCATTTCTCAGTTTCTTATAGTATTGAAAGAGATCTCACTTTTGCAATGTTCCTCAAATGGAAAAAATGCAGTTTTAGTAATATGGTTAATATGTGATTTAAAGTTTTAGTTAAAGTTCATGATGATACCTAAATACTTTCACTTTCACTTTTATTGCTAAGTCATGAAATTTATTGTCCATACCCTCATTATTTCCATTTTTACTAAAGACTAAAATGTCAGTTTTTTTCTTATTTTAACATCAGACTCATCTGATGCTATAGATAAGGAAAGCTGTGTGTCATCAGCATAGCTATGCTAGTTCACCTTGTGTTTCAATATGCAAAAGCGAAGGTCTACAAGACGGTAGTGAGATCAGCTATGTTATATGGATTGGAGACGGTGGCCCTGACCAAAAAACAGGAGACAGAGCTGAAGGTGGCAGAGTTAAAGATGGTAAGATTTGCATTGGTTGTGACATGGATGGATAGGATTAGGAACTAGTACATTAGAGGGTCAGATCAGGTTGGACGATTTGGAGACAAAGTCAGACAGGTGAGAATCTGTTGGTTTGGACATGTGAATAGGAGAGATGCTGGATATATTGGGAAAAGGATGCTAAGGATAGAGCTGTCAGGCAAGAGGCTAAGATGAAAGCCTAAAAGAAGGTTTATGGATGTGGTGAGAGAGGCCATGCAGGTGATGTGTTTAACAGAGCCAGATGCAGAGGACAAGAAGATATGGAAAAATGTGATCCGCTGTGGCAACCCCTAATGGGAGCAGCTGAAAGAAAAAGAAGTCAGACAAATATATGGCTTGATTTTAAATCAATAAAAAGTATGATTTGAGTACACATTGCATAAAGAAAAAATATGATTTGAATATGTATCTGATGCTGGCGCAAATTTTGAATCATGCACTATAGTCATTATAGTTTGGTGGTGGAGGTGTACTTAAATAAGGTGATTTCATGAACTACTGAGAGCTATATCATACACTTTTAACAAATAGTGTCCTGCACAAAAATGTGCCAAGCAATGCCAGAATATAACAGTGAAAGAAACAGCAGTACAGAGATGAAAGGAGGATAATATGCAGTCTGAAGTTGTATGAGCCAAGTTATATATTAATGTTTATATGTTCAGTTAATTTGAAAATATGTTAAACTTATTTTTGTAGTTCAAGATTAGTTTATGTATAAAGAATAGGGCTAGATAATTATTCAGTTTTAATGGGGTATTGTTACATTAAGAAGGGGTGCTGGATAACGGGAGTTATGGAAACTAGGAAGTTATTGTAAGTTTGTGCATGGATCAATAGGGCTTTGGAAACACACGGTTTTCTTACTGTGTCTGTCATGAGTTTGTTTGCCTGTGGAAATATATAACATGTAAAATAAATGTTGTTTGTTTTTTATGAAACACTAGAGTGGATTAATGTTAAATGCCAAGGACTGGACACGCATAAGCCACATGTTTTGTTTTGCACCTTCAGAAGTTATGGTAAGGGTATGTAAATTTTGTGAATTGGGGCTGCTTCTGAGTAAAATGTAAATCTCTACCAGTTATGATTTTGTTTTTCTCTTAAATTTTCATAGCCTTCTCTTAGAAATTTTCTACTCTTTAATCATCCCTTATGAGAGTTTGGACAAATATTTTGTTGTTTTTTACATATAAAATGTATCAAATGTTCTTGAAAATATTTTGTGCCATTCAGACACCATTTTGTTAAGTTATTGGCACTGCCACTTTGTGAGCATATCACCAGTTGCTTGGGACATGGTCTTAGAAATCACACCTTGTCATCAATTTCTTACTGATCAGAAAACTGGCACTAGTGGTCATTTCCATCTGGTTTGAAATTCTAAAAGGGTAGTGCGATTCTTTCTTTTCTTTCTTTCAGGCCTCTTATTCTTTAAGCACTGGAATTCAGAGATACTTCAGGACAGCTTCATAAAAAAGATGAAATTGTAGTCAGTCAAAATGAGATGTTAGGGCCAAAAAAATCAAAAAACACTACTCAAGGGTCAGGAAAAGTGAACCATACATGAACACAGTAAGAAATTTCACAAGTGGAGAAGGTTAAATAAAATCTGAAACTGACCCCTACCCATGCGCTAACTTTAATTTGCTTCTTTCAAGTCTATCTGTCCAACCTGTCTGAGCTCTATAATTTGAACTTATGGTACTGTACAAAATTTTTGGTCATCTGAGAAAATTATTCTAAAGGTAGCTATGTTGACAGTAAGAGTTTATTTACTCTTCAAATCACAATATAACATTAAACGTAGTACAAGTAAACACTGATTTATTCAAAAGTAATAAAATTTTCTTGAGTTTCCTAAAAAAGTACAGTATCGATATCATGTGAGATGGCTAGAACAACACATGTTTGGTTCCTGAACCTCTCCTGGAGGCACCTTAGCCATTCCATGTGTTTGCTAAATTCTACCAACCGCACAACTGATGTAAATAAATGAACTAGTAGTTGATAGCTGGATCAGGTTTGCTAATGGTGCGATTTAAAGAACAAAGAACTGTATTGGATAGAAACCAAAACTTATACACCTTGAGTAGAGGTATGAAAACGACTCAGCTGACACACTTTGACAGACATGAAATTATAGTTTTGTATTAACAAGGCTAAACTTAGGAAGCAGCAGAACACCAGATTGTTTTTTCAGGATGTGGTGTTCAAGCAGGCATAAAGACATTTTAAGAAACTCAGCAAGTCGAAGACAAATGCAGTTCAGGACCGAAAATGATGTTTGCATGTGAGTAACAGTGTTGGCAATTAGGAATCACTTTTTGACTGTTTGGAAAATATTTATGCTGGAATTGTTTTTTTTAGTTTACAAGAATTTTATCATTTGAATGTTAGAATTTAGATATTTATATACATTATTGAGTTGAAAACTTATTTTATTTGTTTGACAGAGTTTTATTTTTTTTAATTTAAATTCAATCAGTGTCACATCAGTTTTTAATAAAGCTTCTGTTGGCAGATAATGGTTCCTGATATGTACTGATATGTAATGGTGGTGCAAGTTCCTTTGTCTGACATTTTTGGTATTTTGGTGTTGATTCTTACTCTTTTATTTTGGCTCGGCCTTTATCTTGGCATGCTGTGGTTTTATTGTAGAGTTTAGCTGAAAAATGTCTGACAACAATTACAGTTAAGCCCTCCTGTTTAGAAGACAGATTTCAGTATTCAAAGAGGTTTACGTTTGTTTTGTTTTTTTTTCCCTGGGTTTCTAAAAATAAATGTTTTGTGGTATTTCTGAAAAAAGAGCATCTACTGGTTATCTTTTTTAATATCTGAGCAGTGCTCTTAAACAAATAGTGCCAGTAGTCAACCCAGAATATTTAGTTTGGGGAAAAAGACAGAGAGCACGCATAAGAGCTGTGGATCTTTTGAGCTGTTTTGCATTTTTGTAACTGGTATAACAGCAGTACCTGCACAATATGTTTTGGAACAGTAAGAAGGTCAGTCCCAGAAAAATCAACTGTCTAAGCATAGAGTATTCTGGTATACTGGAACTAACAGCATTTTAGCTCAATAGCAGAATGTTTGCGATATTTACAGTGCCAAAATGAGTAGAGATAAACCAACTAATGGATACAACCTGATGAAAGCTTTGTACATATCTGTAACTGCTGTAGATTATTTGTCATTCAAATAACAAGGCCTGCTAATAACTAATAAAAGAAGAAGATGTTGGCCATTTTTGTACATGATAGACTGAAATTTTTACTACCTCAAACATGTAGGTCTGATCACAGATGACAAATTATAATTTAGCCAAAACATTTAACAAGGAATCAGGCTTACTGATTGGTCATTTTTTGTCCTGTCTTGTCATCCACTCCTTTAACATTCTTGTGTATTTTATTAATTTGCCTGTTTACTATACTTGTTTTTTATATAATTTTTGAGGTTTGTGTTTCCATGTCTAACAATCTGGCTGTATGTTAACACAATTGGAAAAGCAGTAGTGTCTAAATAGTTGAACGTAGAATATATAATTATTTAATAGCATCCTTAATTGGATGAGGGTATCAAATTGACCATAGTCTGTACAACTTTTATAACATATATAAATACTCCCTCGCAAACATATGCAGTTTTTAATATCTGGAAAAGATTTGGGATTAAATTGCTTAGACATCTTTATATAGAAAACATCTTCGCATTCTATGAACAATTGCAATCCAAATTTAACTTTCCAGCTACACATTTCTTTCACTGTCTTCAAATTAGAAACTTTGTTAAACAGAACCTGCCCGATTTTCCTCATATTGCACCCTCCTTCATGCTGGAGAAAATATTGCTCAATTTCGAGGACTTAGACACCATCTCTGCAATATATAAAATTATTTTACAGTCCCTCCCTTTCAAAGATCCAAGAGGACAATGGGAAAAAGATCTCTTAATCAATCTATCAGAAAAGGAGTGGAAGGTAGCAATGCAGACAATTCACTCGAGCTCCATATGCACAAAGCATACAATTATTCAACTCAAAATTATATATCGAGCACATCTGTCTCGCTTAAAACTGTCCAAAATGTTCCCAGGTCAAGATCCAACCTGCGAACGCTGCAATCAAGTCCCAGCTTCACTGGATCACATGTTTTGGGCCTGCACCAAATTAACATCATTTTGGACCAAAATTTTTAAGTGCCTTTCAGACAGCCTTGGTGTCACAATCCCTCCTAACTCATTAACAGCTGTGTTTGGTGTTCTTCCAGATGGGCTTAAAGTGCAGAAGGACAAACAAACTGTGATTGCATGCACTACACCATTGGAACGCAGACTTATTTTGCTAAACTGGAATAATCCTAACTTTCCTCTTTTACGTCAGTGGGAAACCGATGTTTTATACTATTTGAAATTGGAAAAAATCAAATTCTCAGTTAGAGGATCGGTACAGAATTTTTTCAAAACCTGGCAGGATCTAATCAATAATATTTTAGAATAAGCACTTAAAGCACCGAGGAAGCAATTCTTTCCACATTTCTTTTTCTTCTCCATTCATCTCTATTGCCCTTTTAAACTAATCAATTTAGGTATGTTTACAAGCTTTAAGTTTTACTCCGTTGGCCGTGCTCTCTTTCTTATTGATGAGGGTTAAGTTGTTTTCATCCTATTTTTTTTTTTGTAAAAATTGATCTATTTGTATGGAATGATTACAATACAATTAAAAAGAAACATATATAAATACTAAGCAAGTTCTTTAATTTGATAAAAAAAAAACGCTAGAACCTTCTGATCTCAGTATCAATTAACTATCTGCATCCTGCATTACACCATAACGATGATTATACTGGAAGTCTGTTTATTGTTATTTTTTATTTTTAAATATGATAAGACTACTGTTTCTGGAAAGGGTGTGTTATATCAGCTTTACTTTCTGAACACTGAAAGTAAATAAAGGTAAGACTTGGTTTGATTATTGCCATGGGATAATAGGCCTGGCAGCCAGAACCAAACAACTATCCCAATATAAGAGGATTAGAATAAAGCCTGACACCTGGGAAAGGCAGAACACTCATTATATGGTGTGGTGCATTTTTTGTTCCAAGGGACTTGGTTGTTTTCGCTGCATAGCGTCATAGAATGTTTGTTTTCAATGACCTGCCTGCAAAGCCCTGCTGTGTGTCTTGTGGGGTTTGGTCTGAAAGACATTGATCATGAGCTGGAAATCTATTACTGATTTCTGCAATGCTAGATAGCTAGAGGGAGGGTGCACAGCAAGGTCATGGGAGAGAAGGACATACTGTTTATTTCAAACTACATGGAAACCATCTGGCTGTCTCTATTATACGGTAAAATGTTCGGAAACTGTGGATAGGTTACATGTTTGCAATTTCAGAACCCTTTGAAGTGTATGTGCATGCAGAAGAAAATAGTGGCTACATTATTTGGGAGACCCACCTATCAGTGAGTTTGTTTACCTCTTGGCATCAGAGCTGCTTGAATTTGCCAGGGGGTCGACTCAAGAAAGGGGTAAAAGTGAGGCTATGAGACTCATGCTGTCTTTATAGTTTTTGAACATTAGTTAATGGTGAATCTCTACCCCAAATATTCTGTTTTTTCATTATAGAGATGCTTTTTTGAATTTGGATCTTGTGACTAGAGGGCCAGTACTTCAACATGTGGCCACTTAAACTTCACTGGAGCCATTCTAAGACTTTCCTCTCCTTGTGGCATGAGAAAGCCCATGGTATTCAAACATTGCTCTAAATCTGTGAAAGGACTCAAAGTCTGCTGTGAAAACATGTTTCATACCATTACATCACCACGTTTAACCTGTGGTGTCGATGCCTGGCAAAATGTATCCATGAAGCCTTGTAGTTTTCAAAATACCCTAGCTTATCCTTTGGTATAAATCTGGATATATATAAATTTTTAGGGTCATTACTGTCACATGTACAGAGTACAGAGAAACTCTTATTTGCATGTGCTAATCAACATGTAACACGTTGCCCCTATGAGGTGCCATAAATATTTAACATTGAAACTTTTGAGTTCCTTAACAGAAAAATCTGTTCAGTTCAGAAAAGTCTAACATGATAGTATTCACTGACAGAAATACATTTTGTTTAGTTCTTTGGCTACTGTATTTCAACTGGATCAAAATTACAACAAATTTTGCATTCTATTAAAAGTCATTTGTCACCAATATTATACCTAGCTGTTATTTACTGAATGGAGAACATCTATAGTTTTGTATAAGCTTCTGTTAGTTGCTTTAATCAGCATCCTCTGACAACAAGAGCACCACTAACAGGATGTTTTTGGGGAGTTGATCTACCTGTGACATTTGCCGTTCATGTATACAAAAGAAAGATTTCTGTTTCCGATACACACATATTGATATGTCTGTAACTTGCCGCTGTGCCACGTTTGAAGCCTTTTGTATCTTAAAAGCTTTGACTATTTGACTACACACTAAATCCACTACATTGAAAGGAAAGTTATACCTAATAAAGTGGCCTCTATATAAAAAAATCAGATTATCTTGTAGTACAATGCGGGGGAAATCATCACCACCATCATTTGGCTTAACTCATAAATTGATGCCCATAGTAATAAAAGGCATCAATAAGGAATTAGGGCATTTTATCACGATATGAACTATATTTTTTTTTAATAAAAAACACCCTCCCTTTACGTGTATCACAAACATTTATTTGAGATTTTATGGTTCTTTTTATTATTATTATTATTATTATTATTATTATTATTATTTGATTATGTTTTCCATGGCTCTAGATGCTCTTGACTATTTATAAAAATAAAACACTATGTTTTCTTTTGGATAATTGTAGAAGATAAAAATAATTTGAAAGCAGCTGTTGTAAAAAAATAATCACTTTTGTCTTAGTAATTATCAAAATCTCACTCTTAAGATACAGATGACATGGATCAAGCCGTGCGCTGCAGCATTATTTGTGAGTGTTAATGGGTAAAAGCATTACACAGCGAGCTGTAAATTTCAAGAGCAGAGGCCTATGATGCATAAACACAGAAATCAATATTTAAATGCATTGGAAATAGATCCATTACTTCCTAAAGCATATTTTACAGTAAACCCAGCCTGACAGGAGAGTGTTAGGGTCTCAATTAATTTAAAAGCTTTTATCTGCCTGTTGCAAGGTGTGATGAAGTATCTGGTTGTGGTCTATCCAATTTATCCCGTCCTTTGTGACATTGCTCAGTTGAAGAGGGCCCCAATTTAATCTAGAGCATCCAATGAATATTTTTTCATATTTTCTTACAGGCATTGTTATGCTGTAATATGCACAAGTCAAATGAGACGAGAAGGAGCCTGTGGCTATCTAAAAATGATATGCATGAGAGCGACATAATAAAGTTAGAGACGGGGGACTCTGACACGAAGGGCAAAATCAATTCAGCATCACAGTAGGCAGTGTGCACTGTAGAGCTGTTTACAGCACATGATTTGTAAAGGAAAAGAAACTTTCAAAGTTTTGTGAATTCTACTTTCTGCCACTTCTAGGATCTTTCACACGAGTATGTCATTTATTCTTGCAAGGTAAAAATTCATCTTTGAATGTGTATATAATGATTTCCCATAGTGCATTTTTAAAAAGCTGCTGAATGCTGCCTGACAGCCGAATGCCCTCGCATGGTGCCACATTGATCAATGAGTTGGCCTATAACATTTGGGGCATTATTGTTTGCTTACTTCTTCTAGCATGCTGTGTGATCTCAGTGTGTAAAATGACTGTCTTCCAACAGCAGGAAAGACTATAATGTAGAGAAAATAAAATAAAAAAATCTGTCTACAACAAGAGAAAGCTGCACGCTGCAGTATAGTTTGTCAAACCTGATTATGGTATCTCAACCACAAACCTCAGACCAGCTTTTCCCAATCACACACTTATTGTATTGCTTGTCTGTTTCTACTCATATGGGGTCCTGATGAGATTTCTCTGCAAAAGCTTGACAGCACACACGTTAATAAGGAATTCTGTAATATTTAATCAATGCTGTTCACTTACTATGTGTAGGCAGCACATGGTCAATTCAGCTGCCACTATCCAGGTAATGTGTAACCCTAAATCTGTAAACCGTTTATGCGTAAACTTTTTTTATTAATATGGACAAAAGCATTCTTCTACAAAGATGATTCAGCGGCATCTTAAAACAATTTTTCTCAAAGGGGTTAATATAAATACCATTTTATTTTTTTCTACCTCAACAAGAATGATCTAAAAATCTTCAGTAAAATATTAATAATTACAGAAGAATAGCTATTCATACATTTTTCATGGACATCTTTTCTTTCCAGTCTGAAACGCATGACCTAAACATAATAATAGAGTAAAATATCAATATGTTATCATGTTTTCTGCTTTTCAAAGAACTGCATTCAGATTCCTTAGCAAGAGATCTTTTTATTGAAATGACCTTTCCCACTTTTAGAACTAATTGGGTATAAGCTGAAACAGAAGTAAGCAGGCTTTCACTTGTCATCAGTGCATTAACTCTTTGACGTCTGATAGTTTTGTTACAACATTTCAGACCTAACAGGTTAGAAAATGACATTGTCACTGTGTGTTTTAGCTAAGTAAATAACTCATTAAAACTGGAGATGGAAAGGCTTTCCTTCTGTTTATGCTCAGTGACATAAACAGCATAGTAATTAATTCTGAGGCGTTCACATTCAAAATTCATGCATGGCAAATCGGTTTTGAGAAAGAAAATGTATTAATAAAATAAGTACACATTTGATGGAATATTAATTTTCACAAATTATTGCGTTAATTTGATGATTATGTTTTTTGCAGCTTTTTTTTTTCAGAATATATTTGTTTATCTCTTCATCTCTATTACCAAATACTGTAGCTAACTCCCCTCAAAAATGATCACTTCTTCCTTTTCACTCACCATGTTGCAGTTGCTGAAAAAGCATGTTACACATGCTATATAAATATCAAAAATCAAGAGATTTACAAAGCATGTAATGTAGATCAGCTTGTTAAATACTATTCTGAGTCAGAATAAGCTGTGTGAATGAAAAAATAACATATACTTTATAGAAATAATGGTTTTCTGGTCCAAACAATTCTATAGCGCTTTGAGCAGTGTGAAAAAGCACAATATAAATGTGAAGAATTATTATTATTATTATTATTATATTTATTATTATTTGATCTAATAGTTATTTTAAAATGTTTTTCTTTGTTCATGCTTGTGATAAATTGAAGTACATGGTTGCCTCTAAGCCCACTTGTAACCAAGACCCTAAGCTAACATAACTGCCACTACTTAGAACAGCTACTTGCGCATGATAATCTTAAACTTAAGATTTTCTAACAGTATTTAGACTGAAGTACAGTATGACTGTAAAGCAGGGCTTTACTCTAAATCACAGTGCCTTTGGCATGGTGGGGAAGCTTATATGCCTCAGTGATCCTTAGAGCTATTTTGTTTGGAGATATGGGTTCCTGGTAGGATAACTAATGGCAAATTGATTCTAGGGGATTAACTAGAGAAGTAACAAATTGTCAATGATATTCATAATACACATGAATACATCAAAGATAACCTGATTAGAAACAGGGATTCAAGGACCCAGTCCTGGAAGTAGGCCTGGGAGTGGTGTTCACTAGTGAGTGCTGGGTGGTTGGGTGACCCAAGTAGCTCAGTTTGTCTCAGTTTGAAAAAGCTATGTAAAGCTGTTATGTGGCATCATCACCATCCAAAAAGGGAAAGATGTGAGTTGAGTACAGTGCCAATAGGTAAAGGGCAATGGTTTGAAAGCAAAAGTTGTCACTCACCTACTCTAAAATGGCCCCACAGGACTGTCCCCAAGCAAGTGAGCAAATACACAAAGTAGTAATGCAATGATTTAACTGAAATAACCATAAAATATTAAATGTTGCGTGATCTATTTTCCAGTAATTTAAAAAATGGAAGATGAATTATTTTATTAAATTCTAACAGCATTGTGTATGAAATAGAGGTAATCTTTCATTTGCTTTTTGTGTTGATCAAGCCACAAAACAACAGTGAACTTTCTTTTCTCCTGAAACACAGACGGGAAATTCACGTGGGAAGTAATGTGGGCATGTGACACATCAAAAGCGGTAACTCATAAAATCTCTGAAGACTTTTTTCAAGCAAGAAACCCTAAAAACCAAATGCAATCAATACAGTGCCGGCTTGCTGCCACAATCTACTAACAGAAATCCTGTATTCTTTGTAATTAGTAAACTGAGGGAGGACATTCGTACCATGGCCAGGGACAGCACTGTTGTGGGTATCAAGTACCATTTGTATGGGTTTATTGGAATGTATAGTGAATCTCGGGCAAAGTGCCACTATTTAAGGAAATTACATTTAATTATATTATGTTTGAGTATTATGATATGAATTCAATAGCATTATTTGCATGCTGTCCTCGTGTGCTGCCAGCAGAAACATGCATAGACAAGGAAAGGATTGGCATGAATTGATTAAGCAAAACAAAAGCATCATGTTAAACAAACTGTCTCTTGTATCAGTATTTACTTGCTTGTTTAGTAAAGCCCTGCCCTGGGGCCTTATCACCAGTCCTTTAATTCATGAACCATTATGATTTTCTTATTTGCTTAGGCAGGGGATGTAGTTGTCATCTTGTTCCCTCTGATTTATTGCCAAATATACTGATCTAACATTTTGGGTATTAGTATATTAACTGTCCACAAAGTCATGCAATGCTATCATGTGTTTGGCTGTTCCCTTGACCAGTGAATTTTAGTCTTAAACAAAATAATATGAATAAATATAGTAGAATATATATTTTAATATACAGTACATTATCTTTTCTTTGTAAGTTCTATCATAGGTCCATGTATTTGTGTTACATAATGTAGAGATATCATCCTTTACAAAGACATCTTCTGTTTCTTGTATTATGCAAGAACATGTCTAGATTATATCATTGTCCAAGTTATCTTCAAGTTGTACAAAGCTGGTGGTACATCACTGCTAATGGAGCAATGTTACACATCAGTTCAGATAAAACAAAACTCATCCTTTGGACACTAGATGGAAACGAGCTAGGGTTGGAAGTCCATTGCAGGACATACACTTGCAGTTCTTCAATCAGCTACAACCATGTTTAAGTACATCAAGCACAAGATCGTTAGCTGCTGAAAATGTTACGTTTCCTACTGAGTTTTAGTACATGATGGTCATCTATGGAGTGTGTGTTTCTGTTTTTTCCTGTTTGCCTTAAATAATTTCACTGATATGATTAGTCTGTTCAGTGTCAATCAATCACTTGTCACTTTATGTAGCTTGGTTCTTGAGAAAAGCGAGAGCTCTTTAGAGTGCATCTAAAATCCATTATACTTAAGATAATTCTGGGAGTACACTCATTCAGTATTAATAAGCATTGATTGAATGTTGCACTATTGTAAAATACAAAACATAAGATTTAAATTACACTAAAAAAAAAAAATACAATTTTATGGTGAATACACTTTAACAACTAATAGCGGTCATTTAATAATTTTCTAAAATGTATTATAAAGGTGAACAGGTGTAATTTACAATGTATCTTAAAGTTTTTGTTTATTAATATACAGCACCTTTATCACATTGGTGCATGCCAATAATTCAGATTTACCAAAAATACAAGGTACATATTTGATATTCTGAGATTTTACAGTGTAGCTGTGTAAACCTCATTGCTTGAGCAGTAAAACCATCACATACATCACATCTGCTTCTCTCTTAAAGAGCAATTAGACAATTAATTAACACTGTATAATACCATCAAACCACAAGAGGACCAGTTGCATGCTAGTTACATTTTCTCAGATTTTCTGCCAAGCATTTTCTGCAGTGGGACTAAGACTTGGGGAAGATCTTCTCTTAGCACTGAACTTATTAGACGTGTGTTTATGCAATTCATGGCACTGTTTGAGGCACAGTTCAGTTGATGTAGAGTACAATTACATTTAAACAGTAGCCTTACTGGAGTTCCTTATTTATGTTATTTTTCCCTCAGGGAGATCCATTTGCTGATCGCTTACATATTGTTGGTTAACAGTATTGAAGTAAAGGTGAAATAAGCACTGGCATAACATCACATCAACAAAATGCGGTATACAGTTAGAACATACTAATAGGGCAACTAGTTGTATTTGCTGCACTCCTCAAATTTTATTGTCTAGTTCATGAACTTTAACAGCATCACACTATTAACAACAACAACATTTATTTATATAGCACATTTTCATAAAAAAGATGTAGCTCAAAGTGCTTTACATGATAAAGAAAGAGAAAAAAGACAAAATAAATAATTAAAATTAGGGAACACTAACTAACATAGAATAAAAGTAAGGTCCGATGGCCAGGGAGGACAGAAAAGCCAGACAGCTGGCGAAAAAAATAAAATCTGCAGGGGTTCCAGGCCACGAGACTGCCCAGCCCCCTCTAGGCATTCTACCTAACATAAATGACCTCACAATCAGTCCTCATTATTAGCATGTGTCTCCTTCTTTAATAATCTTATACTCCCCTCCATATTTTTTCCCATGAATGACATCTTTTAAGGTCTTCAGAGATCTAAAGGAGGAAGATGTGGTCTAGATGAGGAAGAAAAGATTTGTGAATGATCTAGGAAAAGAATTGTCCTATGTCCTATGTCATTAAAGTAGCAAGCAAGGTATTTGAAAGTAGCCGCAGAATAATCTGTAGATATTTCCTTTTACTTTTGATGTATAGAAATATTTTATATAGTATGTACGCTATGTAGTTCACCATGATATCTGAGAAAAAGCTTTAATCTCATCTCATCTCAGTTTCTGATTTAATACGTGTCTATGTTAAGCAATGCAGGACAACAACATATATCAACAATGTCCCAGAAAAAATGTTGCATTACTGTACTCACGTCATTCAGTCATATACTCACAACATTCTAAACACACTGAAATATTGTATATAAACTACTTCCAGCAAATGCCTTTGTGAACAAAAACAATAACTTGCTTATATCCAAGGTGCTTCAACAAGTATAAGGTAAATTAACCTGCAATGTTTCCCAAGGTATTCCACTTGTGAATATCAAAAGAAAATGCTCTCTTAAGCTCTGCAGTTCAAATGCTTGCATACATGTTTGAGTGTGTTCAATTTTTGTCCGTGAGGGCATTTTCCAGAAGTGATTTTTTGACGGTATTTTAGTAAACACACACCTTTTTTGGGACAATGTGAGCATACAACTGGATGACTTGACTTGTGGTTTATGTTACATGAGTAATTTGAGATTTTTTTCATGCCTATTCTGTCAGAAACTTTATTATCTCCTTCCTCCTTTACCCATCACTACAAACTACATGGGTAAAGAACATTTTAAAAATATTTTTGGGTTGATTATTTCTTAAGATGTGAAATGCCTTTTTATGTTTGTTTTATAATATTGATATATATGTATATATGGATAGATAGGTAGATAGATAGAATAGATACTTTATTAATCCCAAGGGGAAATTCACATAATCCAGCAGCAGTATACTGATACAAAAAAACAATATTAAATTAAATAGTAATAAAAAAAAATAAATATAAAAAAGCAGACAATAACTTTGAGTAATGTTAGCATTTACTCCCCCGGGTGGAATTGAAGAGTCGCATAGTGTGGGGGAGGAACGATCTCCTCAGTCTGTCAGTGGAGCAAGACAGTGACAAAAGTCTGTCACTGAAGCTACTCCTCTGCCTGGAAATGACACTGTTCAGTGGATGCAGTGGATTCTTCATGATTGACATGAGTTTGCTTAATGCCCGTCGCTCTGCCACAGATGTTAAACTGTCCAACTTTACTGCTACAATAGAGCCTGCCTTCCGAACAAGTTTGTCCAGGTGTGAGGCGTCTTTCATCTTTATGCTGCCTCCCCAGCATACCACTGTGTAGAAGAGGGCACTTGCCACAACCGTCTGGTAGAACATCTGCAGCATCTTGTTGCAGATGTTGAAGGATGCCAACCTTCTCAGAAAGTATAGTCGGCTCTGACCTTTCTTACATAGAGCATCAGTATTGGCAGTCCAGTCCAATTTGTCATCCAGCTGCACTCCCAGGTATTTATAGGTCTGCACCCTCTGCACACAGTCACCTCTGATGATCACAGGGTCCATGAGGGGCCTGGGCCTCCTAAAATCCACCACCAGCTCCTTGGTTTTGCTGGTGTTAAGATGTGAGTGGTTTGAGTTGCACCATTTAACAAAGTCTTTGATTAGCTTCCTGTACTCCTCCTCCTGCCCACTCCTGATGCAGCCCACAATAGCAGTGTCATCAGTGAACTTTTGCACGGTACAGGACTCCGAGTCATATTGGAAGTCTGATGTATATAGATTGAACAGGACCGGAGAAAGTACAGTCCTCTGCGGCGCCCCTGTGTTGCTGAACACAATGTCAGACTTGCAGTTCCCAAGACGCACATATTGAGGTCTGTCTGTAAGATAGTTCACGATCCATGCCACCGGGTGTGAGTCTACTCCCATCTTAGTCAGCTTATCTCTAAGGAGCAGAGGTTGGATGGTGTTGAAGGTGCTAGAGAAGTCCAAAAACATAATTCTTACAGCACCACTGCCTCTGTCCAAGTGGGAGAGGGATCGGTGTAGCATATAGATGATGGCATCTTCCGCTTCCACCTTCTCCTGGTATGCAAACTGCAGAGGGTCGAGAGCGTGGTGGAACTGTGGCCTCAGGTGGTGAAGCAGCAGCCGCTCCATGATCTTCATCA
>JANRMT010028174.1:120417353-120459359 GCA_026402145.1 Polypterus bichir lapradei | reverse complement strand
TATATATATATAATATTTATGTGTACAATTTGTATGTTATAAAACCCACAAAGGAGAACAATCTCAAAACAGTTACACAAAGAAAAGCTGCATCGTCTGATTGACCAAATACCTTTTGTGTGAAATGATGTATCCACTCCCACTTATTATGACATTTATGGTCAGCATAGGAGCCTAATTGCTTGTGGCATCAATCCACACTGTGCTCATTAACTGTTTGTCAGAATGTATCTGACTAGTATTAGTAAATGTGGTGTTAGACAGCATCTAATCCTACACAGCATGTGAGTACACTCCAGTTATGTTTTTCTAGTTTTTATACACTCTGCATTTGATAGCTTCCTGCTCCTGCAGAAATATGAAATATGCCCTACACACTCCTGTTGCTGACCAAAGCCTCTTTTATCTCAGGCATCTACACAAATCCTATAAATTCAGTAATGACAGGCCACTCTTTTCAATAATGTATAAGAAAAGGTTTATTACTTATCTTGACACCATAGTTCTCAATCAGTTCATACATCACAGTGCAACTTTTATTAAGGACACTATTCATTAATAATAATGTACTGTATTAATGATCAAAAACTCCAAGCAATCCCAATAAATAATTGAAGTGGAATATCCCCACAAGAGTATCCAGACATTTTTAGGATCGCCAGACCAATGCTGTTTATCGTTCTTCTGCAATCAAAGAAATATTTTTTAACTTTGGGAATTTATGTAGATCAATAAATGATTAATGAAGCTTCTATATTTCTAGTCTGCTACTGTAATTCCCAAGTTTAAATGTAATCTCATTTTTACCATTAGGGATTTTTTCTTTAATTACTTTCATTTGTGACCATGCATAACATTATTTAAATGATGAGACTTTGTTCCCTTCCTAAAATTCTCTTATAAAATGTTTGGCACGACATGACAATTGCTGTTGTGTGAACCATTCATACTCTTTTTCCCTTTATTTTCTCACATTCATTTATAATTAGAGAAGAGAAACACATGAAGAAATAAAAAATATTCTCTGGAAGCTGTTTTCATTTCATCCTCAGTTATGTCCTGAAATTACATTTAATTCGCCAGCTGCTATTTCATAGATTGTTTTCCATGAGGTAATAAGATTTTTGGATGGAAGTTGGCTTTGGTGGGTTTTTTTTCTGTGTAAAAGGTAAACTGCAAAGTATAATACGGACATTTTAAGGGAGCTAATAGCAGCCTGTCAGTATTTTGCATATTAGGATAGTGATGTCAAATATTAGTAGGTTAAAAAGTTCATTGGCCTCAGTATTTTTCTTATGCCTAGTGCAAACATAGTGCACATTTGTTTTGTAGCGCCTTATTTAAAATTCAACCTTTGAGTGATCCTCTTGTTTTCTGTAACTGCTTGACCCTAAGCTGAATTTCTATTCAAAGCAGCCAGACCCAGGAAACATGGTGTACAAAGCAGGTCTTCATGCTGAATGTCACCACAGCTAATTGTACCAAATAAAAAAACTAATAAACTGTTCCCAGCTTACTATAAACACAATATTCATCCATCCATTATCCAACCTGCTATATCCTAACTACAGGGTCACGGGGTTTGCTGGAGCCAATCCCAGCCAACACAGGGCGCAAGGCAGGAAACAAACCCCGGGCAGAGCACCTGCCCAATAAACACAATATGACTTTCTATATATGTAAACAAATAATTGAAGTGTCAGATTCAGGCAAAGGCAAACCTGAAATGAATTGTAAATCAACTAATAAGAGACAAAGAACAATAATAAAGAAAAGCTTAAGTCAAGGCGGCACAAGGTTCTAAAGCAGATTGGAGGGTCTCAAACAAAGTTAATGACATTTGGTAGAATTTAACATGGGAGTGCAGTGGTTAATGATACTGCCTCACAGTAGCTGGAGACTGGAAACCAATCGTATTCTCTCCATGTCACCATGGTCTGTCTCATGGTATTTCAGTTTTCTCCCACATTAGAATGACATGTAGGTTCTTTGACTGGTCTCGGTGTTAAGTGTAAGTTTGCCCTGTTGTAGACTGTCATCACATCCAGGTCTATTTCCTGCTTCTATAAGTACAGGACCCCAATCTGAAACAAGCAGGTTGAAAAAAATGTATGACTTGGTAAGATGTCTCATGGTGAAGGAATATACCCTGGGCATTAAATGGGATTAATCAGCTTTAACTTTGGGTCAGAAAAATGTAGATTTAAAGGAGGAGTAGAGGGTTGAAACAGAGTGTAATTTAATAAAATCAGGTAGTCCTAAATTTTATAGTAGAAACAAAAGAGTGAAGTATTTTTTCTGTTCTTTATATCCAGTAGTAAGGGAACTTTTTTCTTAAAGGCTATCTTTTATTTTAAAGCAACAAGTAATCAACAACAATCCTAAGACAACAATATCCAATGCCAGGCCCTATTACCACTTAAAAATTAAAGAAACCTTAAAATTGGCTCAGTGAAGTTTTATTTCATTTGTGCAAGTTATCTTTTTAATTAGAAAATCATCAGGGGTTTGTAATGTTTAAATATCGCACCTAACATATAGATTTGATTTTTTTAGAAGCAGCAGATTTGAGTAGTGACTTTGTAAACTACCTTTTAAATTTTAGAAAACAAACTGAAAATAAATTTGTTTTATCGTGTTTTCATATTTGTAACAAAATGCTATCCTAATATCTGAGAAATTGAACCTGAGAATTAATTTGTCTGTATCAAACATGGCAAATAATCCTTTGTGATCCACAGGCCCTACGAGCCAGTTACTGTGCATAACTTATTATAGATTTCTTTTAATCTAAATACACCTTATCACAATATGAAAGTGGTGGTTTCTTGTGGCTTTTGATATGTACAGAAAATATATTTGTTTAGTGAGGGTCTAAGCAATGTGTGGTGATAATGTTGTATTCTGTATATTGCCACAATGTTTTCCAAATGCATTGGAGAATTTACAGAAGACATTTTATATAAACTATTTACTAAAAAACTAATGATGACAATTCACACTGTGCAGGTTGAAGTAAGGTAATTTTCATGCAATGTCTTCCAAAATAATTCTTCACTAGAGCTGAGACCACAGGCAGTGCTTGAGGCACTCTAAGGCCCAGAGGAGCTTGTAATGAGTAAGAAGGAAGACTGAATAAAGTAAGAACATGGCCATTTTCCTAGTAAAAATCAATGGAGAAGGAAAAGTTCTCTAGCCTCACCCCCCTACCGACATTTTCAGTACTTTCTTATTCATTATTATAATAGAATTGGCACAATACCTTGGTAGAAGTGATTTCAGACCTAAAAAAATGAACATTGCATTTTGCAGTATGCCAGACAATATCAATTTAAAACTTATTCATTCCTATAGTGAGTGAAATTATAATAAGTTTTGCTCAAATATTAAATAGCTACTGACAGCAAAGAATTCAAAACGTGTTTTGATTAGACATATCTGATGCTACTGCTTGACCATTTATCTGCATAGGGCTTTTATTTTTATCTATCTATCTATCTATCTATCTATCTATCTATCTATCTATCTATCTATCTATCTATCTATCTATCTATCTATATTCATGTCAAAGCTAGGTACTTCAACAATTGGATTACAACTGAAAGAATGCAATATACAGTGTGGCATTCAGTTCAAAACAACATAAAGGTATGTTTTGCTGACTATCTTGGAAAACTGTTTATAAACTGGTCATGGTGACAAGTGTTTTATGTTAAGGCTCTGCAGATTGATCTTGAGTTTATCATGATAACAAAAGTTTGTTAATATACTGTACTTTCCTGTATAATGGAAGCAATTTGTAAGAGTAATCAGAACACACAAAAAAAAAATCGGGAGTGGTTGGTCTCCCCTAGACTTTCTCATATACTCAGATATGGGTTTACTTGAAGAGTAACAATGAATATATTTTTATATTATGTACATTAAAGAACCATCAACAACAAATCAAATCAAATTAATAATTAAATGAACAATTATTATAAAAGTAAAGTTGAATAAATTGGACTCTGCATGAATAAAAAGTACCACTTCCGGTTAGCGGAAATAACTCAAAAGTTGCTAGAAATCCACGTTTTGTACCTAATACTTTTATGCAAAATTTGGTTGACTTAAGTGAAAGCGTAATCAAGTTATCATGTTTACATACACACACTCACACAGAGACAGACACACAGACATAATTCCAAAAATGGTGTTTTCGGACTCAGGGAGGTCTAAAACATCAAGATTAATCAAAATCTTGAAATCAAATTTTTGGATGATTCCAATATTCTCCCAATACTTTGTATATGATAAAGTAAAATTGGTGGGGTAAACCCTGGGCACAAAAGCAAACAGACCACCTCTTAAGACCCAAAATACTAGCCACATACATGAAACGGAAAACAGTAAGTGATGTCAATGGTAGCTGCACTGTAATTTACTGAAATTAGAATTTAAAAATATGTTGAGGTTCTGGATTAGTTACCCTGGGTCTGGAGTGAGATTTTTCATTTACATACTCTGTTAAAATAAGCTATCTTTCCAGCATGTGTTGACATGGACATGGAATTCCTATTCACAGGACATTCGATTAGCAAGATATCATGTTTGTTTTGAGTAGAAGTAATGTGATCGCCACTTAAACACAGTGCCCCAATGTACATCTAGCAAGCAACTGTGTTCAACTAATGCAAAAGTTGATTGAATGAGGAGTTAGTCATATCTAAAATAAAGAAAAAATAAAGACAATTTAAGAATATAGTAAGTCAATTTAAGAATATAGTAAGTCAAGACACCTAATTTGGGGGATAATATGTGGGTCTCTTCCAGGAAATTTGGGATGTCTGGTCACCATAGGCTATGGTTTAAAAAACAGACATTATATAAAATTAGTTACGTCAGTCAATTCAAAAAAATTGGCTACTTTCTGAAACTTTAAAATCTATTGGATTTTTTTGAAGGGAAAGTATAGTATGGTAATAATATTGTAGCCTGTGCAGTTTTCTTTATGAAGATCACCATCTAGCGGTGTCTGTAAGGCCTTTCTGGTCTCAGGACCTGTCACATGTAATAAGATAAATTCTTTTTTGTTTTTAACATGGTGTTCTGGCGGTTTATAATGTGCTCTTGATTATGGTAGCACAGAAGGTTTGTATTAGTATGAGAAAAGATAGAGACGGATGTTTCACTGTTGCTGACAGCATCCATCATACAGTACTCATGTATCTGGCTAAGTCTGATTTACAGCTTGTTGTTACCCTACTTTTTTTTAGCAATGCAGCACTCCTGTCTCATTTATCTTACTTTTTCTGATCTGATTTCATGTGACTTAAATACCTATGATATTCATCCTAGTTTTATTTTCCAGTGTTATATTTAAGTTTGCTGTTGTTGTACACTGTACATGCAATAAAAAACATTTTTTGTGAATCATGAGTATAGTTATTCTGTTTAACTTTATTGTTTGCACAAATGACGGAATCTATCTACTGTAGTTTAACACTATAGCTGTCAGTCTAAAAAAAACAATAAAAACTAATGCAATAAACACTCTATCACAAAAAAACAGTCACTTGTTAATTGTTTACATATACTGTTAAATATTAGTTGGACACTGGTACAACTGTTGGGGTTTTACACTAGTTGACCCCCTTTTAATGGATAATTTGCAAAAGCAAAAGTCAAAGAATAAACAGAAATTAACATGTGCTGTCTTGGCCACACATCTTCTTTTACAAAACTCAGCTTAGTTTCTCTCAAATTGTCTGGGAGTCAACAGATGTCATCTGGTCTCAGCTGCCCACTTTTATGGGATTGAGGTGGATGGGCCTCCTTTGGAGGTGCAACTAGGCCTCCTATTCTGGCAACTGCTCAGTCTTGTGGGAAGAACAGAAGATGGCATCAGCAGCCACTCCCCTCTTGTCCCACTGCAGAGGTTGTCAACTTACCAGAGTCATCCTGACAATCCAGATGTACACGGACGTGACTGTATACGTATTATTTTTAATTAATTGAAGTTACAGGATATAAATTTTTAATTTATTTTAGTTTGAAAATCTTTTGTTCTTTTATTTATGTGAAATAGAAAGCATTACAGAATTCATAAAAAGAGATATAAGCAATACTTTTGGATCAAAGGATAAGGAGTCAAGCAATGACTTACTCCATGGCTACCTCTGAAGTCCCTTCAATTTTCTGAGAATCACTGCTCTCACAAAGTGGACCCACGCAATGCCATATAGCAATTGTATTTATCCCAAGATAAAATTTAGTGTATTCTCTTGCCATCTTTTTTTAAAGTTTTCTTTAAAATTTTGTATAGAGTAGGGATTACCATATGTTTTTATAAGCTTTTGCTTTTCTGTTTTCATGTTGTTTATGTCATTTGTACTTTTAAAATACCATTATAAATTAGGCTACCCATGAAGACTGAAGTTTGCAGTAAATTCATAATTTAATTAAAAACCAAAATAAATTCATTATTTAATTAAAAATCAAAATAAAGATTCCTCTCTGCTAAATTTTACACAGCAGCTTAATGTTTAATTCCTAATGAAACCGTTCCATGAATAGACCCATTTGTGCAATTTCTGAATTAACACCAAAATGTGAAAATGTGTGTTAGTTCCCACCAATAGACATAGCGCGGTTTTCAGATTTTGAGGTCAGAGTTGTATCTTTTTCCTGTCTTGTACAATTTGTCTACAGTTGTCTTACTCTGTTTTTGGTAAAATTTCAGGTCACAGTTTGGTCTTTGGATGCTGAGCTTTCATTGCCCTAGGAGAGTTATACCCACAATTCCTACCTTGTCTAGATTGGCTCCATCCCCCCGCAGTCCATGTACTGGACTAAGTGGGTTCAGAAAATTAATGAATGGCTAAAACAAACATGAATCGTAAAATGTGTCTTTCTTGTAGTGAACTATAACAGACAGTATACTTATTTTGTACAAGCCTCTCAATATACATTTTGATGTCAAAAGAATTAAATTTTAATATATTTAAATTAGTCTGTCTTCTCTGGTCTTAGATTTGAAATTAAAGCCTTTTTTTGGGACAACATTCTTTTGATCATTGAATAACCTTAGGGAACATAGAAACCATTCATGCAAAAAAGTTTTTGACATAACACTAATTTGTTACTAAACCAGGTAAGACTACTGTAAGACATACAATAAGTATGTAAGGGTCCTGTGACTCTCCCCCGCTATGAAGGCAATTTGTGTGCAGAATTTTGCAAGATTTTGATCCTAGAATTAAAATTTTAACATTTAGCATGTGCAGTATGATAAAAAGATTTTGGATGCAGTGAACATAATGGCTGTAGAGAGAACATTATTAATATGATTTTTTTTCCATGTAACCTAACATACAAAATTCTCCTTCACATATACTAATCAATATTAGAGCTTTTACATTTTGCCTACATTTAATACTTAGAAGATGCTATAGAGTAATCCTTTAATAAAATATACACATTGTTACTTATCTTAAAACAAAATAGGTGACAAATGTTAAGACATATAGGCTCACATTTACAGACTATTTTGAAGTCTTTTGATAGCTATGTTAATTTCATTATTGTTATAATTATAGTTTATTTAGCTAATGCATTTGCCAAAGAATATGTATGATATAGGGACGCATTACAGTTTTATATGTGTGTACCTTTTCGAACTGGAGGAGACTGGCTGACATTGTTTGAGGTCTTACAATGAGTTAAAAGCAGTTACATTGTTGGATAAAGTCAAACACCATAATCACGACACTACTAAATTGTCATCAGCTGGACAGGGTTTTATCAGGTGGAAAGCAAAACCTATTAGCAACTTAAGCCAATTGTAATGTTTCTACTAACCTTCTTAATGTGTATTTTGGAATTTCGAAACAAACAACAGGTGATGGAAACATGTGAATTTTGAAAGAACTCTCAAACTTTGCAAAAACGTTTATATGTTTGTGAAAAAATGCAATGGAAACACTTTTTTCACATTTAGGTCACTTGACATAACTTTTCAAATACCTATCCAAATGTGATGTTGTGAATACAGCAGTATCATGAGTACTACCAAGTTACCCAACATAAGTCACATTATGTGACTTCTAGTCATTGGGTATGTTGGACTTGCTGACTGCAGTTGCTGATCTTTTTGCTGGGTCATGTCAGTTTACATGACTGAAAAATGACTGGTCTTGTCAGATTTAGTACTGTAACTGCATGCCGACCTTCTAGCACAATCATGCTTGCCCCTTTTTATGACAACAACAACAGCAACAACATCAATTTATATAGTACAGTTTCATACAACAGTGTAGCTCAAAGTGCTGTACAACATGACAAAGGAATGTTACAATAAGAGAAAAACGTAAGATTAGGCAATACATATTAAATAATAAATAACAACAAAACAAGGTAAATTCAGATGGCTGGGAAAACAGAAAAAAAACACTCCAGTTAGGCTGGAGAAAAAAAAAAACAAAATCGGCAGAGGTTCCAAGGCCAAAAGTTCAGCCAACTCTACTGGGCATTCTACCTAACATAAATATTCCTAAATCAAATTTCTTAGTTTTCATGAATCACTTGATAGGATTTGATGAAGTTGTGGGAGCATGCTGCTGACTGCCTATGACTCGCTAAGATTAAGTAAATGAAGACTAAGACTGAAAATGCTGGAAAAGTTGAGTAATGTGATGTGACCTTTAGAAAATAAAACTATGAAATAAACATGACAATTCAAATTATAATGCTTAACTAATTAAGTCTAATTAAAGATAAAATGGCATCCAACATATCATTCTTGGCCATGTAATAATAAAGCAATAAATTCGCTTGGCAATGTAAATGTAATTAATAGCTACATATTAGAAGACATAATGTTTTCCATTTTAAAGTTAGCAGTAGAGAATTGTTTCTCTGTGAAAAGAAATCATCCTTGCATCCAGAATCTGAAGGTGTTTAAATATACGAATTATCCTTTCATTTTCTTTTCAGTATCACACAAAATTGGACTGTAATCTTACAGCAGCAGATGCCAGGTTACAAAAAATCCTGGAATGGGTGCTAGTCTATCAAGAAGGATATAAAAACACAAACAGCCAAATGCATGCATACTCTAGAACTGTTTAGGCTCACTGAAAGTTAACATTAACTGTGTCTGCATACAGACTTTAGAGAGAAGGTACCCAGACTGCAATGGAACACAGGACTGTGGCTGTCATCCTCTATGTTTCTAAGTCTCAATTTAAGAATCTTTTGTAATAAATTATCTTAAATCAATTTTGTTATAATTTGAATACCCAATTAATATGCTTCCTGTAGACTTCCACCTTCAAACTATATTTGTGTTTCCCTTGAGGTCCTCATATCTATATCCACCATAACTTTATTCTTTAAATATATCATTACTTGCCTTTCCACTGAGGAAAATGAGATTGCACTCATAGTCAGTGATGACTGCCATTGCTCTAGCATATCTAATCAGATTTTCCATTACTGTGATGTGAATGTTTATTTGTGCCACTGTCAATCATTATTCATTGATTGTGCTAGGTAAATAACATATAATGGTCTATAAATACACATTTTTAGTAATTATTTATTATATTGTTTGTCTGGTAACCTACACTTTTTAAAAGACTGCATGTCCTCTTTATATATTGCAAAAGTAAGCAATAATTTGAAAGTATTTCAAGACATTTCAAAACTGTGATTTATCTTTAACAAAAAAAGCATGTGAACTTGTATGTTTTTCCTTCTCATTATGCTTGTCAGGTTATTATGCCTAAGAATTTGAAATTCATTTTGTTACTTTCTGTCTGGTTACAGTGCTGATCTTACAATTTGTCTTTATTTGTTTGTATTTGCCAACATATTCAGAGATGTCTTGTTAGAGAATAATCACATCAGTGTTATTGACATATTCATTTAAAATAAGCATGGATATTTATTATGGATGAATAGCTAACATGATGATAAAATATTGCTGTCTAATGGCACTGTAAGCAGATAGGATTAGAGGAGGGTTTGAATACTGAATTAATCACACTGTTGCATTCAGGCTTTGTTAGTATTCTAATATTGACTGTTTTCAGCTTCTTTCAGTTTACTTTATTAGATTATCCTGAGTCAATAACTGAGATGAGAGCTTGGAATGCATGTTAAAAGTAATGTATAATAAATAATTTAAAAGAATGTGGCACAGGATGCTTCGCTCTCATAGACTAGACCTCACCTTCCCCCCTTCCATCTTCAAAAGATAGTTTGCAGAGTCTGAATATTAGATTTTCATTGTTAAAACGTATTTATGTGATTTGCCCAATTTCATTTGATCATTATTATAATAGTGCATTTCTCGTATTACTTTATATAACGTGATTGATAATATCAAGACATTTACTGGCTAAAAAACCTTTGCATCTCAAACACATTTATGATTTGTTAACTGTCAAAATGGTTATCACTGCTTCCACACAGATCCGTCATCCTGGGTTCAAATCCCACATATGACAGTTATCATGCTTTCATAGTATAGTATGGCTTTCTTTTTACATCTCCAAAGACATTTTGGTTAGTATACTTGACAATTCTGAATTGTGTGTGTGTATGAGTGGGCTCCATCATGGACCTGCACCAACCCAAGAACTGTTTCCTGTCTTGTGCCCACAGCTGCCAGGATAGCCTCTGGACTGATCTGGATTAAGTAGGCTTGGGGAGTGTTATTTATGAATGTATAGAAATTTAAATTTGTATTTTACTTTCAACTAGTATGCAAATTGACTATAAATTCTCTAGATTTATTTGACTGTTTCCTGAAGGAGACTTTTGCATTTACTGCATGTTATTTCCATTTGCCAACTTAAAATTATTATGCTATTTTCAGCATTAGACAGAGGAAATGTTGATGTAAAAGATTAATTATTCAATTAGTATAACATATTCAGGTAGGAGGCTGCCATCCAGCCAAAGCCCTTAGAGACTTGCTGTCATCTTACTAGATGTCACAGGCAGTACTAAATACCTAACGGATGGAATCTTCTTCCATACGATGAAAATTAGACTGGTGGAAGGTAACAACAGTAATTGTTTCGATGAGGCTGGAGGATGCAGAAACAGTTAAGCTAAAATGTTGGGTAGAAACAGTAGCAGGTTATTATTCTGCCACTGAGATGTAGGCCGTAAATAATAAAAATGAAGAATCCTAACTCTCCTATTCTAAGTCAGTGGGTAGCTGATGTTATATTCTATTTTAAACTGGAAAAAATCAAATTTGTACTTAGAGGATCTGTACAAAACTTTTTCAAAACCTGTCAGGATCTAATGAATAACATTTTAAAATAAGCATTTAAATTGAAGTAGCAGCTTCTCTCCCCTCTTTTACTCAATTTATCTTTATTCATTAATTAATTTATCTATTTACTTATTTTTACGAGCTTAAAGTTTTACTCTGCTGGCCTAGCTCTCTTTCACATAAATGAGGGTTAATTTGTTTCAAACTTTTTTTGTTAAACTTGAATTATTTATATGGAATGTTATTTGATTTTAATAAAATCAATAAAAATAAATAAATAAATGAGCAGGAGAATGAAATGTAGTCAGAAGCTATCCTTGCCATAACATCTCAGAAACCAAAATTTGTAGTCAGAAAGTCATTGGTGGAGGTTTGAAAACTAAACACAGAAACACACTAGCCAAATCACAATGTATGTCAGCAAATTCAGATAACTAGGGAGTGTGAGGTGCTGACCTTTTATTCCATCACAGAGGTTTTGTCATATGATGCACACTTCAGGCAATCGGTACAAAGCAATGTAGCACAAAATGGAGGCATCCCAAAAGATATAAAAATAATTACATGATTTTAAATCATAATTTTTAAAAGCATAAATTGAATCATCATTTTCCAAAACCAATGAGGGAAGAAACAATGAAATTTAGTTTGAAAAGAGAAAGAACAAATCGTAACAAAGGCAATAAACACCAGATAAAACTAAAAAAGGTTTGAAATTACAAAGACTAAGAAGTTAACTTAGTAACAGTTTGCAAGGAGCTTGCTTCAACTGGAGCACTTCGACAGAGCCTTAGGGGACGGCAGAGTAATTGAGGTTGTAGAAAATGTGAAAAGGTGTACGTCTGCTGTCTGTAATGGACACATACTATTATATAAATTGTATATGGATGTATTTTCTAACTTCCTTTCAGTCAGTTAATTAATCATCCATGTATTTTCTGGATGGTGCCATTTTGTTAGCATTGGATACAGGGTAGAAAAGAGCTCTGAATGGGGCCATCAGTACATTTAATCACATTTCATTTTATGTAGCACCATTAGCAGCAGGCAACATCAGAGAAAACAACAACATGGCATCAAATATACAGACTGATCAGTACAGTGAAATCATTATAGCAAATATAAAGTAAAAATACATCAAGTAGAAGATGACAGGATGAGTTTAGGAAGTTGACAGATTTTAAAAGGTAATATCAAAGTGATTTAACAGATCAAAAACAATATAAAACTACAATTACGCATGCAGTTCAAAAGTGAATAGCAGAACAGGATAAAGCCTTCAAAGCTAGCAGTCAAAGTTAAAGTTAATAGAGTATAGACTTAAATGTTTCGAATAAACATGCCCTCAGATAGACTCATGTCCCATCCAGGGTAGACTCTAGAAAATCATCTTTCATTTTCAACTTTGCAACCATCACCAGATCACAACTACATTTTTAGTTTTAGTCCATGCTGCAAAACAGAACAAATGATTTCCATCTTTTGCTTTTTAGAAAACATATTCAACATTTACTGTATATTGAACATCTGCAATAATGTGAACAAGTCTCGTATCTAATTTCTTGCCTAACTCTGTTAACTCTGCACAGAAACATTAAGGAAATGGAGTGATTTTTGCATTTACATAGGTTATTTGAATCAGTATACATTTTATGTCTGCATAATTATAAATAAATAGTATTTTTGATAGAAATGTAATATTTGCTGTGAAAGTTAATATACACAAGAACTTAGTGTTTAAGCTTAATTATTCTGCTTTAAATGTAGTCACCATTAAGAGCCTTAAATCAATACATATTCCTTTATATTTAGAGACATATGAGTCTCCTTATTATTTTGGCTGTAAATACACAATTTTGGTAAATGTTATATTGTAATAATTGTAAAGTTCTCAGCATTTGATTAATATCTCAGTAATAAGGAAAAGAGGACTGTGTTTTCTTATGACAGAATCAGTTTAATTGGGAAATAATCCTTGACTGACTACATTGGGATAAATCCATCACTAATAATTGAACAACTACAGGTCCCTGGATTATTTTTTTTAACCTAGACATGCAAACTTTGTAAAATTAAAGATCTCATTTAATGTTAATTTACAAAGAGACATTGACCTTCTGGCATCCGATTCCAGCAATTACCTTATTTCTGAGATTTATAGACCATGAATATTGTGACAGAAACTGCATTGTCCTGTTCACCGCACAGTACTCTGAGCAAGAACCAGTTTTCGATCTGGAATAATTCCACTGGTTAAACTTGCAAAATGGTGTGGAATATTAGGTTATCAGTTATTCATTGCTGACTCCTTTGCTTGTGATTGGAGAAGCAGAGAGGGAAAGAGAGCAGGAGGAGGGGAGAGAGAGGGAGAGATGATAAATTAATACCCAGAGGATTTACTCTCAGAAGCTGAGCATAATCAGGAGCATATCAGCTGGATCCACTATGAGAGTGAAGTTCCACCCTTTTTGGATGCAGATTCTCATTTCAAACAGGGCTTTTCTCAGCATAGAGTTATTGGGTACCAGGGAAAATAAAACCAAGAAGTATGTTTTCCTTTTTAAGCGAGATATTTATTTGTGCTGCGTGTGACTAGGATGTGGAAGAATCACAAGTCTATTCATAGGCTGGTATACCACTACATTTAGGTTAGTGTCTTCTTTTTATTTCTTGACAATGAGATCTTTTTTCTATAACACTATACTGGCACCTACAGGTGTCAGATTTACAAATGAAATATCTGCTAACATGTTGTCAATATTTTTCACTTGAGCATTTTAATCAGTCGTTTTCTTGCTGTATGGTAGATTTGAATGTATTTAAGCTAGTATAAGTATACAAAAAAGATTAAAAAAAAGATGTAAAAGTTTAATCTAATTCAGCGTAAGATATAACAAAAAGCAGAGCTGAGATTTTAGTTTTTTTCTTTGTAAGATTACTTTAAGGAGTATATTTTTGTATATGTGTAATGTTTTATTATTCTAAGTGGAAAACAATTCATATAAATATATACTTAACATTTAGTATATATTGATCACTCAGAATAATCTAACAGGTGTAAAATAAGTCACTTTGATATATCTATTAAAAATGTACAGTTTGGCATTTAAACCTCACAATTAGTGTGTATGATTGCATTCTACAACTTAAATAAAGCTTTTTTCTGTTTCTTAGAAATAAAAAGTATGGAAGAAAAATGCCCTGTATGCCCTGCTGCCTCACAGTAAGGAGACCTGGGTTCACTTCCCAGGTCCTCCCCGTGTGGAGTTTGCATGTTCTCCCCGTGTCTGCGTGGGTTTCCTACCGGGTGCTTCGGTTTCCTCCCACAGTCCAAAGACATGCAGGTTAGGTGCATTGGCGATCCTAAATTGTCCCTAGTTTGTGCTTGGGGTGTGTGTGTGTCCTGCAGTGGGCTGGCACTCTGCCCAGGATTTGTCCCTGCCTTGTGCCCCGTGTTGGCTAGGATTGGCTCCAGCAGGATATATTGGGTTGGAAAATGACTGAGTGACTGACTAATTTAGCGTGGTGCAGTTGTTATTACTTTTACTTCACAGATCCAGAATCCAGGCTCCCAGACTTTGCACTTCGGAGTAGGACATGCCCATTAGTTCAAGGATGCACTTTGTGCTTCTCTTTTCACACCTCCCAACTGAACTACTTATTTGTCTGTTTAAATCATGGCCAGATTTACATTCTACTTCAAATATAGTGCCAGAGCATATTTGCATTCAACAGTGTTTTATGAGATTACCAAATACAGTATGATGTTATTCATATTTATTGCTTATACACATGTTCTAGGGTGTGACAGTGTTATCATAAAATAAATGAATAAATCTTTTCTAGAGATTTTTTTTAATTGGTATTATTTATACTTACACATGTTGATTTGAATTTTTCACATGTTGCTTAATAACTAAGACTTTGGACCTTAAATCTTAATGGCTGTCATAAGCAGCATGGAAAGATTTTTAAGGGAAGGGGTGTTAACAGTGGAAATGTTATTTATGCTGCCATTACATGTTTAATTAAAGGTGGATTTATTGTGCAGAAATATGATTAGATAGATACTAACCACATTAATTTTGTATCATACTGCACACACAAGCCTTTGCAAATACTGTGAATCCATTCATATTCAGTATAAGTTTTGTCTGTTCGGGGGTCTGGAGAACAGATAACTATCCTGGCAACTCTGAGCTTAACACAGAAGGCAGCCCTGCACAGTGTGTTGAAGAGCAGAGTCACAAGAACACCCACGTTCACTCACACCAGGCCAGTTTAACATCACACCTCAAAAACAGTGTACTAGTTTACTTGTGTTGTGTATTCCACATACTAATCCGAGAAAGCATTCAGTTAATCCACTATACCATTAATTTATCCATTTATTAATTTATATTTTGAGAAACATTCCTTTTTTTCAAAATAGGCAGTTCTATATTGCTTTACTATACTAGTCATCTTTTCTCCCCAAAATGCAGCCTATAGGTACCCAACAGGCAATTTATCAAAACAAATATTTAATAGCTGCATTACAGGTTTTTGTATCAACTACTGTACATCTTTTAGTAACATCACAAAATTAGAACAATTTTTAAAGGATAGACACGATAAATGAGTGTGTAAAGAAGACTAAATATGCTGTATAAATCAATGCATTCATACTTACAAATGATGTCTTATTTGCACATGACTCCTAAAGTTAAGTGGTGTTTACTGCTTCCATAAATTAATTTGCAGACTCCTGTAACACACTGGATTATATTTTGTGCTCCACTTAGTCTTTCATAAGCTTTTGCAGAGGAGCCTAAATGCTACTGTGGTGATGATGAGATTTTGATTTTTCTTTATAAATAGTATACTTTTTGAGAACTAACATTATTTGTGTTCAGTACTGGTTTGCCTTGTAACCAGTGTAGCTGTAACTCCCAATACCTTGTAATTAAAAGGGTTTACTTCATGGATGGATGGATGGATGACATTATTTGTTTAAAAAAAAATCCCAATTCTGTTTTTCACCAGGAGCCACTTTTATATGTCCATGACAAGGCAACTTTTATTTCTCTGTCCAGTGCCAATAGAGATATAAACATTCTTTCAACAAGTGCCCTAAAAAGATAAGCACTCTAACCCTCGCCCTGATATTTTAAGCAGTTACACTTAGCAGTAATTTTAAACCATCTTGGAATCATTTAAAATCATCTTTATATCATTACAGAATTCAAATGTTGCAGTCAGCCTACAATATGCTACATCAGTGGTTGATGATTTAATTCTCATCTCCAACTGTGTGACTCTTAGCAAATCGGTAAAAGAGCCTGAGTTCCAATTATATTTTTTAACAGTTATAATGACATCCTGGTCTTCTCAGTTGCCTTGGATAAAGGCATCATCTGAATATATACCTTACTTTATTCCCAGTTAAGAAGATTGTTCAAGTCTTAGCAAACTCTGTGATTGCCTCCTGGTTATCGGCTACCCTTACATCTTTGGTAGCATCTGCAAATTTCACTTCTTGTGATTTTACATCATTAATATAAATTAGCAAGAATAATGAAAGTAGCACCAATGCCCCAGGGACTCTATGCATGACCTCACCTCATGTAGAGCATTATCTATACCATTATTTGTCAATCCATTGTTCAACTTGCACTGCAGTTTACTGCTGTATGTTTATGCTATTGGTTCAGGGTTCATTTTCTGTATTGAACAATGTCAAAGCCTTTTTGAATGTCTCTGTAAAGTGTAATTATGCTTTGATTTTATACAGTACCAATGTTCCTTGCATTTTGCCCAATACTCCAGTCCTCTTCTCCAAGAATACAGATTAGTTTGGTATAATCTTTACCTTCCTACTTTATGCCCATGTGAACTGACATTTACAATATTATTTTTATCTAAATATCTTACCTTTGAATATGCTTTCCATTATTTTACATGCTATAGAGATAAGGGTTATGGGCCATTAACTTCCCATTCCTTAGGTTTCTTTCCAATCCATAGTGATTGCTGCAGTAGGCTTGGGAGTAATATCATTTACTACTAGTAAAATTTCATTAAGAGTTATTTTTTTTTTGTTTTTAATATTTTACTACCAAAAACAATCCAAATTCTTCTGTTTTAAAATCTGCAATGGCAAAATTACAATTACAGCTTAATCTGTTTATTTATTATCTTTTTTTAATTGCTAATGTATTGTTGTTCATTTTAACATTGATATTTTTAGACTTTTAAGTCACCTTTTTAATTTTCCTTCACTCCGTTGCATCTCTTTAATTTTAAATCATTTTGGACTAGTAGATAAATTTCAAATATTCCTTCTAGTTTTAGCCAGTTTTTATTCTTTTTAAGTTTCTTGTTATATATTATGTATTTTTTTCTGTTAGACTAAGGGTGACCCTACGATGGTGCCATTTATTATTTATTGTATTGTGCTTACTTGACTACTTGCTTTGCTGTTTGGTGTATAGCAGGTGTTTATTTCTAGAAATTCTCCTTTTTTGCAAAATTGTATGTCTTCCTTGTAGTGTGTATTTGTATATTCAGGTAAAATGTAAGCTGAACCATAATCTGACAATGATTACATTTTTTTATGCATTTTTTGTTTTATTTTGTTTAAATGGGTTTTCATCCCAAGCCTGGTCATTGTTGGTGTGCACTTTACAAGATGTCTCTGTGTCTATTTGGGATTTTACTCCCACATCGTAAAGATTGACTCTGTATGAATTGGTTTGTAGACGTGTTCTTAAGTAGATCTTGCGATGGACTGGCATCCTTTCCAGTGCTGTTGTCTGTTTTACACTGTTGTGCTGCCTGGGATAGGCACTGGCTCTTTATTAACCTGACTGGAATTAAGTGAGTATTGGAATGCTATGCTATGTTATACATAAAAATAGAAAAAGATTCAGAAAAAGGGCAAGGAAGCAGTAGTTTGCCATAAGTATTAGTCATTCTTTTCTCCTTCTAGTAGGGTTTTGGCTGTCATTATTGGGAAAATTGAAAGCACTTTTCCTTTGGAAAATGATGTTGTAGGTGGCACATCTACAGAATCCAAGTATGGTAATGCCCGTTTTAGTAACAGCCTACTTCTAAATATGATCATTCATGCGATTCTTTTATTTTTTAGTGATACATTTTCCATTATTATGATTTTGAAACTCTTTTATTTAGTTTCTCTTTTTATGTAGTAGGTTTTTTTTTGTTATTGAGTTGATTTGAAACAAATCTGTATCATCTAAATATGCTTAGAAATACTATTTATTTTCAGTAACAATTTATAACGTTTAATAATTGCCTCGATTCCATTATCCAACCTGTTATATCCTGTTTTGGACTACTAGGCTCTCCTTGGTAATGTCAGGTAGAAGAAAATAAACAGTTCTAGATGGGCACCAGTGCATTGTAGATTATGTACACCCATATTCACTCATACAGAGCTAGTTAAGAGTCTTTAGCTAATCTAAAGCACACATGTTAAGCATGCAGGAGAAACCTAACTACTGCAAAACATTTTCAGTGTATTTTTTCCAACCTTCCATAAATGCTTATTTGAGGTAATTTCCTCTACCCAGAAGCATAGTGTTCATGAAGTCAGTGCATATTTGCAGTGTTCGCAGCACTGGTATAGCATGACACTTAGTAGTGCAGTGGGCATTTAAACATTGTAAATGAAATAGAAAAAAAACATTGAAAGAGTTAGGACTTAATTGCGACTGTGTCAAGACAAAAAAGGTAAAGGAAAACAGATAGCAACTCTTCCAGATTCAGATAAACACACAGAAGGGACGATCCATTCTCTCCAAGGTCTGTCAGGCTCTTTTATGCTCCCTGGCTGGAAAGAGCTGAAGTGATGCGAGTCCTTCTGGCCTGGGTAGGCCTTCTCCAATTTAAACTGTGTGTAAGTACCGTTTGACACCTCCTCCTGTCCCCTGGAGTCGGTGTCTATCATAAACTCACCATGGTTTTGGTTTTGACAACATACAGTATAATAAACAGTATGCTCAGATTTTGTGCAGAGAAGATACATATGACATTCAGAAGAGCCTCATAAAGTTTTAAACTAGGCTGGGTTGCATACCGTATCTTAGGAACACTAGTTTAAAAAGATCCAACCAATGTGCTGGAATTTAAATTCATGAACATGTGTCAGCAAAAAATGAATATGAAAATATAAAATACAAAGGGCATAAGTCAGGGACTAGCACTGGAAGGATAAAATAAGTGCATAAATGAACCTTAAACTAATATGCTGTCTTAAATGCTATTTGAATATATAAGAAATCTGCACAGTATGCATATTTTCATGTAAAAACATAGTCTGTAAAGCAAATAAGTTTCATTATTCATTCCTATTTGTGTAGGAGTTTCTGAAAAAACTAGAATCTCTTGGAGGATTGTGTTTTTTTAACTTACTTTTTTTCAGTATTTTAAGCATCTGAATAAATATAATGCAATTCCTTCAAATCTGAAGTTGAAGGAAAGGGCCCTGCAGATTTGGGTCTTTGAGACGTAGGAGTTGCCAACTTTATAGTTCAACATGCTCTTCTTATGGTTACATAATGCCATTAATGCTGTTCCAAAGGGCTTGCCATAATAACCCCCCTATGGAGTTAAATGTGTTCTGCATCAATGCAGCCTTAGTTGTGTCATTAACTGTAATTTAAACTAACAAGCAGTTGTGCCTTAATCATTCATTATAGCAAATAGGAAGGCTAAATTAAGGTACTGTCTGTATGAGACCAAAACAATTAACTTTTTCAAATATTTCAAAAATATTTCAGAGTTATCTCCTAATTCTGCTGCTGCAGATGGAAGAGCAAAACTAAACAAAGTTATGAAGTACATTCAGGTGTAAAGTTTTTTTGCTTAATACATTGAGCTTTAGGTTATAACTTAATTTCAGCTTATTTCATCCGAAATGCTTAAAAATACAACACTGTGTGAAGGGTCACTTATGAATTTAAGTGTTTCAAATTCTTCCCATTAGTTTCATACATTTGTTTATTTGATACAAGTTCAGTATTTACAAGAGGGTTAAAATCCATTAGCTTTTCTGTATCACTTAAAAGCAGTGGGCCTTTGAGAGTCATTCATCTTTCACCTTGTTGTCAAGGCTGACAATTGCTTGTATAGACCGACATTTGACTGCACCTTTGGGAATATAGCTTATGTACCACATGGGACTCAGAATGAATAACCAGACCTTTCTGTTTAATTATTCTATTTTAGATCTCATCTGTATCTTTTAAACACAACACTCTACATTAAACAGGCAATAAAAAGTTATTTTGCTGAATATAAACTGTAAGTTTATGTAATGCCTATATTTCATCCTAATAGAGAACTTTTGATTAACTGTATTAAGCTCTGCAAAGCAGCTGGCGGGGGTGAAACTAAATTAAATCTTTGGAGGACTAACCTTGAAGTCATCATTGTTGCTGTAATAAACTCGCAAGCACAGCATCCTCTGCACTGATGATGTTGTATGGTGATCCTTTACTTTTGGACAGTTTTTATGACCTTCTCCTGACCCTTGCAAGTCATGAGTATATTTCTGTCATTAAGTAAAGGCCTAACAAGGAAATTAAAAAGTCAGTGATGCCTTAATAGAACTAAATGCCATCTAGATAGAGGAAAGATTTAGGATGGGATAATTTGCAGTTGATGTGAAAATGTTTTAGTGGAAAATACACTGTCCTATACTGTGTGGCCTGATAGATAGTCCTACATACATTTTAATTAGATCTTGTTTTACCTGTCTATCTTAACATTTATCTTACTATATGCCAGATTTTATTTTTAAATGTTTCAAACAGAATATTTTAGTACATACAGAAAAACAGTATAGCAAAAGTATTTGAATGCATTGAAAAATTCTACAGTTATTATTCTTTGTTATTTAATAAGACATAGACATGATGGTGCAGCCATTTATGGTACTGCATCATAGCTCTACAGACTTGGTATACTTACCCAGCCTGATCTCTGCCACTCGGATGCTCAACTTACTTTTCTCTTTTCCTCCAACTTTCATAAATGTGTATATTAGGTTAATAGGTGACTCTGCATTTGCCCTAGTATGAATTAGAAGTATATAAGTGTATCTTTTGAACATCTGATATTCCATCCTGGTTGGTTCCTTCCTTCTGTCCAATGCTGGGGAAATAAACTCTAGCTCTCTGCAACTCGTTGATGGTAAAAACACAATTGCAATATTGATATTTATATATTCGTTTGGTTGCTTTAAGAAATGTGTAGATGTATCCATCCTGAATTTGTCTCTCTCTCTCTCTCTCTCTCTCTCCCTCTATATATACTGTATATAGAATATATATAACAAATATACTAGGTGCACTTGCTCAGCTAATCATGTGCCATCAACTCAATAAAACCTGAATCTGAAAGGTCATCAAACAAAATTTCACAATTTTTCAGATCAATCATTCGACAGGAACCTTTTTTCTAACCCTCCCTTGAGCTCATTCCATCGACCACCTAACCTAAGTAAACTTCTCATCTACAGTTCTCTTCATACAGGAGAGCCACATTCCTTACCAGGCACTTTGAGCTTTTACAGGAGCCAATGTGTCACTTGCAAATAGAGACAACAATGAGCCTCTTGCCTGTGTAAAAATCTTCTCTACTGCATTTCTTCTAGGATGTGTATAGCCATTTCCACAAGTGGAACAGGGAGATAGCTAGAAGGCCATTTCAGCCTGCACATTCAAATCATTAAAAGCAAAGACATTACAAAGCCTATAGTAGATCAGATCATATCCCTTGGTCATAGCCACACTGATCTTGCTGTTTGTGTTCTTTCACATGACTTTAACAACACTTTTCAAAGAAAAACAGAAGCTGATCTCAATCTCACCTTAGGATCACACATTTCTCTGGGTCGTAATGACTAACTTTTTAATCTCTCCCTTCATTTTTTCTAATGGCTGCTTTTTCTTACTTGCTCTCACCTTTTCAACTTTTATCTCTTTCCCCCTAGATATGTTACCTACTCTTTCCTTTTCAGTTGTACACCTGATAAAAGATATACAGGTGAAACATTGTCTTTAATGTTCTTTCCTTTTCAGCATGGAAATAACTCAGCCTTTTTATTTTTTTGAGGATGAATGCTGACACAGCTCTGCACTAACTCAATATAAATAATAAGCAGATATGATTAAGTGGTATAGGTGTTATTGACCACTGCAGTGACATATAATTTTAAATTCATTTGTCCTTCATTTGTCCTTCTGATAACAGGGTGACCAGACACTGAGGTAGTAAGGCAGCCTCAAATCATGATACTTTAATTGCCATGATTCATGAGGTTTTAGTGGTGTGTAGTTAAAATTCTAAACCCAGAAGCCCTGTTAGATCATTCTTTGCAATGCTGTGACATGTTGTCTCTCATTAAATATCTCCATGAATATCCTTCTTGATCAGTATTTGCTCATAGTGGATACTTGAACAAAGTCTGTTGCAACTTTTCCACAGGTCCTTTGGTTTTACCATAGGGTTTTTTTTAACCTCCTTCAGAACTGGGCTGTTGTACTCATTGCTCAAGAGTAGTGACAGTACTGATGTGATCTGATCTCACTGGTTGGAATGTCTGACTCCTATTAGTTTTTCGTAAAATAATAGCCTTGAAGTTCACATTCCTTTTTCCAGCCTAGACTGTGAATGTTAATGTGGAAATTGAGGTAATTTAAAAGGATTTACAAACGTCTTGCAACTGTAGGTTTATTACTGCAGTTGGTTTCATTTTCATGTATGTGTGTATTTTGCTATTTGTTCACTGAGTGCAGGCTTAGAGCACTGTAACAAGGGCACATGTGAAATATAATGACAAAGTTTACTAAATGCACAAAGCACATGTATGAGTGTTACTTAAAACACACAGTAACACACGGTAAAATAAAGCAATTTCAAACTGAGTGGATTTTAACAATATATGGCCATTATTACTGTTGTTAAGATACAGCCAGTTGACACTGGTGGAGATAAAAGCAAAATCTCCAGTCAGCATCATTCCTACACAAAATAAGCTTCTTGGGTGGTACACATTATAATACAGTTTCAACAGACACAGTAACAGTCCTGGAGACTTAGGTCAACTGGCTGCCCAATCCCTCCTGGACATTCCACAGTATTATATGCTACGATTTCCTTTAAATGTTTGCTAAATAGATCAGGCATATTTAAGAAACTTTAGGAATACAAAGGGAGAAATCATTAAAAATGAGACGGAAATAGAAATGAAATGAACAAATATTTCACCCAAGTATTTATGAAGGAAGATGCAAGTCAAATGCCTCATGCATATGAAAAAACAAACTCTGAGTACATAGATCTTAAAATGGAAGAGTCAGGTGTGCTTTAAGCCCTCAATATCATGAAGATTAATGAAACCCCGGATCTTACCAATTGTATTAAAGAAATGAAAGACGTCATCTATAAACTTTGTTTCAGCAACCCATATTTCAGGAGTCACTTCAGAAAGGAGAAGCACCTGAAGACTGGAAAGTTTCAAATGTGTCCCCAATCATCAAGAAGGGTGATAAAAAGGATCATAGCAAATGCAGATCAATTGGTCTTACATCTGTACCATGCAAAATTATGGAAGCAATAATAAGAAATCAATTAGAAAATGACCAAGATGAAAATAATATTCAGAATAACAGCCAGCATGGGTTTACGGGGGGACGATCCTGCCTAACCCAGGTTTTAGATTATATTTTATAGAAGCAACCAGAATAGGTAACAAAAACAATGCATATAACTTAATTTGTCTAGACTTTCAAAAAGCAAAGTCCCACAGCAAAGATTAGTCTAGAATTAAACTAGAAGCTGTAGGCATCAGAAGTAACCTTCAGATACCTTCAAAACTGGATCTCTAGTTGGTTATTTAGCAAGAGACAAAGTGTACAGTTAAGAGGAGAATGCTCCACATGGATCAAGGTCACCAGTGAAATCCCTTAGGGGTCTGTCCATGGACTACTACTTTTTCTAATTTATATTAATTTACATTAATTCTGGTATAGTTAGTAAACTTGTGAAATTCACAGATGACACTAAAATTGGAAGGATGGTGGACACTTAAGGAGGCAACAAAAAGAATTCAAAAGTTACATCATAAAAACTGTTAAATTTAAGTCAAGGGATGTTATGATCAAGCTATAATGCACTAATGAGACCACATTTGGAGTATTCTGTGCAGTTCTGGTCACCACGGTACAAGAAAGACAGACAAGCAGTTGAATCTGTGCAGAGGAGGGCAACCAAGTGCATTCCAGGACAGAAGGGGCCTTATGTATAAATGATGCATACGCACAAAAATGTTGTGTACTCCCATTTCAAGATGTATAAAAACTAAACTTGGTGTAAAGCCACGCACATTTTCACGGCAGCCTCTCACTGCGTGTGTAAGTTTCTGCTCAGTTTTGCAAACGGGCGGCACCCAGCGTCAAAGCAGTGCCACTGTTTCTGTGTGGTATCTCTCTCTTTTTTAGATTTGCATTAATGATGTGGGATTTGTAAAATACACCAAAATTAATTTCATATTGTTTACATATTTAATTCACTAGATTAGAATCATTTTGTAACAATATAATTTTGCACAGAATGGCTAAACTAAAATTAGAAGAGAGCATGTTTTTATAGATGATGATGACTGACTTCTAAGTCGATTTTAATTTATAAGAGCTGTCCTTTTGGAGCTGTGTGCTGAACTGGCACTGGCTTAACAAAGGCAGACTTGGCAAGTTCTGTCCACTCTCAGGTTTTTAGTCACAGGAGATTTTCAATGTGAACTTGCTGACCAATTGAGTATTTCATAAATATGTGCTAGGAGATGAAAGATACCGACCTATGTTTTGTGGTAGAAAATAAAGCTTTCTAGAATTAACCTAAAAATGGAAAAGTGGGTAAATGGTTTCATTTTTGCCTTTTATAGTACTAATAAAGGCTAAATTACTTGCATAAGTTCCACAGCTTACAACACAAAGATGAATTAATGTGATGTATATATAGCCATTATAGACATGTGCCTCATCCAAGATTTGCTCCTGATGCTCCCAGGATAGGTGCCAGCTCCCCAGGAATCAAAAATGATTGGATTAACGATTCAGTAAACTTGTAATGTACTGTATATCTGTTACTTTGTTAATTAGCAAAATAATCCTTATTACTTATTATAATTTACAATGATTCTCTAATATTCAGAATTGTTGAATAACTAGCAACAAATTTTCTTTCTGTATGAAACAGGATAGTGCAGGATTGCTTCCTTACACCAAAAAAATTGCAAACAAAATGTACCGACATAAAAATAAAGTAACAAAATCAACCAGTACTTAAAGATGTATTTAATTAATCCGAAGTAAATGCATGAAAACTCTAAAATGTTGTCCAGATTGTGTTGCTGCCTTGCATCCAGTGATACAATGCTTTATCTCATTATAATCCTGAATTGGATTTAGTCGTTCAGAAATATACATAAATTCATAAAAATAACCAGTTTAGAAGAGTGTGATTTCAGCCTGATAAAAAAAAACTTGCACCACCAAGAAATCAATTTTCTTTCTAGATTCTTAACTCTCTTTATTTTTTTGACATTTTTTTGGTACTGCTGTGTACAAAGAAACACAAAATGGCCTTCACTGATTTAACAATCAGTCCATAGAACAGTACATATGGTAGAAGACCACGTGTGATTAGCTCAGCATTCACAAGTTTCAACATGTCAGAAAGCACTTAAATGTAAAGTGTACTGATCTGAGTAGTGTGTTAAGGATGGAATAAAAGTACAGGAGCCCTGAACTGCATAATTGAAAATATTCGATTTTGTATATACATGATATTATGCCATACATATGAGATCAATATTAATCATTTTTCAGTTTTGCTTTTGAGGAAAGCATTTTGAATTAATTAATTTGGTACTATATGTCAATATCTTCATTGTGGTCTACACGGATGAAAATCAGTGCTATTTGCAGCAGTCTCAGAGATGGCAGTAAAAGGCAGGACACAAGGGCTAAATTACTGGGCACCTGTTGAAGTCTGCTTGTTCCTTCTGTATGGCAAAATGCACATCTGGCCAGTATAGTCTTTTAAATGTTGGCATAGTCAGTGAATACACTGCTATTAAGAAAATGCCATCTACTACAGAGTTTATACAACACTGCAGAGATTATGGATATGTGCCACCTCAAAGAATGCACATGGTTTGTATGTGTATATATTATTTATTGAGTAAATGTAAGGAACAGTAGTGTTAGACCACAGGAATCCCACCCCTAACTCCTTTTTGGTGATAGTCTGTGGATGTTTAGGGGATCATGCCCAAGATGGCATTTTATTTACAACAATACTGCTCAGTTTATCATAATATGGTGCTTTTATGACATTAAGAAACAGTACAGACAGTGTGAATATACAGTGGTGTGAAAAACTATTTGCCCCCTTCCTGATTTCTTATTCTTTTGCATGTTTGTCACACAAAATGTTTCTGATCATCAAACAAATTTAACCATTAGTCAAATATAACACAAGTAAACACAAAATGCAGCTTTTAAATGATGGTTTTTATTATTTAGGTAGAAAAAAAATCCAAACCTACATGGCCCTGTGTGAAAAAGTAATTGCCTCTTTGTTAAACAATAACCTAACTGTGGTGTATCACACCTGAGTTTAATTTCCGTAGCCACCCCCAGGCCTGATTACTGCCACACCTGTTTCAATCAAGAAATCACTTAAATAGGAGCTGCCTGACACAGAGAAGTAGACCAAAAGCACCTCAAAAGCTAGACATCATGCCAAGATCCAAAGAAATTCAGGAACAAATGAGAACAGAAGTAATTGAGATCTATCAGTCTGGTAAAGGTTATAAAGCCATTTCTAAAGCTTTGGGACTCCAGCGAACCACAGTGAGAGCCATTATCCACAAATGGCAAAAACATGGAACAGTGGTGAAACTTCCCAGGAGTGGCCGGCCGACCAAAATTACCCCAAGAGCGCAGAGACGACTCATCCGAGAGGTCACAAAAGACCCCAGGACAACGTCTAAAGAACTGCAGGCCTCACTTGCCTCAATTAAGGTCAGTGTTCACGAATCCACCATAAGAAAGAGACTGGCCAAGACGCAAACCACTGTTAAGCAAAAAGAACATTAGGGCTCGTCTCAATTTTGCTAAGAAACATCTCATTGATTGCCAAGACTTTTGGGAAAATACCTTGTGGACTGATGAGACAAAAGTTGAACTTTTTGGAAGGCAAATGTCCCGTTACATCTGGCGTAAAAGGAACACAGCATTTCAGAAAAAGAACATCATACCAACAGTAAAATATGGTGGTGGTAGTGTGATGGTCTGGGGTTGTTTTGCTGCTTCAGGACCTGGAAGGCTTGCTGTGATAGATGGAACCATGAATTCTACTGTCTACCAAAAAATCCTGAAGGAGAATGTCCAGCCATCTGTTCGTCAACTCAAGCTGAAGCGATCTTGGGTGCTGCAACAGGACAATGACCCAAAACACACCAGCAAATCCACCTCTGAATGGCTGAAGAAAAACAAAATGAAGACTTTGGAGTGGCCTAGTCAAAGTCCTGACCTGAATCCAATTGAGATGCTATGGCATGACCTTAAAAAGGCGGTTCATGCTAGAAAACCCTCAAATAAAGCTGAATTACAACAATTCTGCAAAGATGAGTGGGCCAAAATTCCTCCAGAGCGCTGTAAAAGACTCATTGCAAGTTATCGCAAACGCTTGATTGCAGTTATTGCTGCTAAGGGTGGCCCAACCAGTTATTAGGTTCAGGGGGCAATTACTTTTTCACACAAGGCCATGTAGGTTTGGATTTTTTTTTCTCCCTAAATAATAAAAACCATCATTTAAAAACTGCATTTTGTGTTTACTTGTGTTATATTTGACTAATGGTTAAATGTGTTTGATGATCAGAAACATTTTGTGTGACAAACATGCAAAAGAATAAGAAATCAGGAAGGGGGCAAATAGTTTTTCACACCACTGTACATATAGGGTGTGATGTGGACAATGAGAAATTGGGGTTTTAAAGATCGAAAGTGTAGACACTGCATTTCAGAACTTCAATAAAATGGAGAACCTTTAAACTATTTTCTAGCTGTATTACCATTTATGATTTGATATCACAATGTGAACATTTGTATATAATTGTTATCATATTGTACAGTTGTAGTTTTTTATTTCTTCAGCAGTACCCGATAACATGTATGAGTGTAAATTGCATGTAATGAATTAATCTTCTTACAGTCTTCAAAAATAGTTGACAACTGCACTGCTAATGTTGTAATGTCCGTGTGTGAAGGTTCATTCTAAATTGTTTTCAAACATACACATTTCCATTTTATGGATTAAACCCCCTCTGAAAACTTCCTGTCACTACCATTCATTTACTCCTGTTTTATGTTGCAAGAATAACCAAGCAGTTTGATTATAATGAAGGGAGCTTTAAACCAGTCATCCTACAGTTCTAATGAGTATTTCTTGGTTTCAGAGAACTGCCTAATTACATATTATACAATTATTTTTGGTTCTTATCACACTTCAACTAAGGCCACAAAATGTACTTGTGGGGCTAAATGAGACAAATATTGACCTTTACATAATCTCACTTTAAGGAAAACGAGGTACAATTGAGGAGAGCAGTCCCTGCACAAGCTAATTAACTACTGCTTGTTATCATATAACATTTTCTCTTCTTCTTAAAACATTACTTTTGTATTGCTTGAGCTCTGTAGCACAGATTATGCACCATTTTGACAACTGTGCTATACTGGCATATACACTCATGTTTTTTTTAACATAGCACTTGTGTCAAATGAGCTCTGGAAAGGTAACTGAGGAGCAGATTGTGCCAGTAAGAAATTAAATATTGCTTAATCATTACAAAATAACAAAAGGGTAATCAAAGAAATGATAGGAGGTCATCCAACCCATGCCTTATATCATTGGTTAGTAGCTACTTAACTGTTTCATTAGTTATTAGCAAGGTGGTGTAATTAGCAGTACAGTAAGCCCGCTACATATTGTGGTGGACCGCTGGGGGCCCTTACCTGGCTGGGACGCCTTTGGCACAGAAGGACCCAGGGAGAGGGCTAATTCTGGATGTTGTCTTCCCCGGACTGATAGAGAGTAGCTCCCTTGGCATGCAGTGGAACCAGGGGGTGCCTGTACATTTACTAGGCCCTGTTTGGCAGCAATTCCGCCACACCAGGAAGTGCTGCCAGAAGAAGGTCATTGGGCACCTGGAGTCCTTCCAGGTGTCCTATAAAAGGGGCCAGTGTCGGGAGGATGAAGGACAAAGCCTGTAAGGAGTACTGGAAGTGAAGGGACTGTGCTGTGCTTGTTGTACTTTATGTAGTGTACTTTTGGAAGTGGACAAAAAGCGCTTCCCCAGTCTTGAATAAAAGTGTGTTGTGTGCTGCACTTGTATCTCTGCTTGTCTGTGTTGGGTTAGGGCAGTTGTACGCACCCCAGTGGTCCACAAAATAAATGAGCTCTGCTCCGAGAATGCATTTGGAAGTCCACTTTGTTCGTAAGTCCAGTAGAGTCCAGCAAAGCCTAGGCACCCAACGAACACAATGCAACCCCTAGCCCTCAACTCCTGTACAAAAAATGTACAGCTATTTGTACATAAGAAAATGCTTTTAAAAGTTAATATTTGTATTTTGTTAAAAATGTAGTGTGTATTTTAACAATAAACAATATGAAGTTAATTTTTGTTTTTATTGTTTTCTGTCAGCTGTTATCGCTGTTTATGCTATCAGGTAGCCTACATATGCAATCCTAACCTACCCCTTCTCAGCTCCTATCAAAAACATATTTCTATTGTATAGTATACAAGAAAGTGTTTTTAAAAGTTAATATTTGTATTTTTGTTATAGATTCCTAGTGCATTTTAACAACAAACAACTGAAAGTTATTTTTTATTACCATTTTTTTCCATCAGCTGATCTTGGTACAGTAGTCTCACTTACAGCTAGCAAATGAGCCTAAGTAATTTTCTTCAAATCCATACAAAAAGTGAGCAATCGGATGACATCATCACTTGACACCTACGGCCCATCACTTTGTATGGATGCCCGGTAAGTTTTCATGCTGAAGATTCCTGGAAGGTTTTTAAGCCAGGACAAAAAAAAATACATCTCAAAAAATGAACTTCTGATGCTAACTCCAGTTTAAGTGTATCAAAATAAAAGCCTTCGCTAAGTCTGTGGTACTTCTGGTGGGATGCTAATATCTGATGATCATACATTAGAGTTGATTAGGACAAGTCGATGAAAACAAGCTGTTCATGAGATCTGACCAAAGGTCCCTATTGTGCCTGTGTCCCCGTGTTTTTATTTAATATGCTTTATTTCTGATATCTTGGGTTTGAAATAAAGCACATTAACACAACATAAACAAAGATAAAGCCAAAAGCACAAGCACTTGTAGAGGATGCACGCACTTGAGTCAGAATCTAAACAATAATAGCATGGGTTTTGCACTCCGCCTAGCGCCACACGTGCTAACTAGCTTACATGCTGCTGTGAAATTTAAAATTATGCTATAATGTTTAATTTTTCACTTATTTAAATACATTTTTATGTATTGGACATGCCCATTTCCATCTTTGAAAGTTTGTAACTTGAAGGTTCATATGTAGGGGACTTACTGTACTTTTTTACTCACAGCTTCAGAGAACTGCCTTCTTCTCATATTCCTAAATTACTGTTTGTTTTGGAACTCTGATTTCTTTTCCAAGGCATGTATGTCAGGGTATTTTAACATGCTAAACCGGCGAAATATGACTGGAATGTTGGTACGTACAGGAATGTGCTCTGAAATCACTTGGTGTTCCATAGTAGCAGACCTATGTTTTTTGGGTTCTTAAGCTTAAACTGTTATAGGGCCATTTCACAACCAGCAACAAGATCTGGGTAACCACTGTTAGCTTCTTCAAAGGAATTGTTCCATGACAAATCACCACAAATTGTTAAAAATTGTAAACACTACATCTCAGATTTTGATTAAAATTGCTGTACTAGATTATCTCACATGTCAAAGTCACTGTTGTGAATACATGTTCCTATTCTTTATAATTTTCAAGTTATGGGGGATGAAAATTAAAGTCACCAGAATTAGGGACCCTGAAACTTTAACTTCATTAGCTTCATAGTTGCCTTACACTGAGAATTGCTGGGAAAGGCAACACCTTCTCATTGTTCTGCAATGGAAAAAGCAGGTACAGAAAATGGAAGAATGCATAATTGATCCTGATGTGTAAAGCAGAATCATATGACTACATTGATCTCATGTAATATGGTTCAGGTATTTGCATACTCAGTACTCAAAAGGATTGTGAATGATACGTGTCTCTTTTTGCAGAGCTCTTCCTCATTTTTTTAGGACTCTGCTTAACCTTAAATAGTAATCTTCTTCCTGTAGTCCAGTTGACCAGACTTGTTCAACTTACAAAATCTTTACTGTAGTTTACTATTAAAGCACATGTCATATCTGAAGGCCACTTCGAACATTTCAAAGGAAATAACTTTCAGTGTATTGTAATAAGATTAGACATTCTTCTGACTTGTCATCAAGATTTCATGAAAAGGAGTATGCATCACTTGAAGTTACAGAGTAATATTTGATCCAGCCATTAGATGTTATCTTCTGCTTTTTAAAGGTGAAGCGTTTAATATATCTGGTCTACTTATTTTTCAGCTACAGGACAACTTCCGCGTTATTCCTTTCAACTGGGAACATTTAAGCTATCAAGTCCGCATAGGCTTAAAGTAGGCTGTCAGTCATCTTGATCAAAGGATATGAAGACTTGATTAATATCTGACTTATTGCTTTTTCAACATCTATCACTGTCTGTGTCTCTCTCAAACCACTTGTTCCATTTTTTCATTTAGTATTTTGAACTAAATTGAGAATACAACAAATTACCATATACATGACACCCAGCAGAGAATAGTGACTGCTGTCATAAGGTAGCTGAAATATAAGGTCATATTCAAAGGAAATGTACATTTACCTTTTATACAATAAGCTCCACTTACAGAGACTAGTGATTGTGTTGTCCGTGTGGAGTTTGCACTTACTATTTTTGTCCATTTACTTTGATTTTTCCTCCCACATTCAATTTCCTCCCTAGCAGTGTATTGTAATGATTAAGGTTTTATCTATGTCACTCACTTATTATTCTCAAAGGAAATTGTGGGGTTAAAGCAGCAGACAAAAAAGGGCACAACTATACATATAACAAAAATTACAATAGTCTTAGGTATGCTAACAAGGTACAAATACACCTATTGTATATCATGACTTATCTGTGAGTAGATTGATATAGTGTAAGTATTTACAAAGTATAATGTGATAAGAATTGACCATACTTATAAGTTACAATTTTACAGCACAGAAAGTCCATCATTGGCACAGTATGGGTGTGAACAAGAATGGCATCTGCAGCAGACTGGTGTCCTGTTCTAGGTTGTTTCATGCCTTGCTCTCAGTGCTTCCAAGATGGACTCTGAGTGCCCACAAATGTGAATTATAACCAAGGTTGAGAATGGGATGAAATGAGAAGATGAGGTCAATACAATTATGGAAAGGTTGTCTTTAGCCAAGGACAATAAATTGAAATGATATATGTGGTTATACTGTCTCGTTAAATGTATCTGTTAACATGGAGGAGAAAGGAAAGACCTTCTCAAACTGGCTTAATTTATTTATTTTCCCTCTGTACATGTTGCTTTCCCCTAACTGTCTTTATTTTTATTCATTCACTTATATGTAAACCCTTTCTGGCCTCACATCTGTTGTATTTTTATGTATGTGAATCCATTCATCGAAATTCTCTAAACTCTCTTGGCAGACACCCAGCAGCCTTGGACTTGCGTGCACATTCAACAAAAAAAAATGCGGTGAGCTGGCAATCTCTTTGTTCTCTTGGGTTTGAAAGGTAGTAAAGAAATCTCTCGAGTAGTAACAACAACAAACTAAACCCATGGGGATCATTAAGGTTTTCACCTTAAGATGAAATGAGGATATGATAGACATAACACTATTTCTTTTTTCTTAAAACACACACACACACACCAAGTAGGACAAAAAAAGAAGAACTTTTCTTACCAAGAACCTGGTCAGTAAAACTAGCCGTCAAGGTAAAACAAATGTTGGACATATTAACTCTTCAATTTTTCTATCCCCCTTAATATGACTACTCTTTGACAGCTGTGTGATTTATCTCATCCTAATGAGGACACTGCCTGGAGTCAACCCTGGGGCCTTTCTTTCAATCCCAAGCCTTTTATTGTTAAGGTATGTTTCTTCCACTTGGTAATTTAGAAGAATTGTTTAATAAATGTACAGGACTGGGGTCAGTGGAAGTTGGAGCAGTTAGAACATTTACTGAATTGAAGTCCCAGACCTTTATGGAGTGGTGTGTTTAAAATGTGTTTGTAAAATTTACCCTTTAAAAAAAGTGTAAAGTGTGCTGCAAAATGTTTATATTTACAAATTAAGTGAATCCACTCTACCAGAACTTTGCATAATTAGTGATACAGAATAGCTAAACACAATAAAATATTCACAATTAAAGCCTGAAATTCTAAAATGCATTCTCTAAACTGAAAAATGGGTCTGTATCTTGCATTCATTTATTTTCAGGCCTGTTTGTATATCTATATGGAGTTGTATGTAATAGAGAGCCTGGCACCATTCAGATTATGAAGGGCAAGAATACTGATTTAGAATGAAGCAATTTGGAATGTTGCTTAATTTGACCTTCTATATATAGTTCCAAGCTGAATACCTAAAGTAAACTTTTTAAATTCACAGTAAGAAGTTATAAATTCATCGTGAGAAATATTTGATAAGTTATGGGTACTTCTGTTTAAATAACAGGATAGTTCCCATTCTTCATTAAAGTTTTTTTGAAAGCCCTATGCAGACCAGTGCTCTGGCCTCCCATGAACATGCACTGGATTAAGTAGGTTTAAGAATATAAATCTATGTGTGTGACTGAAATAGTCAGAAGCAAGAACGGTTCAAAGGGATTTTTGAAAAAAAAAAATAGATTATTCTATTTAACGTGTTATAGCAAAATAACAAGAAGTTCAATGTAAATGGAACATGTTAATCATTAAAACTGTAATGTCCTGAAGGTTACAAGTAAGAATACTGGCCAATGTCACAATTCAAATTTCACAGCTGTTAAAGTTATTAATACATGGCATTCAAATTATATTTATTAAGCCTTTCTGGATATTGTGCAGTACATGTTCTGCACAGTTAAGCAGTTGGTTACTCCGCAAACAAAGCTGTATACCATGCTGACTAGGCTCAGTGTGTTAAACAGGACAACAAATTCAAAACTATCATCTGTGCATTCATCCATTTTAACCCACTTATTCCATTACAGGGGAGCCCAGTGGCATTAGGCTGAAACAGAGATATGTCGGGGACTATTATTGTAGTGGGGGGGGGGGGGGGTTATACCTTTAGGTATCCATTGGGTTAATTTATTTTTGAGACATAGTTATAGTTTTAATTTTAATTTGTGATTTGAGCCATTATATTGTCACCATTCTGATGGCGCTATTGGTGATTACTGTTGCTACGACCATCCCGGAGTGGACATAACCTCAGAGGTTGTGTCCTCTCAATCATGACTCAGATTGGATGAAAGGTCCCCATCAGATTATATAGATTCCAAAACAAAACCCTTCAAACCTTATTTGATGAAAAAAAAATTCTTTGCTTTGCTTCTCTGGTTTTTGAATTCTTTGCTCTCCTTCTGACTGTGATTTTTGTCTCATCATTATTGGCTTAGATTACTTATACAGTAGCTGTTCTCCTGGTTCTGACTATATCTAGGTTTTTTTTCACTACGTTCTTGTTTTCCAGTCGCCCTATAAATGAAAAGAAATGCTATGTCTAAAAGAAGGAATAGGCTGGTTAAAGACCAAGTTTTAGAAGTTGAATTGGTTCAGGAGACAAAGCAAAATAAGTTTTCAAGCAAGATAAGGAGTAGATGCGTTTTACAAAGATTTCCAAATTGTTTACAATAGTTCAAATGCAGCTACCAGACAGGCATTCTGGGACTAGTATGACTCGCCGTACAAAAAAACTCTAAATTCCAGGTGCCCTTGTATTTTAAAGATTTTAGTGAAGTTCAAAGCAAACAGTTCACACAAAAAAATAGAGTTAAAAGTTAATAATATGCACAAAAAAGAAAGGGGAAAGGGAAAGGGGATGTCTTCTTGAACATCTAGTTTACATTCTTTAAGGTTTCTATGTATTATTCTATGAAACATTCTATGCAACATTTTATGCAGCGGTCAGAAAACTATATTCCCTTAATGTTTTCTGTCTGACCATTTCTGTTTCTTTCTAGCTGTCTGACTTCCATCTATGAGCTATTCTGCTGTCACACAGGGTTAAGATTATCCGCATTCTATTTTCTATAACTTATAGGGGGTTAAAATGAATATTCCATTATTTATGTTAAGCTATATCATATTCAAGTTCAAGTTAAGCAGACTGAGGAAAATTTACCATTAACATTAACTTAAAGGACTTGGCTATTACATAAGGGGTGGTCAAAAAAGAGGCGAATGTCAGGTAGCCAGAAAATCAAAAGAATGCGAGGAACCAAAGAACAAACCGAGTTCCAAAAGTCAAAGTCAAAATTCATATGTTAACCAAAAGTAAGAGGAGGATATCCCTAACTAAGCACACCAACAGCAATTCTAGGTGTTTTCAGTATTCAAAAGCATGCTAAATACTATACTGCACTACTAGAAATCACATAGGTTGATGGATTTCATATCTCCCTCAATACTTTTAAAAACAGTTTGAAATTTCCAAGGCATTGTAAGCTGGCCTTATTTTGACTGCCAATTAATTTAACAGAGCTGTTGGCTTTATGAATGTTTTCCTGGTATGATGTGATCAAATGCAATCTTCACTAATGTTTTCCCTTTCACCATTCTGTTATAGTATTACAAATACTAGATGTCTGTTTCATGTGCATAGTTCAAAATTTTCTTTCTTTCTTTCTTTCTTTCTTTCTTTCTTTCTTTCTTTCTTTCTTTCTTTCTTTCTTTCTTTACTTTATGAGGAGAGTATAACTTTGGGTGTGTATGTATGTTGATCCTGGTTCAGTTATTAATTTCTTCTGTCTTCAAGAAGTTTCTCTATGCTTAATGGATGTGCAGTTTTCACTATTTTGAATTTTTAGAATTTTTGTCTTTCATTGATATTAATTAGTTTCATTTTTCTTAGTTCCCATAATGCTAGTTTTATTTTTATTGGGCACTGCCATTTTTGTCTTCATGTTGCTAGGACACAGATGTCGGTTTATTCATTTGCATTTGCTGTAAATCACGGATCGTTAAGTCAGTACTAGTGGAACAATATTTAATCAGGCAGCAAATATACAGATTGTGGTTATTATTGGTAACAGGCTTCACCAACTTTAGTCTTGTGTTGCTTCTAGCCTGTATTTTCAAGAGAATGGTCTGCATTTTTTTATTTTCTATTTATTATTTATGTATTTATTTTTATTTCTTATTTTATTACTTTTATTAATATGTATTTCTTGAATTAGTAATTTTGTTGGCTTATATGGTAAGGACTTGAAGTCTCTCCCTGAATTTAATAATGTCAATAGTGATGCTTGACAATGACTTTCCATGGTGAATCATCGTCTTCAGACCAGTAAGGTTGCAGCAGAGGGAGAGGAGCAGCGATGTAAAGTACATGGCTGGTGTTCTTGTAAAATGGCTGAATCTCACAAACATGTTTTGCTTATACTTCAGAATCAGAACTGAGATGAATCAGTAAGACTTTATTAACACTATGAATGTCTACTTGGGGAGTTTATTCTAATTTTTTTTAATTTAAAAACATCATTAAGTTAGTAGTCAATTTTTATAAATGTCAAATTGAGAAATACAGTGAGTTTACATACGCTTTAATAGCCTTTATTCCTGTTAGAGAAGTTGTGTTATTCACCTCTGAGAAACTTGATTACCTGATGTACATTTCTCTGTGAATAACCTGCTTATGTAGCCATGTAAACTCTTAATGGGGTTACTGATAAAGATTTTGCATTCTGTGAATGTCCGTTGCAGTCTGTCAGCCTGATCCTGTATTTGCTTTGAAGGTATAAGTGTCTACAAAATACATTTCCAGGGGCTTTCCAGAGATTCAGGTAATTGCATTATTCTTTCTCCTGGATGAAAAAATCTCTCTCAATATTTCAGAAAATTGAAATTTCCAGCAATAAAAATTGCTGTTTTGTTTTTGATGAGCTAAATGTGCAGTGCCTAAACTCAGCAAGACAATCTTGAAAGTAGTAGGGTAACACATTAAAAGTAACATGCGATACGTATTCCAATTACTTTTTAAAGTAAAGATTAACCTGATGCAGTACCTATCTTATTGAAGTTAAAATACCTGCATTGTTATTATTCAGGCAGCACTAGATGTAAGGCAAGAAGCACAAGTACTGGGTCCTTTACAGGACTCAGTTGCACAGCCAAACAGAAAGGAGTGCCAATTGGACAACAGGAACCTATAAAGCATTAGTTTGACTAAACACATTTATAAAACACAAAGAAAGTATCACAGGTTTCATGAATATTTTCAGATTCACAGTGGCCAATTTTTCACACTTTTTTTGCACAGTTTAGTAATAATGGAGCGTTTTCTCAAAGGAGAACTGCAGAAGATTACTTGCCTATGTAAACACAATTTTTTAAGAAACCAGTTTTCTGCCTTAAATGGGTTATTCATGTTAATCCAGTTATATCTGTGCATATAAATGCACTGATTGATAATGTGGTCATTGTGTTTGGTCCAGCCAAGGATTCAGGCACTGTTATATTGAACTTGTAATTTGTTGATTAGTGTCACTGTTTTAGTATCTGTTAACAAATTAAGAAATTATGAAAACATTTTCTTCTCTTTTGAGAACAGTCTTTACTTAATGCTATCATTTATACCTCTATTATAATAAAGCCCTTTTTAAAATTCTAAATTTAAACTTTTGGTCTCAATAAAACTGGACATTCTGTTGTGGTAACCCACAGACATAAAACAGGGAAGCATAATACAAGCTTAAATTCATTTAAAATGAATGTAGACATTCTAGAAAAGAATAGGGATACAAAGGGAGTTAGATAAGCCAGTAAATTGCTCCATGTATTTGACTTATCTGAGGTAGCCTTCTGGAAATCCAGCTGCAGTGATAAGATTCACTCCAGTCTGAAAAGGTTTTCAATATCTTCACAATGTGGCTTTTTTTGTCCATGAAATGTAACAAGATCTCTCTTACTCTTTGCTTTTCACTTATGACTTGAAGAGAAGATATTAACATTTGAAATATATCTGAGGTGGCTGAACCAGACATTTAACACACTGCTTCTTGTTTTAGTTATGCCTGTTTTTATCACTAACTGAACTCTCATAAGTGTGTAGAAACGAAATGTATGATTCTAAGTTGAATATACTGTTGGTCTCATAATCTTTTGAATGGCACTACTAAAGACTGAAATATGTACAAAATGAGAATACTATAATTTAGCAGTAATGTTATCTGGTAACATTGTCTGCTCTGGTAGTATTGCCTTTCTTTTTCTTACTTACATGTGACTAAATTAACACTGGAGAAAAAGGACCACATATTAACTTGCTGACTTGTAACATAATCGTTTACATTTTAGATATTAAAATGAAAATAATGATTAAGAATTCTATATTTTTGTTGCTATTGCAAGGCTGACTTGGCTTAAAAAATGTTAATAAATTTGCTTAATATAAATTGCACTATAATGGGTAACAAAATGTAACTTTTTTGTCACATGAATCAATATAGGTGAATCCTACCGTATTTTTCCTGATAAATTTAAATATATAATCACATTTTTTCTATTGCAAAATGATTTTAAGTGATACACAATTAAAATTTAAAATAAATGTATATTTAAACAATATATATACATGCTGGGAATGTCACACCTAAAAGGCAGAGGTGTACAATTTTCTGCCATCTTCTGCCTCAGGAATATCCATCTTAAGGGTCAAACCAGTAGTCAGCAAGCAGACTGGGACAGTACTTGCTTTGGTATCGCTTTTCCTTTTCAGAAATGTTCTGATAAAACTGTTCACCATGCTTGTCACTAACTTCTTCTAAATTTCCAGGGAAAAAAGTCCAGATGAGAATCCAAGAAATTAATTTTTAAAGATGTAAACACATCTACACTTTAAAGTCTGATCAAAACCTGGCATGGAGTTGTATGTGCCTCAGACATGGAGCAGGCTCCTTTCTCAGCATGTCCAAAAGTGTTGCTGCCTGCAAACTCTGGCACAGCAGACCTATTTAATGTCTTTCTGGAAAAAATATAAAATGTTCAGAAGCAGTCCTGAGAACTGAGAACCTTAATACAGGTTTATGTACTAAATACAGAGCCTAAAACAATATCTCAAAAGCTATTGGTGGTAAAAAAAAAATTCTGAGTACATATCTGAAATCAGCACAAATAAGTACAATAAGTTGTTTTGTGACAAAATCTTTGTTGACCAGTAAATTAATGCACATGTGGTATGTCAGTGGCCTAACAGTTATTAAAAGATCAGAGACAAAAAGACCAAGCCCTGGTTCCATGTATTTTTCAATTACTAGGAAAGACCTTAATGGAAGTGTTGCCTTATATTGATCACATGAAGTGGCTGTCTGTACATTTACTCTCATTGTATTAGGAGTTCAGGATAAATTGTCTTGTGGTTGTTGTTTTTTTTTCATGTTGTTTTGTATTATCTTTTATTCTCCTTCCCTTATTTCAGTTTTTGTTGATTAAGAATTTTCTGGTTCTGCATTAATTATTAGTTTTATTTACTTATTTGGCTGTCGCCTTTATTCAAGGCGACTTCCAACATTTGACATACAATTGGTTACATTTCTGTTGATTTTCCAGTTGAAGCACAGGCAGGTGAAAAGACTTTCTTGTGGTCACACAGTGTCAGTAGCAGGATTTTTCTTTTAACTGCTTTTTATACTTAATTTTGTTCTTGGCTTTGCTTTGTGCTGCACATTATTTGATGTTTATCTTTAAGCAACAGTTCTTTACAAAAACTTTGTTACAACAGAGAAGAAATATGAGCAGTTATGGCAGATGTTTAGAAAAGGTTTAAAACAGTTAGTGACTGCAGTGTTACTACTATATCAGTGAAGTGCTCCCAGATTGGTACAAAACTTAATATGCACAGCAGTAAGCAACTAAGCTTTGAGATTTCTTGGTTGAATCTGTTTCAGAAATCTTCAGAAAAATCACAATGGAAATTAAAAAGGGGCTGTCTGTAGAAAGCCAACAGTTAAAAGTGTAAAGGGCTCTACTGCTTACCCAGTAAAGGTTGGACTCCCACAATTTAGGGCTTCCCACTAATTGTGTCTCCTGTATATTTAGCTTGCATAATAGTAGAGAGAACTGTCTTTGACTCCACAATACAATATAATCCGTGTAAAATCCTTATGATATAACAATATTGCATTTTTTAAAGTTTTTGCAATATATGAAGCATTGTTGTTCTGGAAATATAGTAGATTATTCTATTTCTGACTGAAGTTAAAGTTGAAATAATGTCCCTAAAGGGAAAAATGGTCAGTCTATTACACCTCAAAACAAAAACTCTTTATTTGATTCATATCACTTCATTTTTATGGGAGATTTGGATTTCAAGCATCTTAGTAATTTTCATATGAATACTTTGAATATTCATTATGGTACATAACATGCACATCGATACACCTGCTATCCTTAGTTCTGAGTGAATCCTTATGAGATAAATACTTTTGTCTGAAGTAGTTGTCTCAATCAGTGCCTCCTGTTTAAAATATTGATTGCGCTTAATCTTTTATTTGATTTGCTGTTTTGTTCTGCAAAGTGTTTATGAAGAACCACCTTTCTATATACAGTAGCTGTCAAAGTCAGTTGGAGGGTTGAGCACAGTGCTTTATGTATTGTCTTCAGAAAATATGGTATTGCTGTGTCTGTTTTTGATTGGCTAATGTTTTGTTCTTTAAATTAAAAAATGTATCTTTATTGAACACATAGAAATGTACACTAAAAATTCTAGGGCTTTATATGTATATATATATTGTCACAGGCGGCTGGGGGTGGAGCCCAGCCGGGACGCCCGAGGGGACCGGAGGAGGGCTGGTGCCTCCTCCTGACCACGAGGGGGCGACCGCCCTGGTTTTGTTGGTGGCCCCCGGTGCCTGAAGAACCCTGGAGCCCAGCACTTCCGCCACACCAGGAAGTGCTGGGGGGAAGAAGAATGGGGACACGCGGAGGGCTTCCGGGTGCGCAGCCGGCACTTCCGCCACATGGGGGCGTGTCCAAGGAGGAGTGTCGGGAAGCAGCTGAAGCCCATCCGGGGTGGTATAAAAGGGGCCACCTCCCTGCATTCGAGAGCGGACGTTGGGTGGAAGAGGACGGAGCTGGAGAGAGGACTGGAGGCAGCCAGAAGAAAGGCACTTGGAACTGTGTGAAAGGCCCGGACTTTTGGGGAATCGGTGCTGGAGGCACTGGGTTTGTGAACTTTGAATTGTAAATATTGTATATAGTTGCAGTGTACATAAAGGTGTGTTGGGAGATTAAACGATGTCCGTCTGTCTGTGTCCGGGTCCCGTTCCACTATATATA